>LPNX010833869.1:215888-267435 GCA_001517045.1 Pseudotsuga menziesii
TGCAAATCATGGAAGACCAGCTTCGGTTAAGCGCAGCCAGAGTGGAAGCCATAAAGAACCAGGCCGAAAAATTTGAAATCAATATTCAATTTTTGGAACCCTGCGCATTTGAAGGCATTGCCTCTGATGCTGTGTCATGGAAGAAGTTTCTAGATGCTCAAGTGGGACCCTCTTCATGAAGGATCGGTCATTATTGTCATTTGTAACTATTTTTTGTAAAACATTTAAGAAAAGCAGAACATTGGGAAACGAGGGGTTGGGAAGCCCAAAGGTCACTTTGGGCAGCCCAATAGTCTCACCCTTTTGTATAAAGATAGAAAGCTTAGAAGGGAAAATGACTTTTTCCCAGTTAGATTGGTGAAGACATATTGTAAGAAGAACTATTTCCTTTTGCAATAGATAATTACAGTTTACCTATTGGAGAAAGCTTGGTGGAATATTCAAATGTTGTGCTATGGATTTGTTGAAGAGGAACTATTTCATTTTCAACTTTGTATCCATTAACTGTGAGACCGTTCTAACTCTTTGAACCTATGTTCCTGTATGAATGTTCTCCGGTTTATTTTGTGAATATTTCTACCATGAGTAATGAATGCCGTTCATAAACAATTGGCTATCTGGTTGTTGAAATATCTTTAATTGTTCATGCATTGTGGGAAGAGATATCAGCTAACTGTAGTTTCTCTCTATATTGCATGCACACTTTACATTACTCATAATAAATTTTCAGTTTGCTCCCCGGGGATAGATAGATAGTTAGGTAGATAGTTAGTGCATTTCATTGCTGCATATGTGATATAGATGCATGTGAGCCTTAAGACGAGAGGTAAGAACCTGTGCATCACATTGTGACTGCTCCCTGCATCCTCATCACCCTGCATGGTTAATTAGGTATATGCATCTCATACATTAAGTAAAAAATACAAAAACTCGGTGGACCAGGCCGCAATCGGTGAAACCTTTGTTTTGTTACTTGACCTACGGTAGCCGGACCGTAAACCGGATGGATTCCCTATACCAAACAATCAACGGGCTAGTTGGGAATGTTGACTGGGGAGAATCCCTTACTGTTGTCGCCTGAGAATTTCCAGGCCTCAATAGAAGGTAGGTATCAAATGGTTTATTACTCTGAATTTCCTTTATTATCTCATCTCCGTCACAGGGCCTTGCTAAACATTGGATTTTATCTATTCAATGATTTACACCATATGGAGGGACTTGCATCCCCCTGTTGAAGTTGTAGCTGATAATCAGGTAGATAAGGAGATTAAAATTCAGGAGGAAGTTGTCCCATAAGAACCAACATCCTTGCAATTAGCTACTGAAGTTGCTATAGGAGAACCCCACAAAGAGGATGCTGTTACACAAGAAGTAGCATCTCCAGAAGTTGTTTTAGAACTAACTATGGTTGAAGTTGCTGCAAAAGAAATTCTAGGAAGGGATGCTGTTACACAAGAACCAAAACCCCCAGAAGTGATCTCAGAAGTGCAGGATGTTCAATGTGGCACATCAGGTGATAAGGTATGGACTCAACTTCCTCAAAATTTTATCAATTTGGATTCTGATAAGGAAGAACATCCTGAAGAAGAAGAAATCATGAAGCTTACAGAAGAACTCTCAATCCTGAGAATAGAAGTGAGGAAGTGGAGGAGTCAGTTGGAGAGATATCAAGAAGGGATGGTTTCCCTTGCTGAACATAGAAATACCATCAGGGAACTAAAGGAAAAATGGGGAGAAGAACTCATGACCCAGAAACTCCATGGGGAAGAACTACAGAAGGAGCTAAAGGAGCTGAAAAAGTTCAATTCCATGCAGGTGGAAAAAGACCAGCTGTATACTCTTTCTCAGGAATTATTGGGTACCAGAGTACCATCCTCCTCTTACCCTGTGTTTTTATTCGAGCAGTTTATTTGGTTTAAACTAAGGGCTGTGAAAGAAGGGAGATCATATGAAATAGCAAACTCGGCGAAATTCCTAGAAACATTTCTGGGAAGTGATTTTGAGGACCAAAATTTGCTGTGTGAGCTTTATTTTCATGAGATGGCTTGTCGTTTGGATTTCCATTCGAATCACGTTCCTTTCTCAGGTGATGTCCAGCTAAGGGATTTTTCCTCCTTTGTGAGCAATCATGTTCAGTGAGAAAGGTATTTCCAAACTTTCTCTCACAATGAGGCCCACTCTAATCTTTGGATCCAAAGCGAACCTCAGAATCCTCGTCTTCCCCTTGCTCAACATCAGAGTCTACTCTCATGTCCCATCCAAACTTAGCATATACTGGAACTTCAGGAAAGGGTTATTTCTACTTGTACCAGCCAGATTTCCATGCATCAATGAACAACTTTGGAAGGTATTCAGCACAGACAACAGGTTCCCTCTCCAACCCTTAGAAATAGGGACCCCTAATGTTACAGGAATTTTGAACAAGCACTTTCCAGGATTGGGGGTTATGTTGGATGCATGAGGGAATGTGGGGTTAATTGGCTGGGACTAAAATTTAAATTTCCTCTCATCTAGTGGCCAGAAAAACCGTACAGGGAATATTTCTCATTAACAAGGGCAGAAGAGCAGAAGTGTTGGAGATATTGGGTTGTCCATAAGGGATTTGTAGAAAAAGAAGGAACATCTGAATTCCCATACAACTTTTCTTCTCTCCATGAACGAAGCATAATGCCAGATTCAGATTCAAAATAATGGAGGTTGTTGCATGAGGACATGCAACAGGACAGTTGGGGGGAGAGCTTGGGCCCAGAAATGGCCCCTTTTTGACCACCCTTATCCACCTATTTTTTCCTCATCCTACTCTATTATGCATGCTAAAAAGATGTTTTTCCCTCACTTGGCCCCTCAAGTCATACATGTATGGTTAATCATTGTCTTATTTTATTAATGCTTAGGATTGTGGTAATCAGGGATCTACATCTTAAATTATGCTAACATATGATGGTTTTATAAAGATATTTCAATATATAGAGAATACAGGTTTAGCAGGCCTAACATTCCAAAGGAGGGATGGGCATTCATTGCTAAAGCTGATCGCCATCCATTCCATCGTTTCCCAAAGAACGCGGTCCCAATGTATTATTCCATGCGAGCTATACAAGGGTAGCTGCAACAGATTGCGATAGATTTGGAGGCAACAGTACGTTGCTGCTCAAAAGTATCTGTAATCCATGGAATATCTTCTCAACCAACCATGATCATTATTTCTGGCTCGAATAACAACTTCCCTATATCTTCTGCTCTCATCTGGCCACGACTGTAACAACTTATTGTAATTAGGGCATCCTAAAGATCAGAGATCTTCATTGCTGCCCGATAATAGTAGGAAGAGGTTATGATTGTAATTGCATAAATATGGGGAACCATGCTGAGCCAGGGGTTGAAATTTTAACCAAATTATTGTATCAGCTGTGAGTAAGGTTGCGTGTTCATCTGCGACTTTTTTTTATTACAAGGAGTTTGATTCTTCAAATCTCGGCATTTTAACGTGTGTTACTTTCAGCATCTCTGTGTGAAGGCTAGGCCCGCCTTCCCACAAGGATTGCTGAGTTAATTAGGTATTGTATTTATTTTGTTGTGTGATTTTGTGATAATTTCCTTTATTTATAGTAAGCTGCAACAGTTATTGATTTACAGTGTGTCATTTGAATAATCAGTAATTGCATCTCCTGTAAAACTGCAGTGGTGTGGTGTGTCAGTCGACTGTATAGGTTAACTGTCTTTTATGCAACTGTGTGATAGCTGTGACATCCCTGTTCATCCCTAATTCTTTCAATTACTGTTTTCTTTAGATCTTTGCAGTTTGTTCCTTTGCATTTATAATTGCAGAATTTCATTCCTGTACTTTTAATTTCTAGAATAGCTGAATTCAATTCCTGTACTTTGAATTTCTAGAGTAGTTGAATTCAATTCATGTACTTTGGATTTCTAGAATAACTAAATCAGGATAGTTGGATGGATCTTTAGATGGTTTGGTAATCGAGGATTTTACTTTCTGCAAAAGTAATCTAGATGTTATTTCCTGAATATTTCAATCCTAGATTAAGAATCGTAGGAGGTACTTGTGATTGCATTCTTGAGAAAGTAGATTAGATTAAGTGGATTATGGGATGAGTGTGGCTGAACAGGAAAGTAGGATCATTTACTTACAGCATCAACTACTTCGTGTTTAAAGCATATATAGTGCATATTATCGTTGAAATAAGAGACTTCCCTCGGTTGACAATTTATATTGAACACTCTGTATGTTAGATTTAATTAACTTGCATATAGGGTGCCCAACAACAACATTCCTTAACTACCCTCCAGGGGCAATAAGATATTCCCTCATGCAAAAATATCCACATAACTAGTGGCGATGACCACTCCTAATATGACCATAGGAGGAAAAATGACAAATAATGCAATGGTACTGAAAAAAGGGATATCATTCCTCTGGGAAACTTTGTTCAGATAATCCTGTCTCTTTATATTTCTCTTTTGTGATATTTTTAAGGATTTATAATTGTTAGGTTTGAAACGTTTTCCAAGAGCTATTGTGACTTCGTTGACTTCATCACTGACAAAAGAACTGAGTTGCTCATGAATAGTTTTTGTGGATGAAACTTTGGCTTGATCATCCTCTGTTTAGACAGAAACATAATGATTATTGTTTAGAGCTCATATTGATATCATAGATGTCAACTACTAACTTCAAATGTTCTAGAAAAGTAAACTGTAATGAGTTGAAGCTCCCCAAAGTTCAAACACAAAAATTCCTTGTTTATTGGGTTCACATAGGGTAATAAAGTCTATACCGCTTGTAAAATTATTCAAATGCATGGTAGAAAGTAGGAATATCAAATGTTTAATATTAATATTCTAAAGTATTCAGTTTTGACTACTAGAGATTGTAACTTGTAAGGGCACGAGGAAATTCCATATTAACAAACCTTTGATGTTTTTGTTTGATGTCAGTTGCTCCAAGGGATCCAACTGAGATGGTCCCAAATATGCAAATACAAAATTTTATTCTTTCCTCCTTGAGCTCAATTGGATTGGCTGATGCAATTGGGATAGAAAAATAGGCCACTTTTCAAATAGATCCAACTTTCTACTTACCCTAATACTACATTGTCATGGATGTAGACTATGCCTATGGAAAAAGTGTCTTCCCTCCACAACAGTCTTGATTTGTGTGAGTGGTTTATTTCTACAATTTGCACCACTTCCAAGTTTTCTTCTTCTACTTCTAGTCAAACCATCGACCTTTACCTAAAGCTTGCTACACATTATCTTACAATGTCACTCAGCTTGGTGCTGAAAATTCCAACTGATTATTTACTAGAACCTTTGGCCTTGGAATCTTTATTGCATTGAGATATATGTTGATCCTTGGCATGCTACTTTGCCTTGAATTTTCCCTCAATCTTGTTTTCAAATGATACACATCACCCAGGAAATTAGTATTTAAGAATTATAAGTTTCACTAGATATAGGATGCAAGAACACTTTGAGGTTCTTATCATGTTTTGAGTTGTGGATTCTTAAACATGCCATGAGATTATGGAAACTTTATCAATATATTCAAGCACAAGTTTCCAATTGATATATTTATCTTTATAATAATTCAAAGGATAAAATGATTTCCATAAGGCCTTAACAAGCCTACTCTAAGTATCAATGGGATGATATTTGTTGATATAGTGCCTGCTATATGATTCCCCCACTAGAACAATGCTATAGGTATAATAAATCGAGTAGCAAAGGAATTTTTCTTCACATTTGTGAACAAATTATCATCAAGATAGAATTTGATATTCTCAAACAACTTCTCCAAGGATTTTTGTTGATCTTACCCTCAAATTGTGAAATATCTAGGTTGACTTGGATTTTGAAGTGTGAATCACATAATCCACTTTTGTATGTTAATGGAGGTGAAGGAGACGTGAAAACATATCATGAGTTTCACTAGCTAATCATATATCTCATCTCTCTAACATTTCAAACCTTCATCAACCATGGACTTGATAGACGCTCACGGAATCGCTATAGCACTGGAACTATTAATAATTGGTGTTTGTTACAGGCAACCGTGTTGAACTAGATAAAGAAGGTGTAAGGTGAATCATGTGATTTTGATAACCTAACCTTGTCAAAATATGCATTCAACACAATGTGGATGTTGTTATCACAATTCAGTTAGTTACTACAAATCACTAAATGGAGTAGAGCTCTATTGATTTAAATTTACTCGTGACTTCAACAATGTGAACAGTTACTTTGAAACCACTTAATAAATATGGTAAGAGCATGATTATTTTATACTAAACCAATGATCTGAAACTTCCAACAGGAATTTTCCACGGGTTTGAAAGTAGAGAGCCAACCACTGTAAACTTACCAATTTATCCCACCTGATTGGAAATCCGGGGTTGGGTCTTTAACTCTTGGTCTCTCACAATAGCTGCATCAACACCCTAGTCCACATCATTGAACAAAATCCTACTTGCATTACCAAAACCAGAGCAGAGAGCCATAATGCACAGCTTGAATGCAAAGGAGGATAAAATGAGGCAGAGTTAATTAATTTTTAGGGCTATTGTGGCTGCTATTGCTCTCGTGCACAGGTTTGGAAATTTTTTGAATATTGTTCTTTAAATGCTGCTATGTGAAAAATAACCAAAAATGTTCAGAATCTGGTCAACAATGAATATATTCCCTCTTTTGTGGCTGTTAATTAATTTTTTAGGGCTGCAACGTGCCCATAATTTCTTAGAATTGGATCAGCCTAGGTTTTTAGGGTCTGAAATTATCTAAGATTTGTATTTTTGGCTAAATTCATGCCCAAAACTATTGTAGGTAGTTGTGTCTTATCATTTTGGGGTTGTGATGTGACTTTTGACCCATGTTTTCATTCAAAATTGTCTAAAGTTCCCAGATCTGATGGTGATGCTGAGTTGCTGCTATTTAACCCATAAAATACCTCTCTATGACTGTTTGGGATTTTGATTAAGGGTTGTAATGTGCCCAGACCTCTGTTTTTTGGCTGTTTGATCATTTGATGACTAAATCATGCAAAGATTTGGAGATTCAGTGTTTTTTTATTGCTATTAAGGGGGTGAAATATGCCCAGGTTTACCTAAATTGTAGATGAGTTCATCTTATCACTGTTTCTATCCACAAACTTTCCTAGATTTGGGGGTTTATTGTTGTTTTTAGTCACATGTCCTACCCATAATTGGAGTAATTCTTCTTACTGCTATCTAGGAGGTCATAAAATAGGGCTGCAAACAGCTTGTAGAAGAGAGATGAGGCTGGAGGTTCCATACTGTGCACATGTGACCATAAATTTACCACAAATTAAGCTTTGATTTCATTGTTGGATGCCATAAATCTCTCCTATTAGGGCTTCAATTATAGGCTGGAAATGATCCTATATTCATGAGTCAGGTACTATGAAGAAAACACATCATAGCTCCTAGTCCAAATCAAGTCACCATACTTTAGGGCATGATCACACAAGCATCCAACTAGGTCATAAATCCATGGTAAGTCCAGTCACCAAGAAAAACATCATGTTCAATCAAGGTATGGACATGTCACCCCCCACTGAAAGTGTGATGCAGATCACAAGTGGACACCCATACAAAATGGGGGGTAACACTATTCATGGTTTCTTTGATTGCAGAAGAGTATTTTTTTTCTGTGGAGTAATTTATTTTGTAGCCTTGGATTTGAGAAGGAGACCTCTTCTAAATCGAGGAAAATGTTTTTTTAAATATGCTTTTGTTGACTCATTATCAGTCTGGTTAGTTGTATCTCAATGTTCTTTCCTCTGATTTCTTTGGGTTTCTATTCAATCGTCTAAGGGGCAGGTAATTTAGGAGTTACAGAGTGCATTGCTTGTAAAGCAACTTCACAGTCCTTTTCAACTTCCTCATGCTTTAGGGGTGTGATAATACCTTGTTTACTTCCTTCACCTTTTTTGGTGTTAGGAACAACGTATTCAACTGTATGGACAACTCTTGAAAACATTTGGTCAACCTTTGGGTAGTAGTCGAACTCTTTAGGCTCACCTCCAACTCCATAATCGCTTAAACGTTTAGAGGAAGAATAGAACACCTATTATAATTTTATGAAGAAAAGTAAAACAACTTCACTTGTGAAGATTTAGGCATAAATAAGATCTGGAACATAAGTCATTCAACATCTTATCATGTTTATTGCTTGACTTAACTTAAAGTTTAACTTGACTACCATAATTTGAAGATTCTTGTTTGTTGTCTTAATGTGGGAGTAAGCATTAGTAAATATACTGAAGAGTACTTTAGAGATAGTTTCTCTCATAGACCAAACACTACCCACTATTTGGGAACATTCTAAATTTACTAATCACCCAAGTAATAAGACCAATAGAACCTACATTTGGGTATTATTCCATCCTTTGAGCATATGTTGGAGTATCCATTCCCTATAGGAGTGAGATGTTCACTCCTCTTATTGAAATTATGGCCAGTGCCAACATGAATAGGTTGGTAACAATTCATGCAAGCCTAGCTGTGGCCCATGGGACGCCCCCACTCTTGAAGCTACCTTCAGAGGAGAGCATACTCCTAGAGCACTTCCTATTGCTGCTAGACCATGGGAGAAGAAATTAGGAATTTCTCATGAAAAGAGGATTAAGAAATCTAGCCCAAGGGTGAGATGAACTGGTTGTCGTCAATGTTGTTGGGAATTTGGCTAGTTAGGTGCCACTAGGTGCTGGTTTAAATTGGCAAGGTCCCCCTTTAACAATGTAAGTTGAAATGCTACAAATGTTATATCAATCGAAATCCAGGCTAGTTTCATAGACTAGAGAATAATTAATAAGACCAGAATGGATATCTTTTAGATGTGAACCTTTTCACACAACTTGCACTGTGGGATGAGCAGGTGGCCTACTTCCAATACCCATTGGGAAAATAAAATACAATTAGGAAGCAAACAGAATGTACTGAATATGAACAATGTTTGCTCTTGGATTTTGATAGTATCAATATAGGAGTTACTTTTACACTCCCACCATGTACTCA
Organism: Pseudotsuga menziesii; assembly: GCA_001517045.1. Classification (NCBI taxonomy): domain Eukaryota; kingdom Viridiplantae; phylum Streptophyta; class Pinopsida; order Pinales; family Pinaceae; genus Pseudotsuga; species Pseudotsuga menziesii. The sequence goes on from LPNX010833869.1 coordinate 224,942, forward strand.
TGTACTCTTTTAGTCCCATTGACCCACTTTTAATGGTCATTTGTTAGACATTAATAAAATTATCTTATCTCATCTTATCATCAATTTATGTAGTCTGTTTAGATTTTCAATTGCCAGTAGTTCTTAAATATATTTGTTTGTTATTGTCTTGAATTTCTTTTGTCTGTCAATGTGAAATAGTGCAAAAATACAAATTTTGTATGAGTTTATTGTGTTGGGTCAATAGATCACCATTATCTAAGTATGATGGTAATTTCTGATTGAACAAACATAATGGAAACTTCTATCTGGTGTCTGTCTGTAACTGTTTTGTATTAGAATATTTTGGTACTCATTATTTGCGATTCATATTTTCTTCCAAAGCCTAAATTCAGAATAATCACCCTTTGTCTATCCTTCAATCAAACAGATATCTTCCTCTGCTTACCAAGATGCTTACTGTTGCATTCCAATAGCTTGAATTTTTGTCCTTGTGAAATACAAAGCCCATTGAGTTGAATAGTATAAGCTAAACTTCTAGCTGGTGTCTTTGTCTCTAACTATTTTGTTTTGGCATCTTTGAATCTATAGAAACATGCTACCACTTCTACACACCTATGTCACATCCCTGCTGTCGTTATTACCTCTTCTTATTTCAGTTGGGTCTGAATGGCAGCCCTGATTCCTCTTAGCCCCGAGAAAGAGGGGATATGACAAATTCCTTTTATTAATAATGAATGTTTCTATAGATTCACATGAATCATCCTAACTAGTATGAATATTTCCATGAATAGTTGATTAGGAAGGCTTGAACTGGATACTATACAAGAATTAGGCTTTCAAGCTTCTCTTTCATGCAAGATTCACCAAAAAACACTGAATCTCCAAATTGAAAAACATTGAATCTCCAAATTGAAAAATAATATTTCATGGTTTTCAAGCTTCTCTTTCATTCCATGATTAAAAGGCTTCATTCCAATTGATTGGAATGGTTGGGTTAATATTTAAACCTGCCATACTCTTGCTTTAGACCTCTACAACAAATTCATAATTCATGAATTTGTCGCAGTTTCTTCCTCCTTCTTACATAACTGACATTGTGATGGCCCTTGGATACCTCTCCTGTGAAGATTGTCAAAAGTTAGGATCCTTACATGGTTTAAGATCTAGTTGAACAACTTAAATTTGGGTAAGGTACTGCTTTTCCAAATTGCTTTCCAGATCGAAATTGTGGGGAGAGAACAATGAAGTTGATTTTGCATGTGATACCCTTCTTTAACAGTATAATTTCGACATTTCTTAACCCATACTCAACTGTCAAGAGAATATTGACTTATAGGCGCTTCACATTATAGAGAGAGAACTAACCCCTGCCATTATTGTTTCAATTTTCAGTTACGTTTTAGATTCTTCGCCCTTTCCATGTTCCATCAATTTCCCACTCCACAATATCATCTACGTTGACTAAATTGTTGTTATCCATCCAAGTTTGTAACTGAAACAATTACATATTTTCTCTAGAATAAGGCCCATTCATAATTTTGTCATCCCATTTTTTAATTTTAAATATGTTTCCTAGTAACCACATTACTCCCCCCTTGGTCCAGAATTTTGATTTTGGAGGTCTGATTGTATTTCATGTGCAATACTTTTTCCCACCAAGTTTCTTCATTGATGGATAAAATACAAAGTTTTTTTGGCTCTTAAAGCTTTATTCATTAAACTAGTGTCCCTTATTGCTAGACCTTTGTGTTCCATGGGAGCCATAACAATTTTTTAGTTGACTAAATGATACTCTTTGATTTTTCTTTACCTCCTTACCATAAAAAAATTGTTTCAACATATCTATCTAGGTGGTGACCCCTGCCAAAGTAAGTAGACCAGAGTTTCAGTATATAGAAAGAGAAGTAAGCACCGATTTTATTAGCACCACTTGAACCACATGATTTAACCATTGGACACCCCATTGGCTCATTCATTTTCTAATTTTTCCTGGCTCATTCATTTTCTAATTTTTCCTATGACATCCCGCTAATCCAAGGTAGTAGGGCGACCGAGAATTATTGGAATGCCAAGATATATGAATGAGTTTTAATATAGCTTAACATAAAATTCAATAATATTAGCAATGCTTTGAAGGTTAATTAGAGAGCAGTTGCAGCCAAAAACATTACACCTATGTTTGTTTACCTCCCCTCCAGTTGCAATTAGATACTTACATATGATTGCCTTGAATCTGGCTGTTATGATTAGTGAATATCCTCCCAACATAAGGGTATCATCTGTAAATTGGGAGTGGTTAAGTGCCTTGATTCCTCTTGCTAATGTAATACCTGGTAGGGACCCTGAGCTCCTTTCAACTTCCAATTTCCTACCAAAGGCATCATCCATAATTATATATAAAATGGGGGAGAGTGAGCATCCTTGCCGAATCCCCATTGTACTTTGGAAGAAGGTTGTAGGCCTTCAATTCACTAAAGGTGCTATCCGCGAAAGAATTATGCAAGCTTTAATCCAGTCAATGGAATTCTTATAAAAGCCAAATTTATCAAGAACATAGTAGAGAAAACAATGTCGAAATCTATCAAAAGAAATTACCATATCCATCTTAATGACGAATTATGCGTTTGCAAAAGTGGATTTTTTCTTGCACTAAGATGATATTATTAAGAATTTTCCTTTTTGGTATGAAACCACTATTATTTTTTGATATAATTTGAAATAGAAGAGGATCTTATTCTAGAGGCCATAGTCTTCATAATAATCTTATATGATGTGTTACATAAAGATATTGATCTAAACCTCGAGAATGTAACCAATTTGTTTTCTTTCAGTATACGGACTAGAAATGATGAATTGATGCTACCTCATAGTTTTCCTTTTCTAAGGGACCACTTTATCATTTTGCAGAGATCCTTCTTGATTACTTTCCATAAGTAGCTTTAGAAGAGTATAAAAAATCCATCTGGTGATGGAGCTTTCTCTGGTTCAAAATACCAAATGGCATTCATTACTTCATATTCTTTAACTTCTCGATTTAAGTAAAGGTTTTCCACTAGAGAAACTAAGATATGAATGTTTTCAAGCATTTGATTGACCAAGTTTTGATTTGTTTCCTCCTGTTGTGTTAACATATTTTTAAATAATTGGAATGCCTCTTCCTTCATATCATCATTATTAACAATCTTTTCATAATTTGATTTAGTGATTTCTAGAACATTATTTATGATTTTCCTTGCCTTAGCTTGGAAATGAAAAAATGTAGTGTTTATGTCCACCAATTTAAACCATAAGCTTCTAGATTTAATTCTCCAATATTCTTCTTCAACTGGATGTACTAAGGTAGTTTTTCATTAGTTTCTATTTCCTCTATTTTTTGCTACAATGTAGGTTCCTTGTCTCCATTTGATCCTGGACCTTAACTAAATGGGCTTGTATCTCCTTTTTTTCGAAGATTTTTTTTTTAATAATTGATTTTAGCTTGTTGTTTAAGTTTCTGCTTAACCACTTTTAATTTTGATTCCCATATATAGTTGGGAGATCCCTCCCAACTTTTTTCCAAATATTTTTTAAAATCTCCGTGACTTCTAGGTATTGAAGCCATAATGGTTATTTTGAATGGTAAAGGCCCATAATTTATCTTTGCTGTTTAAGAAATCCCAAAAGGCTTATGACTGGAGGTAGAAAAAGGGATGATAATGGATGAAATTTCTAAATCATTTTCAATAAACTTGCTATTAATTAAGGATCTGTCCAAATGAGTTGCAACATTCCTAGATCCCACCCCTTATGTTTTACCAAGTGTATTCCCCATGTTTAGGTTTGAAATCCACTAGATTCCATTATGAGATCATATCCTCTAAATTTTCTCTTAAGGTATCCCTTACATAGAATTCTTCCCTCTTTTCTTCTTGCAAAACCATGGTATTTAGATCACCTACAAAAATACAATCCCCCGACCCTATTACCTTTCTTTAATTCTCTATAGATTGTCAACATTCTTGTTTTTCCCTCTAATGCATTAGGACATAAATATTGAAAACTATGAAATGAGATACAACTGTTTTACTTACCAGGTCCGTGTAGATCAAATTATGAGTTTGCTTTTCCTCAAAAAGTTCTACATGTGTGCTATCCCATTGTGTGTTGAGGCCACTTGATGCCTCTCGATAACTTGTTGATATCACCTAGCTACCTTTCATTGATTTTTCCCTAGGTTTTCCATGTCAATCTCTTGCATATTAGTCTCATGAAGAAGACAAATTGTATGTATTTATATATTTATTAAGTGCCTCATGGATTCCCATTTCATTCTACTCCCCATTCCTCTATTATTCCAGGAGACTAGTCGATGAGCCGACTAGTCGAATAGCCAAATAATTAGAGATTAGGTCGACTGCTTAGGGTCGTGTCGGTTGACCGAACCGACATGTAGTTATATGTAACTGTTTGCAAATCATGTATATTAGGATGTTGAGCCAGTTGAGAACTCGGTTAAGTTCTGTGTTTATAAAGATTCTCATGATATAATATAATCTCTCATTCTACATCTATGTTCTTGTCTCTTGTCTGTTATGTCTGTATAATTCAATGTGTATTATTGGTAACCCTCTGTGATCTGTGAGATTACAACATTGGTTCCGTTGCCGGTAGTACATATATGAGATGACTAGATGATATCAGAACAGGAGATTAAGAACTGGTGGGAGCGTAAGATAGCAAATTATTTGTAGAATTATGCGGGGAGAAACAGATTAACCACTGCTTAGGCGAAGGAGAGATTCTTCACTGAAACTCATGAGAAGTTAGTAGAATTGGTACCCCATCTTTTGAAAAAACTTATGGATGAAAAATACGAAAGCAACTAAAGACCAAGAGTTGCTAGAGAAACTGATTTGAGGGGGAAGAACAAACCTGTCATAGTGGTTTGAGAAGATCACCGACGAATTCTGCGAGGAGCAAGCCATAGAAGAAATAACTTCGATAGAAACCATTCAGAAAAAATTCTATACAGACCTTACTGAGAAGTTCCTGTGCTCCCTACTGACTCTACTGTTCAAATTCCTGATAGAAAAAGGAGTGGGTCATATTATAGAACCTCGTCCGTCACTGCATGAACCGCCACCAAATTCTAGTTGGGTGGAGAAACAGAAAAAGTGGGAAAAATTCATTGCTGAAAGGGAGTGGGAATATTTCCTAAGCAAGTAAAAATAACTATCCGAGCTTTCTAAAGCATCAAGTATGCTATGGGGGGGTAGCTGGTCATATGTCGGGTAAAGTGAAGAGGATTCTAGTCGACTAGAAGGAGATACCATCACCAGTAATGAAAAGTCAACCTAAAAAGGAAATCGAACGAATAGTGGCACACAAAGGTACGACGGATTTACAGAAAATAGAGAGAGAGAAGAGGCTGAAAAGAAGGGAAGAAATAAGAGAAAGGGCTATAGCACTGCAAAGAGGAATGAATACTAGGGTGATAGACCAAGAAATAAATCTGCCAGAGTTGGGTCATGATCGATAGGAAGAAGGCGTGGATGAAGAAGCATCACCCATGGAAGAAGATTTGTGGATAGAGCAGCGTGAAGCTCTCCAAATAGAAGTTCCCCAGGAGATAAGACCTCTGTCTCCAACGAATCTAAGTACCAATATGCAAGCCATTGTTGAAGAAGACCTAAGACTAAGAGATGGTGAGTTTGGTAAATGGAGCCGACTAGACGACGAGGTAAATGATGATAATCATCTAGTGATTCATCGACTAGAGGAAGGAAATTGGGTTACGCTTCAGGCATACCCTTCCAACTGAAGTATCCACTTACTTTACCCGACACATGAAGGAGGACCCCCCCTTCCAAATATAGTTTTGGAAAATATAGAATAGTTAGACTTGCAGACAAATAATTACAGTTGGACATCGAAAGGAGAAGTCGACCCGAATTGACTACTTGTCAGAGAAGAAACGACAAACAAAATGACCAACGGGAATGAAAGTTTTGTCGACAACAGTTCTGCACAACGAAACAAGCAAAACATCCCATTACCCCCACCACCACCCCCCCCACCACCACCTCCTGGAGGAGATAGCGACAGTGATTTCGACATGGGTCACGGGTCAGCGCATATCCCTCTATACGAGGGTGACAAATATGCTAGACAACATTGGTTTGTCTATGAGTCGACATGGGAGGCAAACCAGGTTATAGCTGAAGATCGAAAAATGGCACAGTTAGCCGGTGCCTTGAGGAAAAGAGCACTAACGTGGTACATGACCTATATTGAGAGAACCCCTCAAGCATCTAAAGTAGAAATTAAAGCGCAATTCTTGTCCTTCTTTAAAAATCCAGACGCAAAACATCTAGTAGTGAAAAAGTTGAAAACAACATCGCAAAATCCAGCAGAGTCTGTCCGAAAGTATGACAAACGATGGAAAGACCTCCTCAGCCAACTAGACTACGTAATTGATGAACAACTATTAATTCATTGGTTTCTTGCAGGTCTATCACAGAAAATTGGGTGGCACATAATCTTGGAGACGTTTAAAACGTACGAAGATGCGCTTACTAAAGCTCTGCAAGTGGAGATGGATGAATATTTCCCAGCATATCCCACAGATATTAGACTGGAAGAACAGCTATAGATCATGCAGAAATCATTGAAAGAGCTGAACCTTAAGAATCAGGATGTCTGGTGCACAAAATGCTCAACGACCAGACATGCCAAAGATAACTGTCGACAGGACGTTCGATTTGTTCAGACAAAGTGCTTCCGTGACATCTACCAAGAACATGGAGAACACACAATGAAAGATTGCCCGTATAACATGAAAAATGGCAAAGCATCTTGGTGTGCCATCAGTGAAGTAAAAAGTCACACCACGGTCGACTGCCACTTAAACTTAAAGAATCGACAAAACTACCAAGCAGTCTACCAGACAAACGCGGTTGCACAAAAAAATGATAACAACTAGCGAGGCAATGATCAAAATGAACAGAATAATCAAAGATATGAGGGTCATCAATATGAGCACCGGTTCAACAACCGTCGTGGAGGATATGGAGGTCGAGGTCTATTCTTTGGGAATCGTGACAACTGACCACATCATCCCATCCAGTGTTTCACATGCTATAAAGAAGGTCATCGATATGCAGACTGCCCATACAAGGACATGACTGATTTAAAATTTTGTACTAGCTATGGATTCAGGGATCACTCATTATAGGATTTCCCTACTATGCTTGATAAAATCAATAAAAAGAAAAATGTTAATGTCTTGTCGTGCGTTCAAAAACATGATGTAATCAATCGAAAGAATCTGCATATAGTAACCCGACAAGGGACAAAAATTAGGAGTGATAATCCACACATAAGAAAAATAAAAGAAAAGAACGATTATCCTAACCCAGCTAAACAAAAACAATTGTATAAAGATGCAACGAATATATTTAAAGAATTTGCTAGACAAGAACAAGATGATAATGGTCGACAAAGCACAATTAAAGAATTAATACGTTTAGTACAAGAGGATAAAGCGGTATCTTAATTCATTGATTTATTGTATAATATGAAACACAACAATAATATAGAAAAACAAACAAAAAACATTTGCAGTTTAAACCAAAAGGACAAAAGTGATGCTGACCCACTTGTTGACCTAAAAATTGAAGGGTACCATGTTCGACAAGTTGTACTCGACTTTGGCTCACAAGTAAATATTATGACTCGTGACACTTGGGAACAATTGGGTATACCTTGACTATATGAGTCAGGGATATACCTCAAATTAGCCGACCAAGGTCTAATCGAACCTATCGGAGTTTGGAGAAATGTCGACATGACAATAAAAGGAATATCGACCAAAGTCAACTTTGAAATTATTGACCCTAAGGAAGGATCCAGTTCCTTCCTAGATTTAGTAGGCCGAACTTGGGGAAGAAAAATGAAAGCATCAATATCTTTAGATAAAGAAAGGATCAAACTAAAAGGGAATGGATAGAAAGTCATAGTACCTATCCATCCATCCCAAAGAGAACCTTGGATAGAACCTATTGATGAAGAAGTCGACATCCTACAATTATATCAAATACAAAATAATGGAGACTACACAAAACCCAATGTCTATGGCAAAATTCACTTAGGAAACCAGGATTCAGTAGGATACAACTCAGACCCAGAATTATATGATTGGGAAGTCGAAAACTACGAGACATAAGCAAGAGGTTGCTGGACCATTTAGACAGTGCAGAAGAAACCAGTCCAACAATGTTTCTTAGTTTCCATCAGCCCAAAAATATTCGAAAAGAAAAGCAGGGAATACCCTACCTTAGAACCAACAAATGTAAGTATCAAACAAATCCTAAGATACAAAGAAAGAGAATCACCAGTTATGCATAAAGAACAAGTATCTAAAAACATTGGTGAACATGGCTGACTACAAAGCCTAGTAGAAACCTTCACAGGACAAGCTGCTAGATGGTGGGATACCCATCAATCAAGATTGCAGACATGGACAACAGCTTTGACTTACTTTGTATAAAGATTTGGAGGAAAAATACTAACCAAACAAGCACAAATACCTATGTTCATCCAAGGGCAGGACCCAGAAGAACACATAAGAACATGCGAAAAAGAGTGGAAAAGACTTGGGTATAAAGACGAACGTACATGGCCACACCTGTTTCCATCGATGTTATCTGACTTACCAAACAAATGGTACAAAATGGAAGAAGCACGGGGTGAAACATTTCAATGGCATGAACTTAGAGAGAACTTCATTAAAGACTTCAGCTTTATACCACAAGACGAAAAGTTAGTCGAAACTGCAAAACAAATCAAAGTGTTTATAGAACCTACCGGGAGCAACACGCTAAATTATGATCGACCGACAATAACATGTAATAACATACAAACCAAGACAATACCATAGTCGACAAGACTACAAATGGAAAATGAAAATCTAGAAGGGAAAATATTTCAATGGAAATCATACCATTCAGAAACAACAAAACCAATTCGCATAGTACTTAAAGTCGAGACAGCCGACAAAGAAGATACTGACCAAATGACTGTAGCAGAATTTTCGGCTACATTTTCACAGTTTTTAAGAAGGGAGCTGACCAATCAATGAATCCAAAGCACCAGAATGGTTAGATGCCAAAGTAAAAACTAAATAATTTGACATATCAAACGATGATCGACGAAAAATGGAAAAAATTGGCGATTACTGGAGTGAAGAACAAACAACCGAAATAGTAAAATTACTAAAAGAATTCTAGGATGTATTTGCTAGAGAATACAAAGATCTCAAAGGTATATTCCATGAAATGGGTGAAATGAAGATCGACATTAAACTTGATGCTCGACCTGTAAAGAAGAGGCTATATAAATTAGCTCATAAATACAAAGAGATAGTTAAGAAAGAGATTGATAATATGCTTGCACCAGGAATTATCTACCCTATTGACCAATCGGAATGGGAAAGTCCAATGGTTGTACAACCAAAGAAACACGATCCGACAAAGCTAAGGATCTGTGTCGACTTCAGAGATTTAAACAAAGTCACCTTAATAGACCCATTCCCAACACCCTATGTAGATGAAATCCTAAATGAAGTCGTAGGATATGAATGCTACTCATTTATAGACGGATTCTCAGGTTACAACCAAGTACCAATAGCAAAAGAAGACCAGAAAAAGACAACATTCGTATGTGAATTCATCTCATTTGCCTACAGAGTTATGCCTTTTGGTCTAAAAAACACACATTTTCGAGAATTGTGGTCAAAACATTTCAAGAATATATCTACAAAACAATGGTAGTATACTTTGATGATTGGACAATATACTCTATGCTAAAAGATCACTGCAAATGGCTAAGGGTCATGTTGGAACGATGCCGACAAATCTAGCTATATCTGAACATAAGGAAATGCATATTCCTAACTGCTATAGGGATACTATTAGGACACATTGTATGCAAAGAAGGCATCAAGGTCGACTTTGCAAAAATAAAAATTATCCTCGACTTAAAACCACCAGTGAACCCAAAACAAGTCAGTGTACTACTTGGTCATACAGGATATTACAGGAAATTTATAAGATACTATTCAGATATGACCTATCCATTGGAAGAACTATTAAGAGAAGATCAGGAGTTCAACTGGACAGATGAATGTAACATATCATTTGAAACACTAAAAAGGAATCTAGTCAAGGCACCCATTCTAAGGTTCCCGAATTGGTCGATCAAATTTCATGTACACATCGATGCATCAGACCTAGCAATAGGAGTGATCTTAACACAACTAGGGGACGACATAATGGATTACCCCATAGTTTACAGCAGCAGAAAAATAAATAAGGCATAAAGAAACTATTCGACAACAGAAGGAGAAGCATTAGGAATGGTTTTTGCACTACAGAAGTATCGACATTACCTACTAGCCAACCCTTTCATCTTTTATACCGACCACCAAGCATTAAAATACCTTGTAAACAAACCCTTACACCATGGAAGAATTTGTCGATGGCTACTACTATTCCAAGAATTCGAATTTGAAGTCGTTGTTAGACCAGGAAAATTAAATGTCGGACCCGACCACTTGTCACGAATCGACACAGGAGAGAAACCAACAAGAGTCGAAGATGACCTACCGGATGCACATTTATTTTGAATAGAAGCAGTTCCAGCAGAATTAGAGGAAATAACTCAATTCTTAGAAAATGGTCAAGCACCAGAGGGCATGAGCACAAAAAATAAACAAATCTTAGCTATGAAAGATGCACCATATAACCTCATAAATGGATTTTTATATAAAATGGGCCTAGATGACATCCTCAAAAGATGTGTATTAGAACACGAAAGAGATAATATCATGTATGAAGCAAACTATGGACCGATAGGAGGACATTTTCAAGTAGACACAACTACCAATAAAATCCAATAGTCAGGGATATGGTGGCCGACACTATACAGGAATTGTAAAAATTTTGTGAGCCAATGTGACAAATGTCAACGACTAGGTTGACCGCTGCCTAGTACAGAATTTCCCTTGATATCAGTAAACCCAAGTTTGACATTTGAAATATGGGCCATCGACTTCATAGGACCATTCCCGATACCAGCAAAAAGAACAGGTGTTATGGAGAGAAATTCCTATGGCTTGGGGTACCACAATAGACAGCTTGAATCCAGAAATCAATCCTTTCCAATATGCAAGAGAAATCAAATATCTAACACTAAAGGATCAAAACTCGTACCTTATTCCAGACGGTTGAAGTAGATCCCCGTTGAGCTTTCCAACTCCAGTTTGAATTGATAAATTAATTCCTCAACAATCAGTAAACAAGACAAGCATGCTATATATATTGGTGTTAGATCTACTCTAGCATATATAATCAACAACGTATAAGCATTTGAAATCATCCATGGATAAAATATTCATTTAAAAATACATTATTGGACAGGAAAATATATTTCTATTAATATAAAATTAGAGATTACAATGAATACAACCTCTGTCGGCACATCTGCGAATCAGAGAAATTGAATCCCTCACTTGGGCCTCCACCACCTAAATCCTCCATCTCTCGATAGCAAGCTCACAAGCAAAAGGCAAGCTTGGGAAGAACACCAAAGTGCTCCAAGGGACAAAGGGATGCAGACTCAAGCATAAGTTCCGGCAACAATTGACTATAGTTTCTTTGCTCTCAATTCTCACATATTCTTCAATGTATCCAAAGGGTTCCTTATATAGCTCTTCAATGGGGTAATGAAGGGTCGAATCCGAGTGATCTCAAGGCATATGGAAGGCCAGGAGACAAGTGAGTTGGATCTATGTCAAGAAAAACTCCAAAATAATTTGGCCTTTTGCACACATCACGATGTACGTGGTTTTAGGGGTCAAACCCATGTATATACGCAAGAAAGGGTTTAAAAGTTGCGTATAGCAATTTAAGCATGTTTTTAGGGATGATCTTGGAAACATCAAAAGTATAAAAAAGGTCCATGGGGTCCAAAGAGTTTGCAAAAGGATAGGGGAAGGCCATACACGTGTGATTCACCAGGTGTGGTAAAATTAGCTATAACAGATGCCCCCTAATGTGTGAGGTCAGAGGGGTCATACAATGGATGAAATACATTATAAGTCCATCCCAGAAGTGGAGTGATGAGTAATACCAAATGGAAGACCAACCACCCAATAAAAATAGTACAATGATACAACTCTGCATATAACTGCAAACCCATATAGCAGTCCCAGATACATAAGAGTACAATGGCCATGAATAGGCATGATACAAAATATGACATAAGTGGTCATCGCCACGTACAATATACATAGATCAGAATCTCCATGATGAAGATATACAAAGGATCATGATCTCCATAATGGATGAAGATATACACTGGATCAAGATCTCCATAATGGCTGGACATGTCTGACATATATTGGAATCAAGTCACGAGAGCTGAAATCTCATGAACACTGGCATGATCAAGGAGGTAGCATATAAGAGATGTCACCAATCTGGAAGGTCTTCTACACAAACCGCTACGAGTACATGTCCTACTATGTAAATAGAGGTGTTGAGGTCAAACATAGTAGTCCATCGTCTAATTACCGGTCATTGATGTATACCATTAACAGACGCGAGATCACTCATCGATAATGATAATGGGAATCAAGGTACTAGAGTGCAAACTAACAAGTGTGAATAAATGTGTTGAGGTCGAACACTTGAGAGAATCCATCGATCAGGGGACATTGATGTATTCCCAAAGAACTGTCGATGGCGAGAGAACCTGCCACTGATGACTGCAAGTCTCAAGGCACTAAAAAATGACTCTAGATTCCAATCCCAGAATAAATGATCTGAAGTCGATGGGATGAAATCCGTTGGAAGGAGGGCATTAAGGCATCCCCCATCATCCAACATGAGGTACTCAGCAAAGCTGTATAATGTGGAAGGACTCGATCATAAGGTGCACGAACCAGTAACTGTACTGGGAATGGCCGACATGCAAAGTCAAGATAACTGAGGAATGGCCGACTCAGGTTTCAACTTCCTTCGAACAAGATCATAACGGTGAATTGTGACTGAATGTAGGTAGCATAGACTTGATATACAAAACTGGGACATATCTGTGACACAGGAGGCATCGACAGAGGATCCATAGGGACTGGAAGCTTAACCAGTCGGTGGAGATAAACTCAGATAAACGAGTACAGCTCCTAAAGTCAAACTATAAACCCAACCAACAGATGTGATATACAGTGCTCTGTTCAAAGGCAACATGACTCGACAGCTACCAAAGGTATTATCTTTCCTTGTCCGGCTTTTTGGTTTTTTCATTTTTTTGGACTTTTTCAAATATTTAAAAAGCTTGAAAAATAATAAAATTGATTTATAGTTACAGACTAGGAGGAGACGAGTGTCATATGGGAAAACAAACTAATTCCAAGTAGTGGAACATACCTATGCTCAATGCAAGGATATATGTGTAGGATAGCGACACTCGGGGGAAATTCCCCTCCTGGTAAAATAGGGAATCAAGCTGCAAAGGATAAAAAAGATGGCTCTACATGACTAGACATGAGACAATCTCGGGCTATATGGCTGAAACTCAAAGTCAGGGAAGTCAGCGTAAGGCTCAATAAGGCAGGCAAAGCTCATGATATTGCAATTACAACTTGACATAAGGGATTCCTAAGGGAAATAGGCTAGAAAAAGATCAATAGGAGTATGAGGCTCTTGCGAAATGTCATGGCAATAATATACAATGGACTCCCACACCCTAAGGGACAAAATGTCGGCATGGGCACCAAATGAAAATAAGGCACTAACTAGGGTACCCATGTAAGCTCAAGCTCTACCATTCACATCATCCCACTTCTAAAACAACAAGAAGGTTCCGTGACATAATAGAATGGGTTCGTACCTAAGGCTATAATGAAACGGTCATAAGGTCATGCAAAATGCAAACGGGGGTGAACCTAACCTATATGCCAGTTTAAACATCATACCTGTAACAGGAACAAATGGGTCAAAGTAATGGTCGAAATGACACTCAAAATGGTCTTCTACATCATAAATTAGTCCAAAAAAGGTCCAAAAGGATTAGAAACGGTCCAAACTATAGAAAAGGGGGTACAAATTTTCAAAAATTTGAAAAATTTCTATAAATAGTAAAAAATTCAAAACATTATATAACATTTGAAATTTTTACCCAATTGAGCTCAGAACTTCAACAACGAATTCCGCGAGATCCAACCAGCGGAATCCACTACCGTTTTTTCCAGGTACTTACCCATGCCCTGCTCTTTCACTTTGATGCAAATTTTATCAATTTCTATGGTGTATTTAGGATTCTAGGCCAATCTTAAATGCGTGCCATGGACCACGTGGAAATCAAGGATTTTTCCGCGTATAGGGCTGGATATACGTGGAAAAAGACCTCAAAGTCGCGTACATACGTGGTTGTTTAGAAAACAGTCGCGTATGTGGCCGCGTTCAATGTTTTTTAAGTGTTCTAATGGATCAAACTTAAATTTTATGTGCAGGATGGTCCTAGAATGGAGAGAACATGAGCACGATGATGTAGAAGAGGCAGTAAGGGCAGATCTAATGGCTCAACAAGCTTTGTGGTCATGCGGGCTCTACAAGTTTTGGTGTCTTGGTGGCTTAAGGGCCAAACCAAGACTACTACAGGTGCTAGTAGACTACTGGGATCTAGACTCAGAGTCGTTCTAGATAGACGGGATGTCCCTCACCATAGAAGTGGAGGACATATTGTTATACCAAAATCCTGTCACCATCATGTGATAAGACATTTGACATACCTACTTGCCCTGAATCCCAACTTCTGGAGTGGAAAATAAATGGTTTTTTATCAATCTGTTATACAAATTCCTAGCACTATGCATGCCCTTTTATCCAGGAGCGGTACCCCTGCTCGCACAGCCTTTCATCGGTTGCCCACAAGCGGTGCCACCACCCATTTCCCTTGGTCCATAGGCAGTTATTACCAGAACCGCTCTGTCATAGAAGGAGAAGCGCGGTACCCTGGGTAAAAAGGGAAAAAGAGAATTTTCTCGAGGCTTCTAGATGATAAGTCTCGTGTACTGCCTTATCCCTACTATTGTGGGTTGGTTGAGCTTGAGATCCATCATCCTAGGATCTTAGAGGCCACCTCACCCACTAATTTCTCAACCATCTCTATCCATTAAAGCCCTATAAATATGAGCTCATAGCCATGGTTGAGGAGAGAACATGGAAGGTATTGTTATGCTGTTGGGTTGATCCTTTGCCCAAGATCATTTGGAGAGAGCATAGAGAGCTAGAGTCGGAGCTTTTGGGGATGAAGAGATGGTTTCATGGAGATGCATGTCAACACTAAGGCTTGGTTGTAAACTTCTTCATATTTCTAATGCAAGTTGATTTCTGTCCCACATATGATGTTGTTGTTGTGATTTTGCATATATATGTTGCTAGATTCCTTAGTCACCAGCATAGATTAGTAGATCATATTCTGGTTGCTTTGATTCGTTTCGTGTTGAGATTTTTTGCAGGTACACAGGTGAACTATCAAAGCCTTGTATTCCAGATATCTACAATGTCTAGGGAGAGTCTTCAACCTCTGTCCTCTATTTTTTCTGGATATGAACCATTCAGACCAGTGGAAGACCTTGCTGTCCGCAGGAGGTGAAATATTCCAGCTAACAAATCTGGCGACTCCGTTGGGGAATGAATTTATGTATCAGTCGTTCTAATCTTCCTTAGTCTGCAACTCTTGTTTGAATCCAGGCTCCTTCTTCAACTCTCTTCAGTCAGATCTACTCTTTGACTGACTCTGTTTGGGTTTGAAACCTCCAAATCTATTTAGATCTGAGTCATTTCAGTCTTTTATGCTCTATTTCCATACTCAATTCAACAGTATTTGCCTTGATCTAGCCTTTTTATGACTGGATCCTTCGTTCTTCTTGTGTTTTGGTCATCTACAAGGAACCACACATGTTCTGTTGGCAAGGAGTGGTGCCACCACCTGTGTTCTGTTAGCAATACGCAGTGCCACCACCTGAATCCAGTGAGCAAGAAGCGGTGTTGCCTCAAAACCGTCTGTCAGCAACCTCATCTTTGCTTCAAACCTCTTTCTCTTTTCTGTAGATATTATTCATTGGAATTAGAAATATGCATTTCGTTTTCATCTGTAGGCTTTGGTTTGTTTTGGACTTGGAATGCATGAGTGATCCATGTTGTTCTAAGTCTTTCTTTGCTTGGGGTGATTCCTGTTTCCTTTTGCATGCTGATTTTTTTAGTGCTTGGTAGGAAAGATTGGTTCTTCGTTTCCTTGTCTGTTTCAAAGAGAATTTTTAGTTTTCTCTCTCCTTTCCTTTATTCGCAAGCTTGTTGGATGATTTTCTTATTGTTTTGTGCATGATTATTCGAGATTCTAGATCTTACTTTCATTGAGAAGAAACATATATTTTCAGCTTTGCGTGCATTAGCGCTAGATTTGTTTGGAAACATTAGTGAAATAATCTTTCCATCAAGTTTTTATGCGTCTTTTTCAAACATGAAAAGACAGGAAACATTTATGGTTTATTTATGTTAGATGTTCTCTAGATCTCTTTCTTATTTGCGTTGAAGATTGTTTGGGGTGCATTGATATTTTACTTTTCGTTTGAAAAGATAGAATTGCATTTGCATTTGGGTGTGCATTTTGGGAAGAAAAGTAAATCTCTCTCCCTCTCTTAGGTAGAATTTCATTGAAGAGGAAAAATTTCATCATCATATAGATCAGTGTGCATCTTCTTTAAATTCAAGTTTTCACTCCATGGTTCCACCTAAACGCACAAGATAAAATTAACAGTAGTACTAGGTTAAAACTTTTAGCAATTTGAGTGATAAGTTAGAGACGTGTTCGGTCGTCGTTAAACATAGGAGCTGTCATTATTTGTGAGCATTACATCTCGGGACTCGCGCATTTCTTCCACGTAGCGTCGGTATGTAGAACGGTCTTTCACGTACCCTTGAGGTATATAGAAAGGTACTTCACGTACTCGATTGTATATCGAAAGGCCCCTTGTGTATGGTTATGCATTAGACAACACTACTACCGATTTGAGCTCCCTCGTACCTTGCGTATATCGGGATACCCTTTTAGGAATCCTCAAACCATCTGAGTTATCCTTTTGGCCTATCCTATGAGATTCCTGACTCTTATCCACTCCTTTCACATGTGTGCTTGTTTCTTTTAGTTTGAGTATTACTTGCTTGTGCGTGGTAGTTAGGGGGTTATTAGAGAGTTTAGAGATGGCATCCTCATCTGGGACTACCAATCAAGAGGTCCCTTTCCAAGGTGTACCTTTTGTATTCCCTCCAAGTGAAGGTATTGGTCCTCCCTTTATTGCCACTCTAAATCTTCCTAGATTAACTATAGTATTACCAGTCTGGCTGTTTAATCTGGTAATTCCTGTTACCCCTAATGTCTCAAATGTCACCTCTCCTACGGGAGAGTATTGACCTCAACCTAATCCCGCTCCTTCTTCACCGGTTGTGGCTTCATCTCTTTCTTCTTCTTCGCTTAACCAAAGCTCTATGGTTAGTAGTCATGTGGGTAAGAAGAAGAAGAAAGGGAAGAGTAAAAAGAAGAAGGATAAGAAAGAGAAAAAGCAGCAACCATCTGCTCTTGATGGTGCTCATTCTAAGAGAATGCCCAGAAATCCCATGTTCCCTTGTAAGCTTTGCAAGGGGGAACACCTTCTTAAGGAGTGTCCCAGCCTCTCCCGTGTATAAGAAGAGTGGTCTAAAAGATCCAAACCATCTGTGTCATCAACCTCTAATCATCATGTTGATGATACTCCCTCAACCAGTGACCCATTGGTAAAAGGTCGTAAGGGTAAAGTCTTGTATCCTTGTTTGATATGCAAGGCTATGCATCGTACTTCTCTTTGTCCAAGCATGGATGAAGCTTTGTGTTGGTTGGAAAATATTACTGATCATCAATAGGTGATTCCAACAAGTGATAGTAAGTTATCCCTCGATTCCTTGCTAGTTGGCCAAGTGGTTAATCCAGATTTATCTATGGTTGATCCTACTCTTCCTTTGGAGAGTGAAGTTAAAGTGGTCGATTCGGTGTAAATTCCACCTGATCCCGCTCTTTCATCAGAGAGTGTTAAGACTGAAGTAGTCTCTTTGACCAAATATTCATCTTGTTCTTCTCTTCCAGTAGAGAATGAACTAAAACCTACAGAAGTTTTTATGCTTCATTCTGATTGTTCTCGACAAGGGGAAATTTTGTCTGTTTTGATAGAACCCCTTCCAAGTAATGAGGTTATTTCCTTTGACTGGAGTAACCTAACAGAGTCTCATCTTCATTCGAGTGTTCCTTTCCAGATAGTTTTGAATTTTACTACTAGGTGGATACTTCGCACTATTGTTGATGAAGGGGCTTCTGTTAGTATTCTATCCTCAACTGCTTGGCAAGCTTTAGGTTTTCCTCAGCTTGTGCCAACCACCGATCATATATTGGCTTTTAATCGCAGGCCTACCTCACCTTTAGAGACCCTTCCTTACTTGCCTATTACATTAGGAGGGAAAACTGTCTGCATTGATGTTATGGTGGTCCAAGGTCCTTTAGATTTCAATCTGCTCCTTGGACGTGATTATGTGTACGCCATGAAAGTCGTAGTGTCCACACTCTTTAGAGTTATGCATTTTCCCCATGATGGGAAGATTGTTCCCATTGATCAACTTTCATTTCTTACACCTGACCATCGCATTACTCCTAGTAATCATATTGCCCTGTATGTGCCGCATGTTCTTGTGGTTCCTTCCCCTTATTCTAGTTAGCTTCTTCCCATCGTAGGTAAAATGGGGGGCATGGCTCTAGTATATGGACATCATAATGGAGCTAATCTTCTAGATTTTATGTAATGGGGGAAACCTACCAACCTTTGGATATCATGTTCGGTAGGAGCAGGTTTTAGAGCATAGTTTACGCTTTTGGTTTCAAGCTCGTTAAAAAATAAAACCACTCCTTAAGCATAGTTTACACTTTTGGTTTCAAGCTTGCATAAAAATGAAACCATGTCTAGAGCATAGTTTACGCTTTTGGTTTCAAGCTTGTTAAAAAATAAAACCACTCCTTAAGCATAGTTTACGCTTTTGGTTTCAAGCTTGCATAAAAATGAAACCATGTTCTAAGCAAAGTTCCCATTCTATGTCAAGCTCGTTAAAAAATGAAATAGATCTCCTCAAGCATAGTTTACCTTTTGGTTTCAAGCTTGCATAAAAATGAAATTATTCCTGAGCAAAGTTCCCATTCCATGTCAAGCTCATTAAAAAATGAAATAGCACCTGACCATCATGTCAGTTTTCCTTGAGCAAAGTTCCCATTCTATGTCTAGCTCGTTAAAAAATGAAATGGATCTCCTTAAGCATAGTTTACCTTTTGGTTTCAAGCTTGCATAAAAATGAAATCATGTTCCAAGCAAAGTTACCTTCTGTTTCAAGCTTGTGTAAAAATGAAACAGATCCCCTTCCCTTGAGTTGAGTCTTCACTTTAGTGTTAGAACTTGAACCTTCTTTTCGCATGCCTGATTCCCGTTCTTCCTACCCCCCTCGTAAACATTTTCACATTAGTAACCATGTTTTTAGGTTGGGTATGGAAGAAGAATCGTCAGATGAAACGAATCTTGGGGGGCATGTCAAGCCCATAGCAACCATGCTAGGGGTAGGATTCGCTAGCAATCATTTTGGGGGCAAGATTCCAACCTCTGTATATCATGTTAATGGGATTTTTCAAGCATAGTTTACCCATTGGTCTCAAGCTTGCGTAAAACTGAAACCAATCCTTGAGCATTCTTTCAACTGATCTTTGAGCTCATTAAAAACAACAAGATGGTGTTGAGCTTACTTTTCATTTTTCGTGCTCTGGTTAAAACATGAAATTTGGTTTGAGCTTAGTTTATTACTTTTTCGTGCTCTGGATTCAAACATGAAAAAGGTTAATGGAGTTCTCTTTAAACTCTTTTTAGGCTCCCTAAATACGAAAAGATCGTCGAGCGATATTGTCTTCTTCACGCTCGTTAAAGTATTTGAAGAGTCGTCCATCCGATAGTAGGTTATCTCTTTTTCGGTTCGGATTGGACTATTTACAAAAAAGGATCACTCCAGCCAATCATGACTAGAAGAGTTTTCTAAGGTATGATTTTACACTTTTTCGGGCCTTAGAGACTAAATCATATGAAAAAGGACCCCCATGGAGTTTTCTTCTGTATTCGTTCAAACTCTCTAAACATGAACAATACCAAGTTTTCTTTCAGTGGACTCATTAAATTAAACATTGAGAGACCCGTTTTGGGAACAAACCCCTCCTCTCTCAGGTTTGTAAAACATATGAGACTGGACTTGTCTTCTGACAAGCTATATTGAGTGTTTGTTACCCTCTTTGAACTCGTAAAACAAAAAAGAGGCACTCATCGATCATGATGGGTAAAATGGGAAGGGAATCATTTTGCAAATAATGGCAGTTGTTTGTCGTTACCTTTAAACATGGCACTTGTATGCACAATCATGTTAGTCAATTGGGTGTTAAGCTGATCTTCGTGATGATCCACTTTCATGAGTCATGTCAATCCTTTGAGTCTTTCAAAAGAATGCATTGTCCACTGTTGCATTGTGTATCTGTCCTGTCTAGTCATGCTGCCAAGTCATTTTGTCGTGCCGCCCGATGTTCAAAGGAGATATGAAGAAGTTTTACCTCTGCAGTCTACACAGTCTTTGTGTCAGTATCTTTGAGTCAGTCATATGGTTACTACATTCACATCATTATAGAACTATGTTCCGAGTTTCGTGTCGTCGGTGTGGGACTCATCATGGCCCTCCTTCGATGAGACTATTCCCGTTGACATCAGCTCATCATCCAGGAAATAGTCTTAGAAACAATATTTAGTACCTTGAGATTTGTATGCCTTAATGACAGATTCTCTTGCTCTTGACATAGGTTCACATCATTGACCTTTGATCGATAGAATTGACTGGGTGTTCGACATCAGGACATCTATTTGCACTTAGTAGATTGTACTAGGGTACCTTGGGAATCATTGACATTAATGGTGATCTCCCTCGCACTTGTTAACGGTTCACATCATTGGTCGGTAATCAAGTGGTTTCTACCATGTTCGACTTCATATCATTGTAATCACATGGATAGAATCGTACTTTGTGGAAGACAAGACAAAGACCCTGGGAATTTGTTTAAAAGCGCTCATTTCTTTTTCCCCAAGTTGCGATGGAGTTTTGTATATCTAGCATGGATCCACATTTGTATGGTCGTGGCTATGCTCAAATTTGCATTTGTATGACATAGATCTATGTTGTATGTCTGGTAGCTATGTCCAAGTTTGAGTCCTCTATCACATGGATCTACGCTGTATTCTAGTAGCCATGCTTGTTTATTCCACTCATGGATCTACCTTGTATTGGTCTGCAGCTATGAGTTTGGTTACTTATGTCTATGAGTCAACATACTGATGTACTACAGATGCCTACTTGACTGCATACTTCGATTGAGCCGACATTTTCATCTCCTGGTGATGACTTGTTCTCAAAGCTCTCGTTTATCATATCACTCTAAGACTCATGCTTTGGGGGGCATCCTGTTATACCAAAATCCTATCACCATCATGTGATAAGACATTTGACATACCTACTTGCCCTGAATCCCAGCTTCTGGAGTGGAAACTAAATGGTTTTTCATCAATCTGTCATACAAACTCCTAGCACCGCGCATTCCCCTTTATTCAGGAGCGGTACCCCTGCTCGCACCGCCTTTCATTGGTTGTCCACAAGTGGTGCCACTGCCCATATCCCTTGGTCCATAGGCGGTTATTACCAGAACCGCTCTGTCATAGAAGGAGAAGCGCGGTGCCCTGGGTAAAAAGGGAAAAAGAGAAGTTTCTCGAGGATTCTAGATGATAAGCCTCATGTACTGCCTTATCCCTACTATTGTGGGTTGGTTGAGCTCGAGATCCCTCATCCTAGGATCTTAGAGGCCACCTCACCCACTAATTTCTCAACCATCTCTATCCATTAAAGCCCTATATTAATGAGCTCATAGCCATGGTTGAGGAGAGAACATGTAAGGTATTGTTATGCTGTTGGGTTGATCCTTGGCCCAAGATCATTTGGAGAGAGCATAGAGAGCTAGAGTCGGAGATTTTGGGGATGAAGAGCTGGTTTCATGGAGATGCATGTCAAAACTAAGGCTTGGTTGTAAACTTCTTCATATTTCTAATGCAAGTTGATTTATATCCCACATATGATGTTGTTGTTGTGATTTCGCATATATATGTTGCTAGATTCCTTAGTCACTAGCATAGATTAGTAGATCATATTCTGGTTGCTTTGATTCATTTAGTGTTGAGCTTTTTTGCAGGTACATAGGTGAACTGTCAAAGCCTTGTATTCCAGATATCTACAACATCTAGGGAGAGTCTTCAACCTCTGTCCTCTATTTGTTCTGGATCTGAACCATTCAGACCAGTGGAACACCTTGCTGTCCGCAGGAGGTGAAATATTCCAGCTAACACATATACTTTATTACTAGACTTTCTTGATGGGGGGAAGTGGTGAACCTACGCTCTCGCGGGCCTGGAGGTGGCCCAACTATAGATGAGTACATAGCAGTGTACTGTTATCCAGACATGGAGAAGGTGGGGAGTCAGATCCCAACTAACTCCATACAGGTGCTAGGACTAAAGGCCATTCTACTGACACTGGGCAGGATAGCAGGGCTAGCCTCACTCCACCAGGCCTCGTGGCCATTGATGTTCTATGCAGTGGAGTGCATGAGGCCCATAGTTTATGACTGGAGTACGACATTGTTGAGCAACATGAAACAACAACTCAATGACTGCAAGATGGGAAGGGTGCGAAACTTCGGTTTCAGTAGCATACTGAGCACGTTCTTCTTCGAGCGTGTTCTAGGATTGAGCCCTAGAGTTGAAATTCCTCTACACAGGGTTCGATATCTGGCCCAATGGCATTGGGCAGATGCGATGCGCAGACTAGGTGGAGGTAGGGTGTCCAACCCTTATCCAGCTGATTTCTTTCCATGATGGTGACGACAGATAGTTTCCATTGATGGTTACCCCTATGCGGGGATAGATTTTTGGGGAGACCTAGACATGCCACTACCACCAGGATAGGCATACGGTGACATTGGTAAGGAATCCCAACCCTCTTTTTTTTTTTAAAATTTTGAGTTTTTAATTTTTTTTTTGTGTTTTCTGATTATATAGAATCAAAAGACATGTTTTTGGGTGACAATACATAGTGACATCTACCATATGCATGCAGATGTAGGACCACGGTGGCTTGAAGGCTTCCCTCGTCATAGACAGAGGGGAAGAGGAGACGACATCACGGGTGTGGATGCGGAGCAGATGCTCCAAAGCATTCATACCAACTTTGTGAGACTGACACACAGGGTACCCATGGCGCAAGTTGAGGACTTTCCTGAGGCCATGCAGTGCCAGGTGGTGGGTGTACCATGAGCATGGGTGCGGCTATCTCAACGGCTAGGTAGAGCCGTGGTGACATTCCACGATCACAACCCCCCTCCTCCTCCATAGGCTTAGATACCTGGGAGTGATACATTTTGTACTACCGTAGATTTATATTTTGGTGGCTCGAGAGCCCCATTTTTGTACTATGATACTATGTATTACCACATTTTGGATGTTTATAAAAAGCTTTTATGATGATCGATTTATTTATTTACATGTGTAAAAATTTATGTTTGTGATGAGCTTATTGTCTATGAAACAAATGCCAATCTAACACATAGTTAGCATATGAGTCAGCAACTTGATTATTAATTCTTGGAACATGTATGTATGTTATATTGTCAAATTGCCGTTCTAACAATCTCACATGTAAGAATATTCTTAATAATGTCGGATCTCTAACATGGTACAAGCCATTAAGCTGTGACACTACTAACTCCGAATCAAGACGTACCTTAAGAGAGAGAACACCATGTGAAATTCCATCCCGTAGAAGCTCGATGACAACACTATACTCAACAACATTGTTCGAAGAGGGCCAAAAACATACGCCTCCTGAAGACAATACCTGACTCGTAGGAGTATAAATCACCCAAGCAACAGAGGCTGAGTGTTGAGTGTGACGGCTCGCACCATCTGCGAATCCTATGAAGGTGGAATATTCCATTGACATCTGCCCAAAATAAATGAAAACTAATCACAAACCCGATCACCATAAGAAAAGACCTACCTATGCAAAACTATACAATAATATATAATAGTCATCCTTGGCTGAAAATTATGCATAGTACTTTTTAAGATAGAGCCCATTTTAGGCTCCGCCAAGTTCGTTCCCTCATAATCCACTAACTCATAAGCACCCTTCTCTAACACATGTTTAATGACGTAAGGAACACGCCACATGAGGTTAAACTTTCCTGCCCCAAGGGTTCTTTTGGCTGATCCCACAAAAGGACCAAGTCTCCCTCACTAAACCTCCTTGGACAAACAGACTTATTGTACTGTACCTTAACGCGACGCTTATTCACTTCTAGAGCCACCAAGGCATATCGACGCTGCTCATCAAGCTGCTCTAGGTGGACCAAACGCTCCTCAAATGGGGAAGTGTCTGGTAAGAGCTCTATGGCTAGCTTCAAAGAAGGAATATCGCACTCAACCAGCCATACCGACTCTACTCCATGTACAAGTTGATATGGAGAAAAACCTGTGGCAGTCTTAACAGCGGTTCTATAAGCCCACAAAGCAGGATATAACATGATGTGCCAATTAGTCTTGCTTTGTGTGATGGTTCATTGGAGAATGGATTTGAGTGATTTTTTCACTGCTTCAACCTGTCCATTCGCTTGAGGTTAGTAAGAGGAGGAATTATCTTGCTTGTACCCTAACTTTGAGGCCAACTCTTCCATCATACAATTTTGAAAGTGCTTGCCATGGTCAGTGACAAGCTCCTTCGGAATACCGAACCGAGTAATAATCTGGTTGAATACGAAGTGTGCGGTTGTCTCACCATCGGATTTAATTGTAGGCATAGCCTCAGCCCATTTTGTGAAGTAGTCAACAACCACTATGATATGATGATGCCCCCTAGCTGAAGCTGGGTTGCAATCCATAAAATCAAGCCCCCACTTAGTGAAGGGACCGGCGGTGATGATGGGATGTAACGGGGTAGGTTGCGAGCGCATATTTCGTGCAAACACCTGGCAAGGGTGTCACTTCTTGACTGCATATACACAATCTTTAAAGATCGACGGCAAGAAATAACCCACTCTCAAGATTTTTTGGGCTGTAGAAAGCCCAGATAAATGACCACCACACGCCCCTCCATGGAAATCATTTAGCACAAGCTCAACCTCCTCATGAGTTAAACAACAATGTAAAATAGAATCTACCCCACGACGGTACAAAGTGTTATCCGCTATGAGGTAATTCTTGGATACGTGACATAATCGTCGTCGTTCATCCCATGAGAGGTGAGTAGGGACCTTCAATGTTTGTAAATATATGATGATGTCCCCATACCATGGATCCAAAGTTGAGATTAAGAAGATGTTCTCATCAACAAATGTATCTTCACAAACCATCTCCTCCTCTTCGCTTGGGAAATCCGATATAAGCTTCGTAAAAATTAACGATTTCTTCGATTTTGTTGAAACAAACTCGAGATCAAATTCTTGCAAGATGACAATCCATTTATTATACTTTCCCCCAATCATCCTTCGGGTGAGGATGAATTGAAACGGATTGACATGGGCTACAACCAAGATCTGGCAAAGGAGAATATAATGTCTCAACTGTTGAACCGCATGTATGGTAGCTAAGGAAAGCTTCTCAACATGGGAATAACAGACCTCCATGTCAATAAGGTTCCAGCTCAGGTAGTATATGACATGCTCTTGGAGCTCCTCATCCTCTTGAACCAAAACCATACCAATCGTCTCCATGGACATGGGCACATAAAGTAGAAAATCACGGCTATAGTCTGGGGGACTAATCACCAGGGCCGATGCTAAGGCTCGCTTAAGCACATCAAAGGAATCCTGGGCTCGCTCATCCCAACAAAAGGTGGTGTCCTTTTTCGAAGGAAGCATAAAGCCTCTAGTCAAATTGGCAAAGTTGACAATGAATCTCCGTAAGAAGTTTGCCATGCCTTGCAAACATTGAAGATGTATAATTTTTTTCGGGGGAGACAACTAAATTATTGCCTCTACCTTCAAAGGGTCGACTCTTATACCCTCCTTGGAGACAATGAACCCTAATAAGCGACCCGACTTCATGCAAAAGATGCACTTGTGAGGATTTAACCTAACCAAATAATGGTGACACCTTTCGAACACTAATATCAAATGATAGGAATGACACATTCTCATACGAGAATGAGCAGCAAGGTCATCCAAAAATACTTCAATAATCGATTTGAGATCATGGAAGATCAAGGTCATAGCCCACTGAAACATGGCTCTGGTGTTCTTAAGGCCAAAAGGCATCTTTCGATATGCAAAGGTTCCCTAAGGACAAATAAAGTCAGTCTTATGTTGGTCCTCAGGTTTAATTTGTATTTGATTGTATCCGAAAAAGTCGTCCATAAAGGAAAAAACCTCGCTACCCACACACTCATCCAAAATTTGATCAATAAATGGTGTGGGGAAATTGTCTTTAGGACAGGCACGATTCAAATCACAGAAATCGGTGCATATGAAAATTGCTCCCTGTTTCTTATCCACCGGAATAGGATTTGAAACCCACTCCGTCAAGGGAATGGGATAGATAAAACCGACTTTCAACAGTTTTTCTATCTCTGCTTTAATCGTGGGTGTTTTCCTAGGATTCACTGCACGTAAGCGTTGTCGAACAGGCTTAGCATTGGGATAAGTTTTAATCTCATGTTCAACAATGTGAGGGTCGATACTTGGCATTTCATCATAAGACCAAGCAAAGATATCACACAATTCTTTAAAAAGCTCGATGTACTCTTGAATCTTAGCATGGGAACATTCTGCCCCAATATAGACATTCTCAATCTTGCCAGGATCATGAGAGATATTGATAGGAATGGTAGGAGATATATTTTCCATGTTCCCATCAACCATCAGACCAGGAGAGCTTAATGGAACCATGGGACTACCAATTCTCTCACTAAGAACCTCCCTAAAGTCCTCATGCTCCAAGTGGTCAAGCTCGGGAAGAAAATAAGATCTATGATGCAACTCTTCCCAAGGTGGCTCAACCCCTGACATGGCCTCAATAATCGCTTCATCTGAAGGAAAAACACTATCAAGGAAGTCATGCATGTGAGAATATTGAATTGCCCATGCGGGAAGCACATATGGGTCCTCCTCCTCCATCCGTGAAGAGGAAGGACTAGGCTCTACAACACACCCAATATTAGCTTGATAAGCTACCATAGTTGCAATCAACGACACGTCTGTCATGATGGGCTCACTCAAAATATTCGGTGTAGGAAGAATCCAAGGATCCTCCATATGGTTCGTGCGAAAAGACATCGATCTCATAGATGTCGAATCCTCATCGAAACTAGACCCTATCATAAGGATAGGTGCAGGAAAACTAAAGCTTCCCATAAGGGATGGATACATGCCCACACCTATACTCCCAGTTGCCGGCTGAGAGTTCTCTACAATCGGGATCGAAGCTCCCGAAGATGCGGTAACTGACAGATTCTTGAATGACGTTTGATCAATCGTAAATATCTTCCCATTAAATGGAAAGCATACAACGCGAAATAGAGAAGAAGCTATGACTTGCATACTGTACATCCAATTCCTACCCAACAAGAGATTATAGTCAAGGGGCGCATCAACCACCTCAACCTCTATCGCAACGGTCTTCCTCCCCCCCCCCAAATGGACCTTAAGGGAAGGAATAATCTCGTGCAGCCTATATGATCTCCCATCAAAAGAAGTCAACATGGTACCATATTTAGACAACTCAGGGGAACCGAAACCCTTCCAACACGATAAAGACATCACATAAGTAATAGCGCCTTCGTCAATCACAGTGCGCTTGACGGTCATGTTAAGACATTCTACATGAATCAAAAGAGACACATAGTAAGGCAAGTGAGGCTGAAGTCCCATGGTTTCAAATTTAATCACGGAGGAAGAATTATCATCATTCACACCAAGGATAGAAAGAAAAGCCTTCCTTTGTGAAGGACAACTCTGAAGTACTTCTAGTGCAGACATCGCACAAGGAGTGTGGCCCAAATCCTCGACAATAGAATAGTTCTGGGAAGCTCGGGCATTAGGATTGTGCCCCGAATGCTTAAGGACTCCCTTAGGAATGTGAGGTGCATCTTCAGGTTTATCCATAGGTTTTTCAATATGAAAAGGAGTCCCTGGTGGATCAGGTTCCTTTCTTAGGTCGGGTTGTGATGAACCATAGTCCTTCACACGGGTCACAACCTTCGTAGCACACACCATGTTGATGCAGCCATGACCATTACCCTCTGGTGGATCTTGATCACCACCAGACTGATCATGGGTCCTCAAGTTCATGTTTTGATTGTGAGGTAAAGGGCTGGTCAACACAGCTGGGCCCTGTGCTAAGAATCTTGAGGCTTCATCGATACGAGGGCACAAGTAAGTGAGGTGATCATCCTTACATAACTTGCAAGGAAATTTAACCTTACATTTAGATTTCTTTTCCCCCCCAGCATTTCGGGCATTCTTATCATTAGTATTAGCATTTTCATTCCTATTCCCACCCTTACGATTGTTCTTACCCTTCTTTCTATTCCTTCCGGGTTGTTGGTGACCCTTCTGGTCCGACGATAGCACCGAAAGCACACTTGCCGTTTGGGTGGGTTTAGATGAAGCCGTGGCTTGTCCTGAAGTAGATTGGTTGATCGACAATTGACTGACCTGTTGCACAACCGAATCTGTAGGTTTAGCACTTGCACAACCAACAATGCCATCGGCATGTGGTCCAGGTTTAACTTTGGGGTCGAAACTAGAACGCGGAGCATTGGGAATGATCTCATATAACAAACCATATTGAGCATAAATCAAGTCCAATTCATGCACCCTAAAAATGGCTTGTTCCTCGTTTTGAACTATGGATGTAGAAACATCCTTCGCTATATAAGGAAATAACGACTTAAGGAACCACTTGAGGAGAAACTCCGACGGTATGAAGGCTTTTATCAACCTCTTTCGTCTATTCCACTCTTGGATATGGTCCGATATATGCGTGGATTTATCTTGCCGAAATGTCAACAAGAGTTCCGTACCAACGTCGTAATGCACTGGTAGGTGGAAGTGGTTGAGAAAAGTCATCGCTAGGTCATCGAACAAAGCGAATGCCCCCCTAGGTAACTCTATATACCATTTCATGGAAGGCCCTGTAAGGGTGCGTTGAAATAGCCTTAAATGGATCGAATCTTCATGTAAGGAATTTGAAGAGCACCATAGGTGAAATGTGGTAACATGTTCACTCGGATCTTCTCCAGGTTTGCCATTGAATTTGGGTATGTTCGAGGGAAGATTATTAGGGACAGTTGGCCAAGCTGAGTCATGGGATACTGGATCGTTCAATAGTCTCAACAAATCAGGAAGATTTAGCGTTGTGAGGAAAGGGAGCCTAGGATGAGCAGGTCGATGCCCTGCTCCCTGATAGTGTTGGTTCACATAGGTTTGATTAGCGTAACCACCATGGCCTTGGCCATAGCGCCCTCCTCTCATTTGAGCCATGTAGGGTGGCATGGAAGCACCATAATGTGGTGTACCTTGACTATGTGGGGCTACAAAGCCATAATTTGGAGAGTAAGCAGGTTGTTGATACCCATACCCATAAGGTGAATAACCGTGTCCATATTGCATCCCATAATAAGGTACATAAGACATCCCATGAGATGTCCCATGAGACACTCCATAAGTAGGAATGTAGGCTCCGGAAGTAACGACATGACCTCCAGAAGTAGGGATATGACCCCCCGAAGCAATAGGAGGTATTTGAACTTGAGACACAACTATGCGAGTAGCAACAGTACGTGTTAAATTTTCATATGCTTAGATAAGCCATCAGTACTTCATTTCATTTTCATAACAAAAGCATATAAACAGGATCACTGAAAGATAGATAAGCACAACCATACAAAAGGAACACAAAGATTTATCCTGGGAAAACCCTAAAGGGAAAAACCCAACAAAATATTCCTCAATATAGATGCCCCAAAAAGATAAAAGATAAAAGATAAAACCAACAAGGAGATCAAAGCCTGATCCTCCTCCTTCTCCAGCTACTTCTCTTCTCCACTAATGCGCTACACAAGTGAGAGTGTGTGTTCCAAATGAGGAGCGCTACACCTCTATTTATATTCATCCGTTCACTTAAGTTAACTCATTCGACATGTAGGCTCGAGTTAAATCATGTAGGCTCGAGTTACACATGTAGGCTCAAGTAACCACACTGGGGTGCTGATGACCCACCTTTAGAATTAGAGGGGACTACCTCATGAATCTTATTAGTTCTTCCGATTAGGAGCATCGGGGTACAATGTAATACAAGTGGTTCTCCCGGTAGGACCATCGGGGACCACAAAAATATACATATAGAATATTCTTCGAAGTTACAATATTTCAACACACCCCCTTAATGAGAAGGGTATTCTACAACAACATCAACAACAACAATAGTAGAAGAGAGATAGAGGACATCATCAACATCAGCAGGGTAACACATCTATAAATCATTGGAAGCTTTTCAACATCATGTAGTCTTCATCTTCAATCTTCAGTCTTCATCATCATTAATTCTTTGACTACTTCAATCAACAACATCTTCAACATTTTTGATCTTTTAATCAGCAATGACATCTCTAGCACTTTGACCTTTTGATCAGCAACATCTTCAACACTTTGACTGTTCGATCAGCAACAACATCTTCAGCATTTTGATCTTTCAATCAGCAACGACATCTTCAGTATTTGGATCTTTTGATTAGCAACATATTCAGTACTTTGACTGTCCGATCAGCAACAACATCTTCAACATTTTGACCTTTCGATCAGAAACATCTTCAGCACTTTTACTTTTCGATCAGCAACAACATCTTCAGCATTTTGACCTTTCGATCAGCAACATCTTCAGCACTTTGAATTTTTGATCAGCAACAACATCTTCAGCATCTTGACCTTTCAATCAGTAATATCATCATCAACACTTTGACCTTTCGATCATCAACAACATCATCATCATCATATTCTGATCTGTTGATCAGAATCATCATCACATTTTGATCTTTCGATCAGAAACATCATCATCATACTTTGATCTTTCCATCAGAAACATCATCAACATACTCTGATCTTTCGATTAGAAACATCATCATCAGACTCTGATCTTTTGATCAGAAACATCATAATCATAGTGCGTCATCATCATACTCTGATCTTTCGATCAGTATGTCATCATCATCATACTTTGATCTTTCGATCAGTATGTCATCATCATCATACTCTGATCTTTCGATCAGTATGTCATCATCATACTTTGATCTTTCGATCACTACGTCATCATACTTTGATCTTTCGATCAGTACGTCATCATCATCATACTCTGATCTTTCAATCAGTACGACATCATCATCATCAGCTACAACCTGCAATCCACAACTCAAAGACAAAAAGTCTTTGGATCACTTTTGGACTTAAAGTCCAGGGATGATACAATCCCACCACATTCTCGACAACCGAAGTTACTGGATTGATTACGGGAGAATCATTCCCTATCACTTTAGGACTAAGTCCAAGGACGATGCAATCCTACCACATTCTCGAGGACCAAAGCCACCAGATTGATTACGGGAGAATCAGTCCCTATCACTTTAGGACTATGTCCAAGGATGATTCAATCCTACTACATTCTCGAGGACCAAAGCCACTGGATTGATTACAGGAGAATTAGTCCCTATCACTTTAGGACTATGTCCAAGGATGATGCAATCCTACCACATTCTCGAGGACCGAAGCCACCGGATTGATTACGGGAGAATTAGTCCCTATCACTTTAGGACTATGTCCAAGGATGATGCAATCCTACCACATTCTCGAGGACCGAAGCCACCAGATTGATTACGGGAGAATTAGTCCCTATCACTTTAGGACTATGTCCAAGGATGATGCAATCCTACCACATTCTTGAGGACCGAAGCCACCGGATTTATTATGGGAGAATCAGTCCCTATCACTTTAGGACGATGTCCAAGGATGATGCAATCCTACCATATTCTCGACGATCGAGGTCACCGGATCTATTATGGACAAATGTCCTGGGATGATACAATCCCTCTTCATTTTTGAAGACCGAGGTCTCCGGATCACTTTAGGGAAAGTTCCTAGGGATGATACAATCCCACTTCATTCTCAAAGACCGAGGTCTCTGGATCACTTTTGGACAAGTGCCCAGGGATGATACAATCCCACCACGTTCTCAAGGATCGAGGTCACCGGATCTATTATGGACATATGTCCCAGGATGATACAATCCCTCTTCATTCTCACAGACCGAGGTCTCCAAATCACTTTAGGGCAAATTCCCAGGGATGATACAATCCCACTGCAACATCACTACTCCCCCTTTCGAGGAAGGTCTTTCCGAACAACACCAAGCTTGTCTCAAAAGTGTTTGAACTCTACTCGAGGCAGAGGCTTCGTCAGTACATCATCATCCAAACCATCATCATCTACATCTTCAGTATGTGAATATTGAACTATCACCATCTGTATCTCCAGTATGTGAATACTGAAAGCATCATCATCTATATCTTCAGTATAGAAATACTGAAAGCATCATCATCTCTATATTCAGTATAGAAATACGGAATCACCATCATCTGCATATACAGTATGTAAATACTGAAATATCATCTATATCTTTAGTATGGGAATACTGAAATCATCATCATCTATATATTCAGTATAGAAATACTGAATCACCATCATCTGCATCTACAGTATCATCATCTGCATCTTATCTTGTATGTAGAAATACCAGATTTCTATGTGTTACGTCAGAACACAAGGTTCTTTGTCATCACAACTATGGTTATCACATAGAATCATTGTAGTATCCATCTTCAGGTCAAGGAGGCCTGATATCAGCTTCTGAAGCCATATGGCTTCACAACTTAGTAGAGCAATCTGCTATGTATTCTGCTTCAACCATGCTAAGAGAAACACTGGATTGTTTCCTGCTAAACCATGAACTCATAGCAGACCTCAAACAAAAGCATCTACCTGATGTGCTTTTCCTGTCTTAGATACTTCTAGCCCAGTCTGCATATGTGTATCCATACAATCTATACTCATGGCTACCATCATAGTATAGACCAAAGTCTATAGTTCCTTTCAGATATCTCATCACATGTTTTGTAGCTACTAGGTGAACCCGTCTTGGTTAAACAAGATATTGACTTAAGGTGTTCACAGCAAAACAAATGTCTGGTCTGGTATTTGTTAAGTACATCAATGACCTAATGATCTGTCTATAGTGAGTCACATCCACTAACTCTGATGAGTCATCAGCTAACAGCTTCAGGTTGGAGTCCATGGGTGTGGCTATGACTTTGTATTCCAACATATTGAATCTCTTCAATATCTCTACCGCATACTTTCCCTAGTTGAGAAACATTCCTTCTGAACTTTGCCATACTTCTAGACCTAGGAAATAATGCATTAACCCAAGGTCTTTCATCTCAAATTCTTCTGTTAGTTTCTTCTTGCTTTCCATGATCTGTTTCTCATTCCCTGTCAAGAATAAGTCATCCACATATAGTAATAGAATGACAGGTTTATCTTCTACAACCTTGTAGGAAAGGTTAGGATCGACTTTACTCTTGGCAAAGCCCATGCTCATCAGGAAACTATCTATTCTTCCATACCAAGCTTTGGGAGCTTGCTTCAGGCCATAGAGGGCCTTCTTCAACTTGCATACTTGATTCCATCTGTCTTCAACTTCAAATCCTCATGACTATTTTATGTAAAACTCTTCCTCAATCATACCATTAAGGAAGGCTTGTATTTACTTCATCATGGAAGAGACTACCATGACAGTTTTGAAGGAAGTGTACCTTGCTTCCTGGAGTAAGTGTCTCTTCAGAATTAATTCCCTCTTTCTGATAGAAACCTCTAGCCACAAGTCTTCCCTTACTTCTATCAGCAACATATCTTATCTTGCAAATCCATTTGGAAGATACCACATTCTTTCTTTCTGGTTTGAGTACTATATCCCAAACATCATTCTAGTATCATAACATCTTCTATGAGTTTGTCTTCTCAGGTCATCAACATATCCTAGTCTTCTGCATTCAACTGTTGGGTTATGGGCATACCCGGGTTTTATACCTTTTATCTTCGCACCAACAAAAGACCCACAGTGTTGGCCCTTTCGGCAACAACCTGCGAACAGGTTGCAATCTCACTTGAAACAGCTATGGGGTGCCGTAGAATCAGGTTTCTGCAAGCAGAAGAGGGATATTACTGTACCTTTATCCTTAACAAAGAATAAATATGCAGTATAGATCTTCAACAGTTACTTAACTAGATTCGCAGTTAGATAAACATACAGTTACTTGCTTGACCCTTAACTGGGAATTCACAGTGAAGTTATTATTTAACAATTATCTTATCTTATCACTTATCTACTTATCAAAGCATAAAACATAACAGCACAAAACAACAGAACCACCACAACACACGATATACGTGGTTCACCCCCAGTGTAGGGGCTACGTCCACAGAACTGTGTTTATATTCAACTCTTTACAAAAACCACAGTTCTGATCTACGCACTCAGCTGCAGATCTTCTCAGTCTTCCACAAGATGCACACTTAGCTACATATATGTGCACTCAGCTATAGAACCTATCTTACAAAAACCCTTTGCACACACAGCTGCAGAGGTCGTCCACGCACACAGCTGGGAATTAACCTTAAACCCTTAGAATAGCTCTTAGCTTCGCATCACATTAGCATCATAAGATAATCATCAAAGGCCTAACCTCACTCCTTTACATAGGTGCCTATTTATACAAGTGCACTATTACAAAACCATGGACTTAAACCATGGGCACCCAAAAACCATAACCCTAGGTTTAAACCATGGGTCATTTAAAAAAAGAGGGGCTTCGACCCAACCTCGACACCCCTAAGACTATTTTGTGCCGCAACTCTGCTTACAAGCTTCCACAAAAACCGCGGAGTTACCAAAACTTAGGACCTTGAAGGTCAAAGCCCCAACAGGCCCCTAAGACTCACTAGTGGCCCGTCCCGGGACACTCTGCTACTTTTTTGGTGGACAAATCTTCTTGGTGCAGATAGTAAACTACTTGCTGAGGCTGCACATGATATCTTCGGTGGCTGGCACCTTCTCCATTATCTCCTTTTGCACTCTGTCGAGCTCTGTATCCGTATGTATCTCTGTGAGCAACATCTTTAATCCTCCCATCGTCTTTCTTCCTTATATGGCTATCATCATCGTCATTCCTTCTGCTACTTCTACCACTGCCCTGGATTTCTCTATCCTTCATCCTTTCATCCTTAGCAGAATGCTTGTGTTCTTGTATCTTTCTTTGTTCCACTGAGAGCGAATTTCTGCCTTAAACTTCTTTCTGGTAGATTGTGTCTAGCTTGGTTGAATCGGTGCTGGGGGAGCAGCTACAGGTGGGTTGCTCATAAGGTTCTGCAGACCCCTCTCTCGGGCTTCTCTCAATAGGCGCTAGTCTTCGCGATCAGCTGACATGGGTTCAACTGTGAAACTTAGAAAATGTGCAATGCACACTTCGCAGGTCTGGGTATCTTTTTATAGAATCCAATGACCAATACCCTGGAAAACATAGCAGGTGCATTCTTCAATCCAAAAGGCATAACTGTATACTGAAAAGATCCCATTTCTGTAGTGAAGGTTGTTTTATGCCGGTCCTCTGGGGAAATTCTGATCTGATGGTAACCTGAAAATCCGCCAGTGAAGGAATACACTTCTTGACCTCTGACATTGTCTAAAACTTCATCTGTAAAGGGAGTAGGAAACGGATCATGTAAACAGGTATCATTCAGCTTCCTGAGATCAACATAGATTCTGATTTCTCCCTTGGTCTTCTTTTCTTGTACCACCATGGGGATGACCCATTCTGACTCTTTGACAGGCTCAATGATTCCTGCAGCGAGCATCTTATCTAGCTCCACCCTGACTTTTTATTTATACTTAGGGTTCAACCTATAAGGGCGTTGCTTCACAGGCTTTGCATCAGGTTTCAAAGGGATTTTTATCACTCCTATATCACCAAGGATACCTTTCATTTCTGAGAACTTCATCGAAAATAGGTCCTGATACTCATGGAGAAGTTGGGTCACTTTGCTTACCGTTTCTTCATCCCAATAATCTCCAATAGTGGCATATTTAGGCATTTCTTCTGACCCAATGTTTACTTGCCTTGTCTTCAAGGGCTGAGTCACTTCTGGTGCTTCGACTACTGGTCCATGTACTTCACAGTGTCCTTCTAACTCAGGAATATTGATGTTGCGTGGGTCATCATCCTTGTCAATTGCGAGGTTATAGCATTCTACTGCATTGGCTTCTTGTTCTTTCCAATTAGGTTGGTACTCGGCTATTTCTTTATTATCAAACACATTAGTATGGATCAACCTAATAGCTGCGTCCAAAGCAGGGCAAACCTCATTAATAGAAAATGTAAGCACAAAACTATCAACAAGACTATCCCAACTTACAGTACCATGGCGAAGCTCCACCTTTGCATACTAGTTCTTTGCTACCGGTTCGAGAGTGTGTACAAACCTATGTACCCATTCTTCACGATGTACATGCTTCCATGCTTGATAACACTGCTCCAAATGATCCTGAGGGCTAGTCTGATCATTAAACCTGCTTTGTACCTCCTTAGGTTGATCCATGAATCTCAGGCGAAGAAACTTCTGACAAGCTTCCCAACTGTGAATGTATTGTTTGTGACCATTCCACCATCTGGCTGCTGTGGCTCTGAATGCTGAATCTAGAGTCTTCATTTTCTGTGAATCTGGTACTTGCTCTGAGAATTGTACAATAAATTCTTCTGGGTTTGTCAAGCCATCAAAAATAGGTAAGGCTCTTGTCTATGAGCTAAGCCATCTGAGAGACTTGGTAATTATTGCACATCGATGTCCATGTAGCTCATACAGTCTATTCTGCCAGTTCTCTAGGCCGTCATCTGAATTAGTCATGCAAGAACTGTCACACTACCAATCCATTATACCTTCAGTAGTGGGGTTAACATAGTCTTCTTCTTTAGTTGTGATGTTATAAATATGATCTAGGACATCCTGATCTTCATCTTTGACTGGCTCTGTATACCTTTCTCCTTGAGAAGGGTCCAATGGTACTATGACTCTCAGGCCTTTTCCTTCGAAATTCATCTGTCTCTTCTTAAGGCTGATTACTGCATCATTGTTTATTGCCCACTCAATTCCTAGCAAGGCTGGATAGGGGTTGTTATCATCGATTATCTCAATGACTTCAAAATCTGCTAGGGTACTGACTCCATCAATATCTACTGGTACATTAGGGAGTCTTCCCAAGGGCACAATCCTCTGCTGATTGGCTAGTCTCAACTGTATAGGGGACCATTCAAGGGTAGGTTTTCCCATTTGTTCCCATGTCTTCTTAGTTAATACATTTACTTCTGATCCCACGTCTAAAATGATATCATTCATATCATACTCTCCTATCTGAGCATGCAACCTCATTTCTTTCCCAGTCCTTCTAACTCTATTAATATTTTTTCCTTTATCAGAGCTTCATTGAGATTCGCAGGACTGAAGAACTTTCTGTAACTCATTTAAAGCAGTCTGATTTCTTAATAGCTTCATACAACTCTGTAAAAAGGGTGTTAATGCACTTACTTGATCTAGCAAAGCTTCTTTTAACTGTGATTGCTGTTGGTGCTGTTGCGTAGTTTCTACTGAGGTGTCCGAATCAGCAAAGTCTCTTTTGGCTTCCAGAAATGTTTCTTTCTCTCTTCCAATGTCGAAGGTTGGAATCTTCTTTTGGGTCTTGCGGACCCAAGCCTTGACAGACTATTTCTCCATAGTCTGTACTTGTGTCGTAGCTCCACTCCTTGTAACAACATTGATGGCTGGGACAGGTCTTTGCTCTACAACAATCATCTAAATATTTTGAGTAGGAGTGCTGTTCCTTTCTTGTATCTTGGCTATCAACTGTGGGCATTGCTCAATCACATGATCGACTGCTCTGCAATATCGACATGTCGTAGTTGGGTTTTGACAGTCTCTAGCTAGATGGCCTACCTGATTACAGTTGTAGCAAATAAATTGGCCTCTTCCAAGCATACCACCACGACCACGTCCTCTAAAAGTACCTCGACCCGAGTTACCACCATGGTATCCATAACCATCATTGCCTTGTGCATCATTTTGTACCCTATAAATATCATAGGTTTGCTCTCTCATAAGGTCAAAGCTGCGACATTCATCTTCCTTGTGCCCTACTGACTTACAAAACTTACAGTAAGGATTCTGAGGTACTTGAACATATCTTTGTAGCATATAGCAATCTTCAGGTCGATGCTGGCCAGTTGTTCTACAGATCTCACAATATAGGACAGCCGGGTCAAATGGGTTTGGTGCACCAGTATTCAGGTAATTTCTTAGTGCAGGGCACTATTATTTGTCATGACCTTCTGTCTTGCATCGTGTACACCAAACCTCTTTACGAATAGCTTTCCCTTTCTTCATGTCACGAAGCTCCAAAGCCATTTCTGCCAGCTGTGCTTGGATCTGGACTATGCCAGAATTATCTCTGATAGGAGTTGTTTCAAGCTTCATGGCAATCTCCAAATCCTCTTGCTGATCAGCAACCTTCTGTTGCATGAGTGGGGTTCTGATATGAGGTAATAATTCTGCAATGAACCATTCCTTATGTTGTTCTGGTCCAATAGTGAAGCTAACTTGATCTAGTAGAACTTTGAACCTTTGATCAAAGTCCCAAACTGATTCACCTCGCCTCTGCTGAATCTCTTTTAGTTCAGTTATACATTGTGACTCTGATTTGGGCTTCTTGAACTCTTTGATCATGGCTATTTTAATATTAGCCAAGACATGGTTTTGAGTACTAGAGAACTTCATGAACCAGGTCAAAGCCCGGTCTCTAAAAGAAGTGACCAGCTGCGCTCTTCTTATATCTTGGTCCATGATATTCTTAGCAGTCCACACAGCTTCGCATAAGAACCAAAACTGTTCTGGATCCTCTGATCCAGTTCCTCTAAAGACTAGTAGTTTGATGTCATCATTTGCATGGGCCATATTGAATCTAGGGTAGGGGGGGGGGAGGGGAAGGAGGGGGAGAACTCTCTGCTGTAGACTGACCTGTGACAGGAATGCTCGGGCTAGGGTTACTTTCAGACTGCGACACGTTCTCAGGGATAACAGATCTATGCTGCGGGGTTATAGGAGGGTTTCTAACAGAAGGGGTTTCTTTGGACTCAGAGTCTTTTGGACTTAATGGGGTATACTTGATACTTTGGCCTAGGGTATAGGATCCAAGATTTCTCTTGTATCTTTTACCACTTCGCAGCAAACCACTTTTCTCGTCGAAGTCACTTTCACTTCCAAACATAGGTTAGTAACGCTAGATCTAGCAATATGATTCTATAAGCAATATGCCTTTTTCAGCCAAGAGCATTTTACACTACTACATTTCGATCCAAAATCCGACAGTTTTTTCCGATGGCACGTGGATTTCTCCTTTTAAACTTACAAAAAATCACAAAGATACATTTTTTTTATAAATATGGCCGCAAGCGTCGGTTAAGCGATGGATAGTCTCATAACCGTCGCTTAACCGACAGCGCGTTAGTCAAAAGAGGTCATTCACACAAACAAAGAAAAGCACCCAAAAGTCACATAGGGCGCGGAAGGATTCACCTTTTAGCATTATTTGCCCACACTGGGGAGGGAAAGTCCAGGTCCTGCCTCCAAATTGCTTCACCTTGCACGAACGAGTGAGGATACTGTGAGTATCCTATACAGTCATTTTTATCATTTGAGTTGAGTTATTGAGTTATTTGGATTCTGGATCTGTTAGCATGGAAATCCTGCTATTTGTGTTTTTGTAGTTTGTTACTTATGAAATCATTAAAAAGACAGTTACTGTTGATCTTTACTTTCACTTTATTAAGCATTTATTTGTATTCTGCATTGTAGTGATGATACTTTTTGGTACTTTTCATCCTCCAAAAGCGAGATACTTCATCAACAGTGTTCTTAGTTATCCTTTGGAAAATATAGAACTCCCACTTAAAAACCTTCTGCTGGGAGTACAAGAAGGTATGTTTTTTCACATTGCCATTGGTCTTGTTATTGATTTTGTAGTTGAAGTTCTGTGATAGAGTGTCTGTTTTCTTTCATTAATAATATTTGCTGTGTTTGCAGGGCGATTTTAATCACTGGGTTGATCTTTTTAGTCATTTTGATTCATTCTTTGAGAAGTATGTCAAGCAACGAAAGGAATTGCAGTTGGATGTTAATTTCCTGGATATTGATTCTGCATTTCCTAGAGAGGCTGTTCTTCAGGTTCTTCGTGTTTCATGAATTATCCTGGAGAACTGTGTGAATAAGCATTTCTACTGTTCATATGAGGTATGGGCCTATCTCCTCCCAATATTTCTGCTTTTTTAATCTACCCAGTTGCTGTATGATTGGTTTTTGTCATGACACATAGAAAATTTGTATGCATAGACATTGGACCATTGCCTTTAATTATATTATTAAATCTCAAGAATGAATACAAATTCCTCACCTTGTGCCCCATTGATTGATGAATTAAGGGGTATATATATTATTGGCTTCCACATTATTACAGCAAGTTAGGTGTATTCACAGCCTAGTATTGAAGAGATTGTAATGTCTGTCCCATCTCTCTGTTTGTAATGCTTATTTAACATCTGTTGGCCCGATATAATTAGTTATACAAAACTAGAAATATAGTAAAATAAATCTATTGTGGGCTATAAAAAATAACACTATAAAAATGAAATCATATCAACTATTGGAAGAAGGGAAATCTGAGACAATTCTGTTTGGTACCATTCCTTGTGGTATTTTATCAACTCACACTCTCAATCTCAAAGGTGAGCTGCGTGGTCAATCATATATATGTCTACAGAGAGAGAGAGAGAGAGAGAGAGCACATCAGATAGATCCATTTAAAATCTGGATATTTTAACCATCTAGAGGTTTGCATCTCACTTCTTTTTTGATCCCTCTCAGTGCTTAATAGATCCAGAGATAAGATGGATCTATGCTTGTGTACATATTAGATGATTGGTAACTTTCTATGCATGTTCTTAATGCTAACAGGCACATTTCAGCAACCCCAGTAATCTGCAACTTTCTTTAGTACCAGTTTTCAAGAGAATTTGCTGTCTCTATAATTCCCTGTTTTATTTCTTCTTGTTAGTTTATTTTGAAAGAGTAAGATTGCCGTCAATATCAAATATCATGTATATTCTTGTTGCTATATTTAACTTCTACTTATCTTCCAGCATATAGAAAGCAGAAAAACTTGTATGTAATGACAGGCAGGTTTGATTCCCTTGTCTTGGCTTGAGGTTCTCCATGTTTATCTATCTCTGGCCTGCAGGCACTAAAAGAAAAGGACTGGAAAACACTAGGCATAGGAAGACCAAAATCCTATGTATGGTTGGTTACTTGTAGTAGGATGTTGGACCAATTAATGTGCAAGGTGTTAATTTTAATGGCTTCTGATACCTAGCCTCAATAAACAGCACAATTTAGAAATTTTGTTTTAGAGAAAGTAGATCTAGCATTTCCTTGAATTTTCACATTAATTAATCATCCTTTGGATCCTATCATCGATTTATTGCTTATCATCACATCTGAAAGGACAACTAAATGCTTCCAAAAATTTCTAAAATATGTTCCTCATTTGATCTCCGATTCTACATTGTTGGACAATTCAAAGTTACTGAGGGAAATGTTTGCTCATTTTGTCAATTATTATATTTTGGTAGCCAAGTTAATGGCCTATATGAAATTTCAGGCATCTATGTAATTTTTTTATAATGCTGACCGCTTTTAAATGGCACTGTGCATTTTCTGTAAGGTTCATATTTATATCTTAATCTCTTTTCTGTCAGATATCTGGACTTATGCTACAAATTTAATGAGAAGCTTTATACCTTTTAACAATGAGATTGTGAGATTTTCTAATGAGCTGTAAATTCATAAAGTTTGGAACCTTGGATGTAAAATCATAATACAGTCCTCAGAAATTTGAACTATGATACTGAGTTTTTTTAGGTTTTAAGCTCCTCAGAAGGTGTCTCTAGCACGTCCTTTCTCTCTCTTTGATGCCCCTCTCTTTTTACCTACTTGTTTACTCCTTTCTATTCTCATGTTGT
>LPNX010833869.1:274323-419199 GCA_001517045.1 Pseudotsuga menziesii
ATTGATATTTAAATATCTATCTGAAGTACCAGTACTTGAAAAAGTTAGAGATACGGTGTGCAGTAAGATAAACTCTGGATCATTTGCACCTGAAATCCAGTAAGTTTTCTGGTCAAAATCCGGCGGAAATTGTTCAAGGGTAGTTTCCAGTGATTGGAATTGCATAAAGTGGGTGCCCCAAGGGTAATCGAGAGTGCTGAATCCATTTCTGCAATAAAAATTGCAATTTTAACACTGAAAATTTCATTCTCAACAACAAATCGTGTTGCCGGATTCCGGCGAAACATGCCTGAAAAGGTGAAAATTGTCTAGAGATTAGCCAACTCCATAAGGTGTCACTTGAGAATTAGTTAAACTTGTAGGAGATAGATTTACTAAGGAGACATATATAATAACTATGGAATTTTTTTGTTTTGTTTCTATAGGACAATAGACTATTACTATCCTATATTGAGGCTTTCATGTAAGATTTAAAGGATTAAAAATAAAAATAGAACTACTTTAAACAATTAAAAAAAAAAATCTACGCAACTCGATCCAGAAAACTTTGTTAATTGTGTCACTTTGTAATAAACTGTAGCAGTCTCCTCTATGCAAGAAAAACAGAGAAAGAGGCACAATGACAACGATTGTTTGTTTTTTCAATTTTATTTCTGGGTATGTTGATGGATAAAATGAAAACATCCTTTTGTAATCCAAAAAGTTTTTCCAGATTATGTAAGTGTTTTGTTGTGGTGAACTTCAGATTGTGCTCTCAAATATGATGGGATGTTCTTGTGCAGATGGGTTCTCACATGAAGAAGGCAATATTTGAAGAACAGATAGGCAATGCCTTGAACATATGGCAGAAAAATGCTAAGAAAAAAACCAAAAAACATAGAAAGTCAGAGCATTCTTCTTCTGGAATCACAAGCAAATCAACCTTGTCTTCAGGATTTCGAAGTGGGGAATCAACTCCAATCTATGGATCTTCTCCGGAGATTAGTAGCACTCAAACTATGTGTCTGTCTGTGGCATGATCCTCCTCAACAAGTGCTGCATTGTAAGCAAGCATTGTTGATTCATCTCTTCAATCAATCCATATTCCTTCCTCCTCACCTCTCACCCAGAAGTTGGAAAGCCTCCTCGCTTCGCTCACTTAATGTTGTTCGCCAGGTAGCCGAGCCATCGAACCAAATTTATGGCATATCTACTATCAGTTTAATGTAACATAATTATGTATGGCTTTTTAGAGGAGTGACGGAATAGTGTAATTTTTCAGGTAGGAAACGTTTTATGCTATAGATATTAATGTGATGGCATAGCATATTTGGTGTAGCTCTGGTATTATTACAGGTTGATATCTTAGCTGAGTTTAAGTGATGGCAGATCCTAGATTTCAGAGTTCGAGCCTGACATAGTTACACTGTCCAGCATGAAAATCTTCCCTAAATACATATATGCAGTTGAGCTCTGGTCTTAAACAGGGTATTCTAAATAGCTGGATCACAAGAATGAGGATGTTGATACAAGCAATTGGTTAAAAAGAACCAATCTCCGCTCTGTTTTAAGGATGGGGTTGCTATTTTCAGCCACTATTCAGTCATCTCAGATCTGTGTCATCTAAATAATAAGGATCAATGGGTGATACAGATAAATTGTTGCTCTATGGGTTACCATCATCGAGGGTATATCCCATGTGTTCTGGGTTTACTTTAACACTGGCTTGGAGCTTGTGAAAATTCTTATGGAGCCACTTACAGTCTATTATTTCACCCATGCATTTTGATTGAACCATATGGAAGCACCCCTGGATTATTGCATAGTAGTCACGGATCTTGTGTTTACAGGGTTCGTAGCCGCCAGAATATCTATTGATCCAAGCAAACGAAGTTGATATATGATTTGTGAAGCCACGGTGATAATGTCAGTTTGTGAATCCCGATCTCCCTTTTTGATTA
The DNA here is from genome assembly GCA_001517045.1 of Pseudotsuga menziesii. Taxonomy (NCBI): domain Eukaryota; kingdom Viridiplantae; phylum Streptophyta; class Pinopsida; order Pinales; family Pinaceae; genus Pseudotsuga; species Pseudotsuga menziesii. The sequence goes on from LPNX010833869.1 coordinate 276,264, forward strand.
TAAGCCATGATTATCAGAGTATGCTTACAGGTGTGCGGAATCCGTCCAATCCTCCGGATTTCATATTCGGATCAATAACCTTAGTCATGAATTTTGTGGATATTCAGTCCGGCTCCATTGCATTTGCTCAGAAGATACAAAACAGCGGGGAACATTGAAATTGCAGACATTGAAAATCAACGCATAAAAATTATTTTTTGCCTTCCGTCGCTTAAGAGACGGTTAAAACTGTCGTTTTACCGACACTTACAGTTTATAGCCGTCACTTAACCGACAGAATGTAGATTATTTAAAAAAAAAAAATTGACTACCGTCGCTTATCCGACGGACATTCTGTCGCTTAACCGACGGCATGAAGGTTATTTTCTTAAAAAATTAAACTACCGTCAAAGAAAGGCTGTCGCTTAACCGACACGTTACATTTAACCGATGGTAAACTGAATTGTTTCTTAACCGACGGTTTCGAAATATGTTGGATAACCGACGACAAGTTTTTGACCCTTAAAAAAAATCATAGTGTCATACATGCGACAGGGAAGTGTCGAAAATCCGACAATATTGCCGTCGGATTTTTGGTCGAAATGTAGTAGTGTTAATTTGCAAACTAAATGAATTTAAGTACTTACCCCTTGGTCCTTTGAAAAATTGTCATTCAGCTTCGCTGAAGGAAGTACTCGTGTCGATGGCAAACTTTGTCACAAATGCTTCAAGGGTTCGCGTTGTCCAGAAATCAACAGCTCACGATATCGCGTTGTTCACCCTTTTCAATATATTAATTCTTGCTGGGGTCCAGTCAGGAAACTGATCTTCTTGGAAGTTCGTCCTTCTCTCTGTCAACCTGGATAACCACTGGTGCAATTCTATGTGGATACTACCAAAGAAAATTTCGTAAATATCAGCAAAAACGTACCTTTGCAAGAATTTGTCTGAGCTACGATGTGGATCCTTATTTTCTTGTTCCACAAATTTCAGATAGGTCTCTTCGATCCAGTTGCCGATTTCTTTCGCTGAGGGCCTCCAAAACATAACCCTCTAGGTACGACGTAAATCCCTCTTGAGCAGATACTGTTCAACCGGTAATGGAACCAATTTGTTGGGCTATGGGTAGACCCGGGTTTTATACCTTTTATCTTCGCACCAAAAAAAGACCCATAGTGTTGGCCCTTTCGGCAACAACCTGTGAACAGGTTGCAGTCTCACCCGAAATAGCTATGGGGTGCTGCAGAATCAGGTTTCTACAAGTAGAAGAGGGATATTACTGTACCTTTAGCCTTAACAAAGAATAAATATGCAGTATAGATCTTCAATAGTTACTTAACTAGCTTCGCAGTTAGATAAACATACAGTTACTTGCTTAACCCTTAACTGGGAATTCACAGCGAAGTTATTATTTAACAGTTATCTTATCTTATCACTTATCTACTTATCAAAACATAAAACATAACAGCACAAAACAACAGAACCACCACAACACATGATATACGTGGTTCACCCCCAGTGTAGGGGCTACGTCCACATAACTGTGTTTATATTCAACTCTTTACAAAAACCATAGTTCTGATCTGCGCACTCAGCTGCAGATCTTCTCAGTCTTCCACAAGCTGCGCACTTAGCTGCAGATCTGCGCACTCAGCTGCAGAACCTATCTTACAAAAACCCTCTGTGCACACAGCTGCAGAGGTCGTCCACGCACACAGCTGGGACTTAACCTTAAACCCTTAGAATAGCTCTTAGCTTCGCATCACATTAGCATCATAAGATAATTGTCAAAGGCCTAACCTCACTCCTTTACATAAGTGCCTATTTATACAAGTGCACTATTACAAAACCATGGACTTAAACAATGGGCACCCAAAAACCATAACCCTAGGTTTAAACCATAGGTCATTTACAAAAAGAGGGGCTTCGACCCAACCCCGACACCCCTAAGACTATTTTGCGCCGCAACTCCACTTACAAGCTTCCACAAAAACCGCGGAGTTACCAAAACTTAGGACCTTGAAGGTCGGAGCCCCAACATCAACCTTGAAGGTTGGAACCCACTTTACTCTTGGTAAAGTATCGATCCATCATGAAGCTATCCATCATGTCATACCATGTCGAACTCAGATATAATTTTCTGTAGTCACTCCCCCTGAAGTGGAGTATCATCTTCCCTCTTCATTCTGTACAGGTGGTTCTATGCTTGATATATACTGGTCAATAGAGTATGTCATGTTATAGTCTATTCTTTCTGAGGCAAATCATGAACCTTGCTTTGTACACTTGTTCTTGTAGATCCATATGGAAGATACTACGTACTTCCCTTTATGTCTCGAAATCATATCGTATACATCATTCCCCATGATCAACTGTTATTCATTCTTTTCTTCATCTTGAGTTATCTCTTGTACCCATGGTGGTATTCATCCTTCAAGGTGGATCTACCACTCTTTGAAGCTCTTTCTTCCGTCATGGTGTCTTTGACCGTGGGAGCTTCAGATTCATGTTTATTGGAGTGAATCTTGAATTGTCATCACTTGTTCTTCGGAACAAGTCTCATCCTTCTTTTCTTGTAGGAGGCTGTACAGGACCTTTCCTACAATTCAAATGCACCAGTTGCATGGTTAGAACTATTTCATAAAACATATGCATAACGACAAATTCTTATGCATCATGCAACTGTTTAGTCAATACAACATTCATCCATATCTCACATAAACTTTCTAGATGTCTTCCATCTCTACCATGACATCATTGAGATTGTGCACTAATCCAATATGTCAGCAAAGAGGTTTGATAAGTAGAAATGGAGAGTTGTATAGCACCATGAGCTACTTACCCATCACATGCATATTAGTAGTATACAGTCATTAATGCAAACAATCTATCATGCATAACACATCAACTGAATATAATCAAATGTATAACAAAACAATATCATGAAATGACAATTGAATACTTATCTTTTATTTGTTTCGTGGGTAGACTCCATCTTGATCATTTTTCTTTATCATATTCTTCATTCATGAAATCATCATTTCTTATCCAAATGATAAGATGAATAAGAGGTTCTTCAAGAATTGAGTTCTTCATATTCCTCATCACTTGAGGGATCTTCTTTGAATGGTGAGAGCTTGATCTTCAATTGCTCCCATCTTCTTCTTCTCTTCTTATGAGTCGAGCTAAAAGCAATTACTTCCTTCTGGCATACATTCTTTGCATGAATGAATCCCATGATCCTGGGAGGCCATTCAAGGTGGCTATCACCACTTTTGCATTCTCCACTTCTTCTTCTACCGCTTCAAGTTGTTCTGCATTTTGGATCTTCACATTCTTCAACTGTTTTCTCAAAGCCATCTTCTGATTTAGGTTCTTATCTTCAAATAGCTTGATCAAGGAATCAAACATATTCAGTGTCTTTAGGGAAGACACTTGTGGTACAAGTTGATCCATGATTGAATCAACAATGATCTTCTTGGCCTTGATCAAGTTCTTCTTGTGTAAGGCTTTGAGCCTCATCTCCGTATGGAACTGGAACCTCTCTACTCATGTAGGTGTCCAATTCATTTTCTTCAGAGAGATCAAATACTTACATGCTTGGAAGTTGTCAACTTTACCAAGCTTATCATCAAGCTGATGTGATAGATCACTTTGAAATGAGAACCTCAAATGCAAATAGCAAAAGATTAGATCTTATCGATTTGAGGTGTTCGTCCTACTTCCGGAGCTGGCTGATCTAGGGTTTGTCAGAGAAACCCTAATTTTCAAAACTTGGAATCTTTCAGATATGATTGGATAGAAATATAGATCTCTTCAAATGGAGCTGTCCAATGTACTCCTTTTATGAAAACAGTGGAGGGAAGCTCCCGGAACAGGAAGCCCTAGTTTTCCAATTTCTTCTGCATAAATTCTTGTTACTGGTTCTGTGATATCTTCGAATTTGATACTCCTCTATGTATGAAATTTCTCACTTAGGTAAAATAGCATTTCCCTGATCCAACACCATAAATTTCATCATAATTGGTTTCACCAATTGGGATTTATGATCATTTTTCCAAGGTGACCTGTTACAATACTGTTCAGAACAGTGAAGTTGTAAAACATGCCACGTGTCATTGGTTCATCTTCAGGTTCTGAAATTTGGACCAAAAAAATTAAAAATCCATGCTCTTTCTAGAAAATCTTTAGCAATTCCATTTGGACCTCTGTATCCCAATATATAACAATTTTCCCTAGGTGTCTTGTTTAGGGATGAATTCTGGAAGAGGCTGGAACCCTAACTTGGAGGGATCATATCTCCTAGAATATAGCAAATCAGAGGCTGAAGTTTGGAAACAGTGTTCATTGGGATTATATCGTCGGTCTATGAAATTTTCAGCTCCTGAAACTTCGCCAATATTGGGATATAGTGAATATACCAAAACTTAGCAGTTTTAGTATTTAGGGTTTTTCTGGCTCTGGGTCAAACTAGGGTTTGACTTTCCTGGAGTTTCACCCAACCCAAAATATTGATCCAGGTCTCTAAACTTTGATTTTGATGAGGAGATAAATCCTATGTTGGGCTCACTCAAAAATTCTTCTTCTACAAGAAGCCCTAATTTCCCACACCGAAAATTGAAAATGCTCGGAATCGAATTCCGCTTCGACAGAAAGATGCGCCGTTCAATGGAGAGTTAGCCTAGCCTTCTTTTGCTGATCGATTGTGGAGAGAGAAAAAAAAAGTAAGAAGCCCTAGATTCTATAGCTGCACAATGTCTTCTTTTCAGGGTGGCTCTAATACCATGTTAAATTTTCATATGCTTAGCTAAGACATCAGTACTTCATTTCATTTTCATAACAAAAGCATATAAACAGGATCACTAAAAGATAGATAAGCACAACCATACAAAAGGAACACAAATATTTATCCTAGGAAAACCCTAAAGGGAAAAACCCAGCAAAATCTTCCTCAATATAGATGCCCCAAAAAGATAAAAGATAAAAGATAAAACCAGCAAGGAGATCAAAGCCTGATCCTCCTCCTTCTCCAGCTACTTCTCTTCTCCACTAATGCGCTACACAAGTGAGAGTGTGTGTTCCAAATGAGGAGCGCTAAACCTCTATTTATATTCATCCGTTCACTTAAGTTAACTCATTCGACATGTAGGCTCGTTTTAAATCATGTAGGCTCGAGTTATACATGTAGGCTCAAGTAACCACACTGGGGTGCTGATGACCCACCTTTACAATTAGAGGGGACTACCTCATGACTCTAATTAGTTCTTCCAATTAGGAGCATCAGGGTACAATGTAATACAAGTGGTTCTCCTGGTAGGACCATCGGGGACCACAAAAATATACATATAGAATATTCTTTGAAGTTACAATATTTCAATAGTACGGACATGACTCGTAGCAACATTCCGACCCGAAGGACCACATGAATGAGGTGGAGGAATGACATTCAAAGAACAAGGAACATGGGACGAAGGGACCTGTGAAACTATGTACATGGTGTTCCCTATATTCACTCATCTTGGATCTTGTACGCTAATAGGATCACTAACCCTAGTTCTAGGAGGAATATGTGATGTAGCTTCCACCGCTGGGATGGAAGGTGTAATATGATTCGTGCTCCCAAACCTCTCCGCATGGTAAGGAATAGGAGTGCCCCCAGGCTTAGTGTTAGGTTCAAACTCTGACTTGATATGAAATTTCAAATCATGTGTGGGAATACTAGACATACCATAACTACCATAACTAGTGCTCGCGGGTTCATAATGAGTCTCATCGTCCGACATTCCATACCAGCGATGCGTGAATGGGGGATCATAGCTAGAGTAAGTAGGTCTATCATGGAAAGTACCCTTCTCCAAAATTATAGGACCTAACTCAGAAATCACAGGCATACCAGGTGAAGGGTCATAGGTAGGAGTAAACTCCCCGCCATCCACTCGAAGTGGAGAAGAAAGCTCAGGAATACCATCTTCATGATCTCCCATCGTGTGTGAATCAATGTGCGAAGTAGTCCACCTGGACCATTTGTTTCTCTCTCCCAAAGGAGGAGGAGAGGTAGAAGGCAGAAGTCCTGCTAAATGATGAGAACAGCGAGGAGCCGCACCCTAATCCACAATGACTCAAAAAAAATGTAAAAGACTCTCTAATTATGCAAACCCTAAGCAAGCTAACATGCACAGAGCATACACCAATAAAATCTAAAGCCAAACACAAGCAATCAAGGGTGGGATAATTGAGCTCCCGAATGAAGCAGGTATGTCTCACCTAGGAGAGGCTTGAGACTCCCATACACAACAAGTAGAGGTATGTAACCAATTATTGTGGCCCTCAACTTCAACGTGTAAAGCGACTGTGCTGTCTGACCCCAACCTGGCCGGGACACCCACAAAATAACCCCTGCAAAGTACCCCCTTGATATCCTAGGTAAGGAAACTAAGGTCACCTCAATATAATCAATGCTCAGGTGAACATTCGTAGGTGGGATTGACCGTATGGGTAGGGTAGAAAATCCCGAAACTCTCGAAAGAGCCCCCAGATATGAATACAATCCTGGAAATATATCCGGTGCTACTCAGTTATGACTAGGGGTCATCCCAATCAATAACCGCTCACACTGCCTCATGCTTAACTCCCTTTTGAGAGGAGGATCCTGAGAAACACCAATTATACCAAGGAATTTCACACTCTCACCTGGACAGACACATACATGTTGTTGTTTAGTGGTCTTGGAGAATTTACTCATAATGAACTATTCCAAGACCCTAAAACCTAATCTTGTTGATGTACCCTATCAAAGAAAATAGTGTAATTCATTTTAATTAAGCATTGATTTTATTTGGATTTATTACTCAAAAGAGGTAGATGGTCGTGCAACTAATGGTGTTATGACATAACATGAAGCAAAATGCACACCTAACAATCAATGCAAATGCATTGTGTCCAATGAAAACAAGGTATGCTACTACGTGAAATGCAAAATTTTTCTTCAAATGATAAGTGCAATCGTTCCTATATGAAGTCTTGACTAATACTTCAAAGCAAATCTAGTGCAAGTACCATGCAAAATGAAAAAATGCAATGCATAATGATGCAAATAAGCAAATATTTTTGGATTTTTTGAAACAAAAATGAGATACTAAGGCAAAAGAATGATTCTACTACCCCCAGACTCGGCAAGCACACTCAAACAACACTCACACAAAGTACTAAGGTAAAAGAAATCTAATGCACTAATCCCAAAACAAAAAATCGAAAATGCAATGACAAGAACATTCTTTAAAAAGGAAATTTACCCTTAAAAAAATGTCTCTGGTCAGAAACAAAGGTGTATACAGACTCCAGCAATGCCAAAGGAGACTCAACAATTATCAAAATTCACCCAGCAACCATCAATATTCCTCTAGAAGGAAAAACTAAGGGCATATGCGACTGTTCGCAGTAGAACTGCATGTGTACGCGGATATATCAGTGAAAACCGTGTATATACATGACTGTGAGTTCAAAACTCACGTACAGGAAGAAAAGTGCATAAAAAAAAAGGCAAACAGAAAAGCTGAGACAAACTTCACACCAATAAGACACTACCAGGCATACATTCCCCTAGACCCGACACAGAATCAGAGAAATAAGAGCAATTCAAAGTCATTGAATGCCGATAGAAAACCCCCAAAGGACAACTACTAGGAACTCCCCAGTGGAGTCGCCAATTCTGTTATGAAGAGAAAATCCTATGGCTTGGGGTACCACAACAGACAGCTTGACTCCAGAAATCAATCATTTCCAATATGCAAGATAAATCAAATATCTAACACTAAAGGATCAAAACTCGTACCTTATTCCGGACGGTTGAAGTAGATCCCCGTTGAGCTTACCAACTCCAGCTTGAATTGATAAATTACTTCCTCAAAAATCAGTAAACAAGACAAGCATGCTATATATATTGGTGTTAGATCTACTCTATCATATATAATCAACAATGTATAAGCATTTGAAATCATCCATGGATAAAATATTCATTTAAACATACATTATTGGACAGGAAAAGATATTTCTATTAATATAAAATCAGATATTACAATGAATACAACCTCTATCGGCACATCTACGAATCAGAGAAACTAAATCCTCCACTTGGGCCTCCACCACCTCAATCCTCCATCTCTCGATAGCAAGCTCACAAGCAAAAGGCAAGCCTGGGAAGAACACCAAAGTGCTCCAAGGGACAAAGGGATGCAGACTCAAGCATAAGTTCTGGAAACAATGGACTGTAGTTTCTTTGCTCTCAATTCTCACATATTCTTCAATGTATCCAAAGGGTTCCTTATATAGCTCTTCAATGGGGTAATGAAGGGTTGAATCCGAGTGATCTCAAGGCATATGGAAGGCCAGGATACAAGTGAGTCGGATCCATGTCAAGGAAAACTCCAAAAGAATTTGGCCTTTTGCACACATCCTGATGTACGTGGTTTTAGGGGTCAAACTCGCGTATATACACGAGAAAGGGTTTAAAAGTTGCGTATAGCAATTTAAGCATGTTTTTAGGGATGATCTTGGAAACATCAAAAGTATAAAAAAGGTCCATGGGGTCCAAAGAGTCTGCAGGGGGACAGGGGAAGGCCATACAAGTGTGATTCACCATGTGTGGTAAAATTAGCTATAACAACAGGTGCAACGTACATAATAACCGTAGTAGAATATGTAACCAAGTGGGCAGAAGCAGAACTAGTCGACACATGCTCCAGTGAGATAGCTGCTAAATTTATCTACAAAAATATAATTACTAGATTCAGATGCCCAATAATCCTAATCAGTGACCTAGGTTCACACTTTATTAACAAAAACCATCAAAGCACTAACAGACCAGTTCAAAATTGACCACCGACGTAGTACAACTTATTACCCTCAGTCGAATGGAGCAATAGAGGCTTTCAACAAAACATTAACAAGGGGTCTAACAAAAATCTGCAGCATCGACAAATATGATTGCGATGAAAAGATACCTGCGGTACTATGGGATTACAGAACAACATACAAGCGCTCGACCGACCAAACACTGTTCCGACTAGTCTATGGACAAGAAGCAGTTGTTCCACTACATTTTCGACAGCAAACACCTATCATAGTAGATATTTTACATGTCGATGTCGAAGAAGGTAGGAAGGATCGACTGATGCAATGATGCAAGCTAGAAGAACACCGACTAATTGCTCTGCAACATCAAGAAATCCAAAATCAGTAGCAGAAGGCTTGGCACGATCGCAATATCAAAAAAAAAAAACTATCGGTAGGGGACCTCGCCTTACTATACAACAGTCAAGTAAAAGCAAAACCCAAAAAGTTACATACATAATGGATGGGACCTTACATTTTCAAAGATATTCATGCCAACGGATTAGTCCGACTAAGGATGTTACAAGGAATAATATTTCGGAAACTTGTTAATGGTGCTCGACTAAAACGGTAAAAAAATTAAAACAAGTTCCAAAAAAGAAAAAAAGAAAAAAAAGAGACATATAACGACCATAACTGTCATACAAAAACTATAAAAATTTAAAAAGACTAAAAACAACAAAACAGAACCAACACCATAACCCAGGACGATAGGAAATCTTGAAAGATATAATAACCAGCGCTTCGACAACCGACATCAAACCCATCGACATACCATCATCGACCGCTCACATGATCGACATTGAATGACGACCCCGAAGGTCAAATCATGCCTTCATGACTACGGTCAGAAGGAGCACCAAAATCAAATCACCATTAACACAAACTCTAGATACCACGCTAGACCATCACTTCTGCCATTAATACACCCATTGAAAGAAACATCACCCACTCCACCTATAAATATTGGACCAAAAAAAGATCATTTACAGTATTTTGAAGAGATAGAGCAATTCAACAGTCAGAAAATTGAGAACCGAGAACCTGTAAGAAAATTCGACAAAGAAAGCGATCAGATGGCACCGAAGCAAACCAGAGTTGCAGCTGCAAAAACAAAGGAACTACAATCAGTAGAAACCCCATTGATGAGAAGGTTAAGAAACATCAAGAACGCCAAGGTACAAGAAACCTCATGGGTGAAAACTTGGGATAAAATCAAGGAATGGGCCTATGTCGACAAGAAATCGACACAAGCAGTAGAGACGATAAACCATAGCTCCATTATGAACTACATGAACACACCATTCATGGCGAGTTTTGGAGGGATGAAAGAAACCACGGTAAAATTCGTTATCAGCTGATACCACAATGGGAAATTTTACTTCGACAGGCCAGTAGAAATCTCTGGCGAAGTCATATACAAGTTGACTGGTCTCTCAAACCAAGGCGACCCAGTCCTTGTCGGCATAAAAGAAGGACTGGTAGAATGATTAACTGGAATGCCATCAGGAAAAAAATCAAAGGGCTAATAATCAGTTAGATTAAGCCCGGACGCCACAAATCGTGGCCAAAATCATAGCAACAGGGCTCACCCCTACAGGTCGAGGGAGTGACCTAAAGCTGGATATGTTAGAAGCAGTAGACACAATAGCAGAAACATGGAAAGTGTATAGATGGGCTCAGTATGTCATCAATATGCTCAAAAATGTCTGTCAAAAATGCCAGTAGTCGGTCGGAATTATAAGGTTCCCGTCTCTGATAATCTGGATAGTGATGTACCACTTGTGCCCAGTCGGGGACAAGCAGTTCCAATAACCAACAAGATTCCACATCTGGAGGTTCAAGCCATTTGCACAGTCTGGAACATTGAAAGAATTAGCAAATGGAAAAGTACTGTTGGAAAACTGGTTCCAAAACCTGAAAATCCAGACGACTAGATGGAGGGTGCCTCAGAACATTTGATGAAGTTTTCCAAAAATAGCACACATCCAACTAGAACTTGACCACACTACAGTTTGGTATATGTAGGGAGCAAAAGCAAAATCAAAGCCTCTCGACTATTACCCAACAGTCGAAGAGATCTTCTGCGAGCTGGCTCGACAATCAAATACAAAGTTGTCAATACCAGCGAAGGCTAAAGAAATCAACCTAATAATTGAAGAACCACTGACTGATCAGGAGAAGGAAGAGGACTATGAACTCTGACTACATATTAGTACCTTCGTGTTGGAAGAGACACCAACAGACTATAATTAACAATCATTCCACCAATGACCCAAAGGGGAAGTACACCGACTGAGCAGTAGGTAACCAAACCAGCTGAGAAAAGTATCAGTCCAGTTCACGAACAGGAGGGAGGAGAAGGACTAGAGGAAGAAATTGAATATGATAACCCAAAATACGCTATAACCAAATACAAAATCAGAAAACTAGGAAGGGAAATAGCAGTCGTAAGAAAAAAGGCAACTCAGGCAAAAGGGAAGGGGAAGCGCAAGCTGATCCTTTTAGAATCAGAAGATGAAGATGAACTAGTAGCTATGGCCATCAACATCATAGAAGATGCTATAGTGAACATGTTGGGGCGCGCACCCTAATGGTCCTTAAGGTGGGTAACTCCGCAGAGTTATGGGAGTTTGTAAGCGGAGTTACGACTCAAAATAGTCTTAGGGGTGTCGGGGTTGAGTCGAAGTCCTCTGTTTGTAATAAACCCATGGTTTAAATCCAGGGTTTAGGGTTTGGGTGCCCATGGTTTAAGCCCATGTTTTTGTAATAAGTGCACTATAAATAAGCACTCTTGTAAAGAAATCAGGTTAGGATTTTTGATGTAAGATGAATTGATGCGAAGCTAAGGCTATTTTGTAAGAGAAGGTTAAGTCCCAGCTGTGTGCATGGACGACCTCTGCAGCTATGTACTCAGAGGGTTTTGGGTGATAAAGGAAATCTGCAGCTGTGTGTGCAGAGGCTTGCAGCTGTGTGCGCGGCTTTGAGGACTTGAAGCGATCTGCAGCTAAGTGCGCAGATCAGAACTGTGGTTTTTGTAAAGAGTTGAATAAAACACAGTTCTATGGACGTAACCCCTACACTGGGGGTGAACCACGTTATATCGTGTGTTGTGGTTTCTGTTGTGTTGTTGTTTTGTTATTTATGCATTGATAAATATACATCTGCTAAGTAAGATCACTGCTAACTTAATAACTTCGCTATGAATTCCCAGTAAAGGGTTAAGCAAGTCACTGTCTGTTTATTTAGCTGCGAGGTTATATATGTGAATGTTGAATCTCTGTGTTATATGAATATAAGTTATTAAATGCTAAAGGTACAGTAATATCCCTCTTTTGCTTGCAGAAACCTGATTCTGCGGCATCCCATAGCTGTTTCGAGTGAGACTGCAACCTGTTCGCAGGTTGTTGCCGAAAGGGCCAACACTGTGGATCTTTTGTTGGTGCGAAGTTAATGGTATAAAGCCCAGGTATGCCCTATAGCCCAACAAATTGGTTCCGTTTTCGGTTGAACTCAGTATCTGCTCAAGAGGGGTTTACGTCGTACCTCGAGGGCTATGTTCTGGAGACCCTCTGTGAAGGAAATCAGTGATTGGCTTGATGAGACTTATCTGAAATTCGCTGAGCAAGAGAACAAATATCCGCGTCGTAGTGCCAATGACTTTTTACAAAGGTATGTTTTCTGTGATGTTTATGAAATTTTCTTTGGTAGTATCCACATAGAGTTGCACCAGTGGTTATCTAGGTTAATAGAGAGAAGGACGAACTTCCAAGAACGTCAGCTTTTTGATTGGACCCCCGCAAGAATTAATATACTGAAAAGGGTGAACAATGCGATATCCCGCGCTGTTGATTTCTGGACAACGCGAGCCCTTGAAACATTTGTGACGAAGTTCGCCATCGACACGAGTACTTCCTTTAGCGAAGCCAAGCGACAGTTTTTCAAAGGACCAAGAGGTAAGTTTTTGAATTCATTTAGTTTGAGAATTAAAATGCTATTAGATGAAAAAGGTATATTGCTAATTGAATCAGATTGTTAGATTTAGTATTACTAACCTATGTTTGCAAGTGAAAATACCTTCGATGAGCAAAGTGGTTTGCTGCGAAGTGGAAAAAGGTACAAGAGAGATTTTGGATCCTATTCCCAGGGTCAGTACACCGAGTATTCCCCTGTAAATTCCATAGATTTAGAACCCGAAGAAACCCCTTCTGTTGGAAACCCTCCGGTAACCCCGCAGCGAAGACCTATTATCCCTGAGAACCCGTCGCAGTCTGAAAGTCACCCTAGCCCGAGTATTCCTGTCACAGGTTAGTCTACCCCAGTAAGTTCCCCGCCGCCTACTTCCAGTCCCCCTCCAACCCCCCCTAGATCCACTATGGCCCACATGCATGATGATATTAAGCTACCTGTTTTCAAAGGAACTGGATCAGAGGATCCAGAACAGTTCTGGTTTTTATGCGAAGCAGTGTGGACTGCTAAGACCATTACGGATCAAGATACAAAAAGAGCCCAGCTGGTTACTTCTTTCAGAGACCGTGCTCTGACCTGGTTCATGAAGTTTTCCAGCACTCAGAACCATGCATTGGCTGATATAAAAGCAGCAATGATAAAGGAATTTAAGAAGCCGAAATCAGAGTCGCAGTGTATCACTAAATTGAAAGAGATTCAACAGAGGCGCGGCGAATCAGTGTGGGACTTTGATCAAAGATTCAAAGTTCTGCTAGACCAAGTCAGTTTCCCCATTGGACCTGCATAGCACAAGGAATGGTTCATTGCAGTGTTGCTACCGCATATCAGAACTCCACTCATGCAACAGAAGGTTACTGACCAGCAGGAGGCTCTGGAAATCGCGATGAAGCTTGAAACCGCTCCTGTCGAAGACAATTCTGTTATTGCTCAAATCCAAGCGCAGTTGGCAGCGATGGCTCTAGATCTTCACGATATGAAGAAAGGAAAACCCGGTCGTGAAGAGGTTTGGTGTACACAATGTCGGACAGAAGGTCACGAAAAGGAACAGTGTCCTGTGGTAAGAAATTACCTGAATACTGGTGCGCCAAACCCGTTCAATCCTGCTGTTCTCTATTGTGAGATCTGTCAGACAACTGGCCAGCATCGACCTGAGAATTGCTATCTGCTACAGAGGTATGTGCAAGTCCCCAAGAACCCCTATTGTAACTTCTGTAAGTCCATAGGACATAATGAAGATGAGTGTCGCAGTTATGACCTCATGAGAGAATGCACCTATGACGCCTATCGGGAACACAATGAGGGACAGAGCAATGATGGCTATGGATACCGCGATGGTGCATCAGGTAGAGGTGCTTTTGGAGGTCGTGGTCATGGTGGTATGGCAGGAAGAGGAGGAGTCCAGGTTGTGTGTTACAACTGTAACCAGGGTGGGAATCTAGCGAGAGACTGTCGGAACCCAACTACGACATGTCGGTATTGCCGAGCAGTAGATCATGTGGTTGAGAAGTGCCCGTAGTTGATAGCGAAGATTCAGGAAAGAAACAGTGTCCCCACTTAGAATATTCAAATGATTTTCATCGAGCAAAGACCTGTCCCAGCCATTAATGTTGTTACCCGGAGTGGAGTGACGACGGAAGCACAAAATAAGGAGAAACAGCCTGACGAGGCTTGGGTTCGTAAGGCCCCAGGGAAAGTGCCAGCATTTGATGTCGAAAGAGAAAAAGAGACATTCATGGAAGCCAAGAGATATTTTGATGCTCCTATAATATCAGTAGCACCTGCGCAACAACATCAACAGCAGTCACAGATGCAAGAAGCTTCAACAGAGAAAGTAAGTACACTGTCCTCCTTTTTACAGAGTTGTCTAAAGCTCTTACAAAATCAGAATGCTTTAAGTGAGTTGCAGAAAGTTATTTCTTCCTGCGACCCTCAGCAAAGTTCTGGTTAGGAAAAAGCTGTTAATAGAGTAAGGAGAACTGGAAGGGAAATGAGATTGAATGCTCATATCGGAGAGTATGATATGACTGATGTTATCTTGGACCTAGGCTCAGAGGTAAATGTCTTAACTAAGAAAACCTGGGAACAAATGGGAAAATCTACCTTTGATTGGTCCCCTATACAGTTGAGATTAGCCAATCAGCAGAAGATTGTGCCCCTAGGACGACTCCCTAATGTCCCAGTGGATATTGATGGCGTCTGTACTGTAGCAGACTTTGATGTTATTGAGATCATTGACGACAGCAACCCCTATCCAGCCTTGTTAGGAATTCAATGGGAAATGGAAAATGCTGCAGTCATTAACCTGAAGAAGAGACAGATGAATTTCAAAGGGAAAGAACTGAGAGTCATAGTCCCATTGGATACTTCTCAAGGAGAAAGATACACAGAGCCAGTAAGAGATGAAGACCAGGATGTTTTGGACCACATCTACAATATCACAGTGAAGGAAGAAGATTATGTTGATCCTATTGCCGAAGGTATCTTGGATTGGTAGTGTGACGGCTCCTGCATGACAGATTCAGATGATGGCCTAGAGAATTGGCAGAATAGACTGTATGAGCTACATGGCCATTGATGTGCCAAAATTACCAAGTCTCTTAGATGGCTTGGCTCACAGACAAGAACCTTACCTGTTTTTAATGGTTCGACAGACCCATAAGAGTTTATTGTGCAATTCTCAGAGCAGGTACCCGACACACAGAAAATGGAGACTCTGGATTCAACATTTAGAGCCACAGCATCCAGATGGTGGAATGGTCACAAAAAGTACAATCATAGTTGGGAAGAATGCCAGAAGTCCCTTTACCTAAGATTCAGGGACCAACCTCAGGAGGTGTGAAGCAGGTTTAATGGTAAGACTAGTCCTTAGGGAAATTTGGAGCAATGCTACGAGGCATGGAAGCATGTCCCTCGTGAAGAATGGGTACATAGGTTTGTGCACACCCTGGAACCTATAGCAAAGAACTGGTATGTGGAGGTCGAGCTTCGCCACGGTACTGTAAGTTGGGATTGTCTTGTTGATAGTTTTGTGCTGACATTTTCTATTAATGAGGTTTCTCCTGCTTTAGACGCAGCTGTTAGGTTGATCCATACTAAAGTATTTGATGATCAAGAAGTAGTAGAATACCAACCTAATTGGAAGGAACAAGAAGCCAATGCAGTAGAATGTTATAACCTTGCAATTGATGAGGATGACGATCCATGTAACATTAACATTCCTGAGTCAGAAGGACACTGCGAAATACATGGACCAGAAGTTGAGGCACTTGAAGTGACTCAACCCATGAAGACGTGGACCATAAACATTGGGTCAGATGAAAACCCTAAGTATGCTACCATTGGATATTATTGGGATGACGAAATGGTAAGCAAGGTGACCCAACTTCTCCATGAATATCAGGATCTATTTCCGACGAAGTTCTCAGAGATGAAAGGTATCCTTGGGGATATAGTAGTGATAAATATCCCTTTGAAACCTGATGTGAAGCCTGTGAAATAGCGCCCTTATAGGCTGAACCCTAAGTATAAGGAAAAAGTTCGAATGGAGTTGGATAAGATGCTTGCTGCAGGAATCATTGAGCCTGTTGAAGAGTCCGAGTGGGTCAGTCCTATGGTGGTGTAAGAAAATAAGACTAAGGGAGAAATCAGAATCTGTGTCGATCTAAGGAAGCTGAATGATGCCTGTTTGCATGATCCTTTCCCCACTCCCTTTACAAATGAAGTTTTAGACAATGTTGGAGGTCAAGAAGTGTACTCTTTTACTGATGGATTTTTAGGTTACCATCAGATTCGAATTGCTCCAAAAGATCGACATAAGACAACATTTGCTACAGAAATGGGATCCTTCCAGTATACAGTTATGCCATTTGGATTGAAGAATGCACCTGCCATGTTTTCTAGAGTAGTCATCTCTGCCTTGAAGGAATTCATACATAAATTCTTAGAAGTTTATTTTGATGATTGGACTATCTTCGGGTTAGTAAAAGACCACATAGCTAGTTTAAGACTTATGTTGGACAAATGTAGACAGCATCAGATTTCCTTGAACTTGAAAAAGTGTATCTTCTGTGCCCCTTTTGGAATTTTTCTAGGTCACATTTTCTGTAAGCAAGGATTGATGATGGATCCTGCGAAGATAGCCATTATTGTGAACCTGCCACCTCCGAAGTCTGTTAAACAACTGCACACTACGCTTGGTCATACTGGTTATTACAGGAAATTCATTAAAGGATATGCTCAGATAACAGCCCCTATGGAAAAGCAGTTGAAGAAAGATATTAGGTTTGAATGGACACCTGAGTGTCAAGCAAGCTTGGATATTTTGAAGGAAAAGATGGTAACTACCCCTATCTTAGTATTCCCTGATTGGAATAAGGAGTTTCATGTGCATGTCGATGCATCCTCCATTGATCTGGGAATAGTATTGGCTCAGTCAGGTGAAGGTAATATCGATCACCCTATTTCTTTTGCAAGTAGAAAACTGTCCACAGCAGAAAAAAATTATACTACTACAGAACGAGAATGTTTAGCTATGGTTTATGCATTACAGAAGTTTCGAAATTATCTGTTAGGATCTCATTTTAAGATGTTCACTGATCACTTTGCTTTGAAGTATTTGGTTAACAAGCCTGTTCTAGGTGGAAGGATATGTAGATGGTTAATTCTATTTCAGGAATATGACTTTGAGATCATAGTCAAACCTGGAAGACTGAACCTAGGTCCTAACCACTTGTCGAGGCTCAAGTCAGGAGAAGAACCCATTAGCTTGGACGAAGGTCTTCCTGATGCCCAGTTGTTTGCCATCCAGATGGTTGATGATTATTTCCAGGATATTGTTCAGTATTTGTCTACAGGTTTTGCACCCGCCGAAATGACAACGCAGTAGAAGAAATAGTTGGTGGTTAGAGCAGCCGACTTTACCTTAATAGCAGGACAGCTATATAAGATGGGACCAGATGAAATACTCCGCAGATGCATCCTAGAGCATGAAAAGCCATTAATTTTGGCTGAGGCACACTCTGGCGCAGCAAGAGGTCATTACGCAGGAAAATCTACAGCATAGAATATTCTGACAGCCAGATTGTGGTGGCCCACAATTCATAAGGATGCAAGAGAATATTGCTGCAGCTGCGACATTTGTCAGAGGATAGGCAAACCATCCAGGAGGGATGAGATGCCTCTAGTTCTGCAGGTAACTTTACAACCCTTTGATAAATGGGCTATTGATTTTGTTGGACCTATCAATCCCCCTGCAAAGAAATCCGGAGCAAGATACATTATTACACCAGCTGACTACCTTACTCGTTGGGCCGAAGCTCAACCAGTCAAGACCTATAGTGCTGCTACAGCCGTGAAGTTTATTTTCGATAACATCCTGTTAAGATTTGGGTGTCCTAGAATTCTTATGAGTGATCAAGGATCACATTTCTTAAATAAGACTATTGAAGTATTGACTGAATAATTTCAAGTATATCATTAGAAGAGTACTTCCTATCATCCTCAAGCAAATGGAACTGTTGAAGCCTTTAACAAGATCCTTGAACACGCTCTGACGAAGGTTTGCAATGCTAATAGAAATGATTGGGACCTTCGAATTCCAGCAGTACTATGGGCTTATAGAACCACCTACAAGAAGTTGACAGGCCATACACCTTTTAGGTTGGTTTATGGATAAGAAGCAGTCATGCCCATGGAGTACATTGTCCCTAGCCTCAGAATATCTGCTTTTACAGAGATGGATGACCCAGATATGATGAAAGAAAGGCTGGAAAAGATACTAGAACTTGAAGAGGACATATTCATTGCAGGGTTCTAGCAGCAAGTACAGAAAGCTAGAGAAAAAGCATGGCATGATAGACACATCAAGAAGAAGCAGTTCCAGCAGGGTGATCTTGTGCTCTTATATGACAGCAAATTCATGAAATTCCTGGGTAAGTTTAAGACACATTGGAAAGGACCATACATAGTGTATAAAGTTACTAATGGTGGCGCAGTCCAGTTAGCTAAATTGAATGGAGAAATTTTACCTTCCATGGTGAATGGAAGTAGGTTAAAGAAGTATAGGGACAAACTGGGACCCCTTGATCAGGAGTAACAACATGAAGGACAGTCTAAGTACCAAGAACAATTGGAATTGGGTACTAGACTATAATGAAGCTGTTCTCAAAGTTACGAAGTGTTGAATACTGTCAAAGTCTGAAGGTTGAAGTTTGATCGCCGTATAGGTCAGGATGGGTCGAAGGTGCATATTGTGTCGAAGGTACTTATCAAGGAGAAGTTGAAGTTAGTAGTTATGTCGAAGATCAAAGGTGTGTTGCAGCCTAAAATGTGACGGATGGGACAAACTACACTTGGCGGTGTCGACACGAGAACTGCCCTAACTGCCTGCAATAATGAGATTTTGGGAAAATATGGCACCGTGTGGACAGGATTTCCACCACTCCATCAGATTTGGCATCATTAATGCACCATGATGACAGATTCTGTTGCGGGATTCTATAAGACGCTACACCGGCCTGCGACTCCTGCATTGTGCATCTCTTTGAGTTTCTTCAGTTAGAACTATGTCGAATGATCATGAAGTCTAGGAGTTATTATGATTGGTCAGGGAGAGAGCTCTGCTGAACCTTCTGAGCAATCCACCTGTGCAGCCATGTTCAACCAAGGCACAAAGAAAGGTAAAATTTCGCTCTAAGAGGAAGGAAGAAAGGTAGAAGTGCGCTCTAAGCCGCACGAAGAAAAGCACCGGTCTTCACAGGAAACCTATGAAACATCTGAAGATGTATCCTCCTGGTTTGGTAGAACTGAGGCGGTTGTTTGTCTTATGCACCTTGACACACAATTCTAGGGACCCTAAGTTGTGGATGGTCAAATGTTCGGTAAGCAGATCGAAGGATGGGGTCGCTGATAGATCCAGAAGGCCTTAACCAGCAAAGGAACAAGCAGCTGAAAACCGCATGTATGGCTTCAACAAGTAGTGCACTATGTTTTTCCAACAAGATTCTACCACCAGAAAAGCAGCTGAGTGTCCCGGGATGGGACACTGGTGAGTCTTAGGGGCCTATTGGGGCGCGCACCCTAACGGTCCTTAAGGTGGGTAACTCCGCAGAGTTATGGGAGTTTGTAAGCGGAGTTACGACTCAAAATAGTCTTAGGGGTGTTGGGGTTGAGTCAAAGTCCTCTGTTTGTAATAAACCCATGGTTTAAATCCAGGGTTTAGGGTTCGGGGTGCCCATGGTTTAAGCCCATGGTTTTGTAATAAGTGCACTATAAATAAGCACTCTTGTAAAGAAATTAGGTTAGGCTTTTTGATGTAAGATGAATTGATGCGAAGCTAAGGCTATTTTGTAAGAGAAGGTTAAGTCCCATCTGTGTGCGTGGACGACCTCTGCAGCTGTGTGCGCAGAGGGTTTTGGGTGATAAAGGAAATCTGCAGCTGTGTGCGTAGAGGGTTTTGGGTGATAAAGGAAATCTGCAGCTGTGTGCACGGATTTGAGGACTTGAAGGGATCTGCAGCTGAGTGCGCAGATCAAAACTGTGGTTTTTGTAAAGAGTTGAATAAAACACAGTTCTGTGGACGTAACCCCTACACTGGGGGTGAACCACATTATATCGTGTGTTGTGGTTTCTTTTGTGTTGTTGTTTTGTTCTTTATGCATTGATAAATATACATCTGATAAGTAAGATCACTGCTAACTTAATAACTTCGCTGTGAATTCCCAGTAAAGGGTTAAGCAAGTCACTGTCTGTTTATTTAGCTGCGTTGAATCTCTGTGTTATATGAATATAAGTTATTAAAGGCTAAAGGTACAGTAATATCCCTCTTCTGCTTACAGAAACCTGATTCTGCGGCATCCCATAGCTGTTTCGAGTGAGACTGCAACCTGTTCGCAGGTTGTTGCCGAAAGGGCCAACACTGTGGGTCTTTTGTTGGTGCGAAGTTAATGGTATAAATATTGGGTCTGCCCTATAGCCCAATAACAAAGTTCCAGTCGAGACGTAGTTCAGACACTTTGTCGAGTCAGGATCACAGCAAGGTCGACCGAAAAAGGTAAAAAGTACAAACACTTCGACGGTTGAAAACATTCTTGATTTAGTTTCTACACCTCCACCCCCATCTTCAAGCCAGATTACATAGGAAGACAATCCACAGATACCCACCATAAGCCCAGTCGACATTTGCAAAAATGCTATGCCAGAAACCCTAAAAGAAAGGTTCAACCAGGATGGCGATTTCCAGGCATATATTGAAAAATTGCCTGAATTACTCACCTTTGTCCAGAGGATTACCACCAAATGTCCACTGATTGAAGCTAGTGGATTAAGGCAGCTCTTCTCCCAACAACCTGGACAAATACCCCAGAAACTAAGATCTGTGGGAATTATCAAGTAGACATTCTTGAGGAACCCCGACAAGACATCTCAAGTTGTCGCAAGTCGCACTTCATCCTTTATCCCTTCTGACATCCCACAAACTCCATTAGCCAATTAACAGCAAGAGATGTGGAAGAAGAGAAGTTGGAAGAAATCAATCGAGTGATCGAAAACATATTCTCCAACAACCCATAGGATTCACCACCATAAGTTGAGGACCTGACACCAACTGACAATATCCCCACTACACCAATTACACCTGACCATTCACCATCTCCACCACCACTTCCCAATCCAGAACCTTTACCAAACCCTAAACCATCTGTACCTGAACCCTCTATACCAAACCCTCCAGATACACATCCAGCTGCAGAGGTCACACAAGAAAATCAACCAGAAGTTCCACTGACCGTTGAGGATCAACAGCCAGAAAATCAGCCATAGGAGAATCCACCACTGGCAGATGCACAAGCACAATAGTAGACATAACAACATAAACACAAGCGAAAAAGATATAGAAAGAAGAAGGAACACTAAAAATAATCACAGTCGACAATGGTCCACATTATCCAACTTGGGTCAACCACTGCAGTTGACATAACAAAGCTAAAAGATAGAGAGTTGGGACAACTCTTAGAAAATCTGGCCATTGAAGCAAAAACAAGAAGCCAAATCAGACGCAAGGAGCTCGACGACATTGATAATGAACAAGTCGAATTCCTGTCAAAATGCAGGAACTTAGCTCAATCTATAATACCAGGGCCGATGGAAGTCAGAACCGACAAGCCACTAGAAAAAGCATATCAACTATTTGAGAGTGTGGTGGCGACCCTACAAGTACACATACAAAATACAAAAGAATATAGAAAAGAAGAGACATCTAGGTTATTAATGCAACAGTACATAGCATTCTCAGAAGCTTACAAAGTGCTGCAAGATCACTTGGAAGAATCTGTCATTACAGAAGAGGTACTCTGGGACTGGCCTACTTATTACAGACAAGTATTTCAGCAGACCCAACAGACTCGAGAACAGATTCAAGTGTTGGAAAAGAGAAAAAGAATTGAAGATGCACTAAGAAATACAATACAAGATCAAATCGTACTGGAGACAACCAAACTGCAGAGACTCAAAAGACAAGCACACCAGTGGGTGCAGCAAGCACTACCAAGCTTAGAGAAACTAGATACCATCTTCCCGTAGATGAAAAGACTACTAGAAACTGCAGACAGAAAAGACCAATTCATGGGACCCAACATGGAAAGAATAACATACCTTTCCATTCAGGAGAAGATGTCGACTCTATCAAGCATCACAACACTGACCATCGACATCCAGAAAGTAGTACAAAGTTGGACAAAGTTTCAACATCAATTGGCCATTACAGCAGAAGCAATCGTTGAAGTATGCATACATAAGAGACCAACCATCAAATTGCATAGCCCATGAAAAAAAAACAATAAAATAACTATCTCAGACAGATTTTTTTTTGAGTACCTCTCCTATTTCTTCGGGATGAAGAAAGATTTTGTTCCTAGGGGATATGTTGGGGGAGCTAATCGATGAGCCAACTAATTAGAGATTAGGTCGGCTGCTTAAGGTCGTGTCAGTTGACCAAACCGACATCTAGTTATATGTAACTGTTTGTAAATCATATATATTAGGCTGTTTATCCAATTGAGAACTCGGTTCAGTTTTGTGTTTGTATGGATCCTCGTGATATAATATAATCTATCATTCTACATCTATGTTCTTGTCTCTTGTCTGTTATGTCTGTATAATTCAATGTGTATTATTGGTAACCCTCTATGATCTATGAGATTACAACACATATTAGTCTCATGAAGAAGACAAATTGTATGTATTTCTATCTTTATTAAGTGCCTCATGGATTCCCATTTCATTCTACTCCCCAATCCTCTATTATTCCAGGAGACTAGTTTCATTATTTACCAAGAGGGGTTTGTACATCCCTTACATGTAGTCAACATAGCCCTTGTTCCCTTTTTAGATGGATTATATTTCTCATGTACAATATTTATATCAAGTGTTGTTGTAAAGGAAAGTATCCTATGGCTAGGGTTTAAGAGGCCATCAACATACTGGGGTTGAAAGGCGGATGCATACAGTTCCGCAAGTATATATAAGCAAGATTTAGAGATAAGAAAGGTCCACACCTAATTAACTGAAGGTTGGTCCAAGCTTTCTCTAGCCCTTCTCCTACTCCTCTTCCCCAAAGAGACCTGCAAAACAAGTTATACCTTCCTCAAACCAAATAAACTATATGAAAAGAGATTATATTCAATGAAACATAAAAACATAATCTACTATATAACATCATATAATCACAATCAGAGATTCAATATACAAGACACATTGATTTGGGAAGAAGAAGGACATCACATATTTATTAATCTTGAAAACAAGTACAAGTATACCTTCTCTTCAAGTTGGGCACCTCACTAAACCTTGATCTGGTTCTGCTGCCTCTCTTCTCCAAGGAACTCAGCCTCCAAGCTCTACAACGCAAGGAGAATGCTTCTAGGGAAAAGGTGTGGGCAAAGAGAGCTCCAAATCCTCCAGCATAGCAATGCTAAGGTTCAAGTCTCCTCTCATGGACCTCCTTGCCTCTATTTATATGCTTAATGAAGAGTTAGGGTCGAAGACAAAGTAATTACAACTGAAGGACTCAGTTGCATAACTACCCAAACTACCCAAATTTCAAAATACGTGTTTTTTGACATTTTCAGGAGGTGTACGCGGGTTGCAGAAACAAAAATCATGTACATGAGGAGGTATATGTGGGTTGCAATGCAGAAATTCGCGTATTTAAGGCGTATGCGACTATTATATATAGCAACTCACGTACGTACGCTGGTTTGCCTTAAGGAAACCCATGTACACATAAAAATACTCATTTGTAGGGTATTTTTGGGCATTTTTAGACTTTGGTCTATTCTAGAAATTTTTATCTAACAGAAATACCTTTCCAACACTGTAGAGATGAGTTCAAACGGAGTCACAAAACTTAATATATGGGTCTTCCAAGTTAGGTGTTTTTTCAATGACTTTCCGTGAATTTCAATGACTTTCATGAAGTGTCATCATGGAAGTGTCGACATGTGACAAAAACATAGGAAATTGGTCACAGGAAGAGATGTGTCATTTTGAGAAATAAAATATGCCCCCTAATGTATGAGGTTAGAGGGGAAGACGATAGCCGAAATGCATTATAAAGGAAAAAACTGAGTATGGAGAGAGCAGAGAATCCACGGGTATAAAACCACGTATATTACAAAGGTGGATCGAAGCCACAATATACAAGAATGATGAGTCTTCAAAGATCTGGAAGCTATGTATAGGAACATAACATAATCTTGCGCAACTTAGTCCATAAAGAGGAACTAAGGTCTTCATAAAGGATCCCAAAGAACCAGTACAATCCAAGCCATGTGAATAAGGGGAGCTGAAGTCGAACATGGAAAGGATTCAATAGTTTGTCAATCAATGGATGATAATCAACAACTGAAGCAAAGAAAGTCACCAATGATGAAATTGAATCCTGAGGTACCATCGTCAAAACTCTAGGTCTTTGTCATCAGGAAGTACTGAAACGGAACCATGCTGTGATAAGGAAGGCAATAGATCCTCCAACGGATCACAAGAGTGACTAGGAACTGGGCAAAAGAAGGGAGACACAAATAGATAACAGATATAACAATGATGGGATCAGGCTATAAAACAGACATTGAGAAAAGTCCTTGAACAGTGAGCACACCATAGAGATGACCCAAGGCAGCGTATAACTTATAAAGAGAACAACTAGACTTATATGTCATGTAGGAGACATGATCAGATTCCCCAGGTATAATGGACAAGAGGAGGATTAAGAAACTCAAAGTGATAGCTGAAACACAAGTGGACACTGGAACATGGATATCAGAAAACAAAGAGTACTATGTTCAAGGATGACATGCTGCCATTACTGAAAACAAGAGAAAACTTCTTCCTTACCTTCCCTGTTAAATTTTAACGAGTCCAGGAAAGTAAACTCGGCTCCCTCTTCATTTTTTAACAAGCTTGAAGAGATGGGAAAATAATGCTTGATTCCCCTCTTTCTTGTAAAGGTTTAACGAGTCCAAGAAAGAAAACTCGAGACCATCTTCATTTTTGGCAAGCTCGAAGAAAAGAAAGAAGAATGCTTGATAAAGCACTAATTCATGGATTTTACGAGCCCAAACTAGTACATGCTCGACGGTGTTTTCATAGTTTAGAGAGTCTAAAAACTCCAAAGAAGACTCCAGGGGGGTCATTTTTCATCCAATTTAGTCTCCTGAGGCCGAAAAAGTATAAAACAAACCACAGAAGAACTCTCTCAACTTCCGAAGAAGAAAAGGTGCACCTTTTTCGTAATTAGTCAGGAAGGTCCGAAAAAGGTTAAAATACCACCTACCCAACGCTCCTTCAAAAGCAGCATATAGCCTAAGTTTTACGAGTGTGAAGGAAGGAAAGATCACTCAGAAAGATCCATTTGATTACAAGAAATGGAGCTTACAACAATAAACTCGATGCTTTGTTCTTTAGGGTTTAACGAGCATGACAAAGACATAAAGTACACTCGGAATCTTTTTCATGTTTTGGTCCAGAGCCCAAAAAAGAGAAAACTAAGCTCATACCGAGAGTTCCTTTTCCGTAAGTTTAGTCCCTCAGGTCCAAAAAAGAGATAAACCTATGCCTGAGAATACTCTTCTCAATTCAAAAGAAAAGAGAGTGATCCTTTCTCGTACTATTCCACATGGTCCGAGAAAGAGATAACCTACCACCAATGTGGATGCCCATTCACATATTCTTAACGAGCCTGAATGGACAAGTTTACTCGGCAGTCAAGTCTATTTTGAGGAGTCAGACTTGGGCCTAAAGAAACTCAAAATATTTCCCGTGAAGTTTTAACGAGTCTGAAAAAGTCAACTCGCGGCCTCCTTACTGTTTTTAACGAGCTCGAAGGAGAGTAGAAAGAATGCTCTAAATGCAAGGAGACAAGTGTCATAGGCAGGCGAAATTAGTTCCAAGCGCAAGGAACAGACCTATGCATAATGCAAGGAAAGTGAGCAAGATAAGGACACTCGGGGAATGTCTCCTCAGGGTAAAAGGTGTCAAGTTGCAAAGGCAAAATGATACAAGGCTTAGCGACGATGAGAACAAAGATGAGGGCTTATACAACGTGCTAAAAGCGTGGAAGCCGACATCAGGATCATAAGCGTGAGCAGGGCACATGCAAATGCAATTGCAGCTTGAACAATAAGGTGAGGCCAATAAACAGTTGTGAATCCAACTACAAATCCTGTCTCCAAGAAACAACAATATCAGGATCATATTCAGAAGAAACGATCCGATGTGGGTCACTTTGGCAGAAACACATGTGACTTTGCTATCTTCTATAAAAGGTAAAGTCAAGGCAGAATCAACTGAAGAAGATTCTATAGAACCAAGGCTCGAAGGTTTATAATCAGTAAGATCAACCTCAGAAGGAGAGAAAAAATCAAAAAGGGAGATAGAGTCTGTAGGAACAAACTCAGTATCACAGGAATTGAAAAATTCATAAGAAAAATCAAACTCATCAGGATCACTGACTTGTTGTTCGAAGGAAGAGTCAAAAGACTCAACAAGACCAACATAAGAAGAAAGGTCAGGCTTACTAGGAAAATCAGGGTTATACTTAGTCACAACTGAACCAACATCCAAAAGAAGGTCAGACTGTATCAAAGACTCTAGGAAGACTTCATCCAAAGGAAGGAGATCATCCGAGATAGGACACATGTCTAAAATTTCAAATGGATTAACAGAGTGGAGAGCAGGCTCCATGGTCTTTATAATATGACTCACCTATTCAACTGCTGGGACCAAGTCCTAAGAAGGTAAGCATGAAAACAGAGGCTGCTTCTCAGTAGCAATTGAACACAAAGGACAAGAGGCCACATAGTTCACCTGTGGTGGGGTAGTGTCTACAGAAACACTGGGAATCAATAAAGGAAAGACCTGGTCTCTAGTTGGGTCAGGAGATGGATCAAGAAAATCCAACTGATCGATAGTGACAATTTCTTCGCCATGATTAAAGTACATCACACGAAATAATTTTGACACCACAGCTTGCATGGCATAGACATAATCACGTCCAAGGAGAATATTAAAGTCCAAGGGGTCTTCTATCACCATGAAGTCAACTAAGACGGTCTTCCCACCCAAAGTAACAGGTGTTTGAGCAAGAATTCCCAAGGCTATACAAGTTCTTCTATCAAACGCCAGTAACTGACTAGCAGTCGACACAAGGCTGGGAGATCCCATGCCTCGCCAAGCACGAGCAGATAAAATACTAGCTGAGGCTCCTTCATCAACAATACAACGAGCGATCGTATATGGTTCAACTTTGACCTTTATCTAGAAAGGTGCATTAGAAGGAAGGCGCGGCTCAACTAGGTTATCCCAATGAAAGGAAGCAATCCGAGAGCTTGGTGGGGGTTGATCCGAAACAAGTTCAGTGCCCCCTTGCTCAGTAAGTTCTGAACTGGTAGTGAAGAAAATGTGACTAGTAGACACTTCACTCTCCAAAGGAAGAGTGAGATTGATCGACAATGGAATTGATTCAACCGCTTCGTGAAAGTCACTCTCCGAAGGGAGAGTGGGATTGACCAAAGATGACATTGGTTCAATCACATCAGGATCACTCTTCGAAAGAAGAGTGGGATCGACCAAATCTGAGATTGGTTCGACCACTTGATCAACCAAAGGCTGAGTAGGTTGTTGAGAAACTATAGGTTGTTCAGGAGAAGGAAAATATTGAGTCTTGGACCACACTCTTCGCACCTCTGCGATAGCAGGGCACATGTGAGTAAGATGATCTCCCTCGCATAGCATACAAGGGAACTTAATTTTGCACTTCGAACGACCAGTTTTCTCAACTGTGTCAACATGACTAGCAGTGGCTGACTGTTTGCTCTCAACAAGACCTACAGAGGATGAGAGTTTGCCCCCAACATGAACTACAGAGGCTGGGTGACTGGGTCCAACCTGACTAAGAGAGGCTGGTTGTTGAGAGACTTCAGAATGTTAAAAAATGGGATGACCATGAATCCAAACTCTTCGCACCTCCGGGATAGAAGGGCATTTATAAGTAAGGTGGTCCCTCTCACAAAGATTACAAGGAAACTTGGGCTTGTGTTTTGAATGGGTAGTCTTTTCAACAGTGTCAACATGACTCGCAGTGGTTGACAGATTGCCTTCAGCATGAAACATAGAGGCTGAGAGACTGCCCCCAACATGACTATCAGAGGCTAAGAGACTGAGTCCAACATGACATGTAGAGGTTGGACGGGCACCATCAACATGAACAACAGAGGGTGAATGGTTAGGATCAACATGCTTTTCAACAGTTGAGTGTGTGCCCCCAGCATGAACAACAGAGGCTGGGTGGATGGATCCAACATGAACAACAGAGGCTGGGTGGATGGATCCAACATGAACAACAGAGGTTGGATGGGGAGGTTCAACTTGAACAACAGAGGTTGAACGGGTGTCCTCAGCATGAACAACAGAGGCTGAGTGACTCGATCCGACATGACCTGGAAAGGTTGGAAGGATCCCACCAGCATGATCAACAGAGGCTGGATGGTGAAGATCAACTTGACTTGCAGAGGTTGACTGCGTAGATCCAACATGACCTGCATAGGTTGGATAGGTACCCCCAGCATGAAATACAGAGGCTGGGTGGTGAGGTTCAACTTGACTTGCAGAGGTTGAAAGGGTGCCCCCTTGCTTATGTGCCTTCTTCCTATACCTCCTTCTTTTACTCCTTTTAGACTGCCGGTTACTAGTATCAGTACTTTCACCGCATGAGGTAGAAGGAGGAGGAGAATTAACTACAGGTGAAGGGGAAGCAGTGTTTTGATGCCCTTGATATAAGGAGCTTACTTGAGAAGCATCAGGAGCATTTAGAACAGTTGGAGTGGAAAACAACCACACCGGTAGCCCTAGGGTGAATCTCGGAAGATTCAAGGTGGCTATCAAGGGAACACCAACATTCCCTGTGAGAGGAATAGAACAAGGATTTCCCATCATGGGGATCTCTTGGTTGGTGTTTGAAGGGGTGTTAGCCATAGTTTCAAACTAGGAGACAAAGTCTGAGGTTGATAGGAAACCAAAATTACAAAGCACACACTTAAAGGCACACTAAGTACAGACAAACCACACAGCACTCACTAAAAAATTTCTAAAGCCAAACAGACAAACAGGTATAAGATATACTTTCTAGAAGAAAGCTGATAGATAGTTACTTGGCGTCCCTATATATATTCTTAGACACAAGTGGAGGAATCACCCGCCGCCCTCCCACACTTTCTACCGGGGTTACCTTCCAAGTCCGTCCAAGGTCAACCAGAAATAACCTTCTGGTGTACCTGTGTATGAACCCTAGATGTCAAAGAGACTAAAGGCTACCTTAACTATATTGACAGTCTGGGGGGACAGTCGTCAGCCAAACTCGTACGCATGGGCAGGGTAGCTGAGCCCGAAACTCTGTCTAGGACAGAATCCCCAGATGCGTAAAAGTCCTGAGTTACGTTTTGACAAGGATTCGGAGGGTTATCTCCTTTGTCCAAGCCTCCACGTGGCCTAGTGCTTAACTCCCATTTAAGAGGAGCTTCCTAGATACAATCAATGTAGAAAAGGATTTACCTAGTGATTGGCCAACTACATCTGAAATTTTAACACTTGTGGAGAGTTTAAACTCCCTATCCCACAAGTCTAGCCTGAGATAGTTGGTGTATGACCCTATAAAATAAAACTTACTAATAATTTTTTAAATTATATCATTTATTTTAAGGGCTGTTATTAGTCAGAGGGTAAATGGCATGAAACTTATGTGGTGTTTTGACTCAAAATTGAAACAAAATGACTAAGCAAAGAGATATGAAATGCAAAAATAAAAAACTATTCTCTTTAATTTTCTTTTTCAAATAGAAACTCGAAAGCCACAAAAGAACAAATTCTTTTTATATTTTTCCAAAAACAATGATATGCTATGCAATCTAGACTAAAAACCTAATCTATATGCATATAAAGCAAACATGTGTTTTTATCTTTTTCTTTTATAAATGCAAAAGAAAAATCAGCCTATCAACTAATGCGAGCAAGTACTATAAGCAAAGCAAATAGACAACTACTCTATACCCCAAAAAACAAACCCTAGGTTTCCCTAAAGTTAGATATCAACCTCACTTGAAAAGAAGGCTTACAAAGGTAAACAAGCCAACAAATTTGGAATCAAGAGACCGAGCAAATAAGACTAATATAAACAAAGGTCAAGAAGTCCCAAGTATCAATCTAAACCTACAAACAAAGGCTGCTCAGTACCTTGTCCAACAAGGTCAAGCCAAAGAAGGAGGTTGGGGGGCAAGCAGCAAAAACAAGTATAGGTTCTTTTTAATTTTCTTTTATAAAAGCAAAAGAAAAACTACCTACAAACAAAAGTATGCAGATAACAAGAACAAAACAAAAGGAACTTTTCTATACAACCACCAAACAAACTCTAGAAAGAACTAAAGTCAATATAAACCCTACTTGGAAGGAAGGCTTGCATAAAAGACAAGTCAACTATTTTGGCGAGGTGAAGTTAACCAACAGAAGAAGAAGAAAAACAACACCAACAATATTCTGAAATCAAACAAAGATCACTAACAGAGGCTGACCAGAAACATAAGCCAAAAACCATACCAAGCAAAGGAGGTGGGAGAAAGAGCAAACCCTAATGCTATAAAAAGCTTACCACATAGATACAGAACAACCAAAAGGGATGACACTAACTCCCTAAAAGTCATTCACCTACAAGGTAATGTACTTGAGCAAACTTGAATCAAATAAACTGTCTAAAAGCAACAAACTGAAGCCAACAGGCTAACAGAACCGAAATAAAACCAACCAAGGAAGGCTAGGAACTCTGACTTGGGTGCACACAATGACCAAAATCACTGTAGACTTACAAAGGCAAGTGACAACCAACCACTGTCAGAAGACAGACTGGAAAAACAGAGCCCAAGTCCTTGACCACAGATCTGGACAAAGACATTTTAAACCACAACCCAAGCAGTCCAACTACTTCAACATGCAAACAGTAAATAAGCCAAGCAAAAAAACTCAAGGGCTTTCGAAAAAGCACAAAATGTGATCAACAGAGGCACTCAAACAAGCCACACATCATTCATAAGAAAATCCACTCAGAAACAGGGATTACCCAAAGCAAAGAACAAGTAAACTTTAACTTTAAAAAATCCCTACTTCCAGGCATACTCGCGACTGTCTATAAGAGCAACTCGCGAATGATTCGCGATTGTCCAATATAGAAACCCGCGAATGCCAACCAGTATTCACGACTGTCTAGAAGGACAACTCGCGAATGGGTATAAACTTTTTCTCAAAAACAAGAAAAATAACCAAGACTTTCGAATACTGAAGCAAGTATAAACTAGGACAAAAGATCACAGACAAACTTCCAAGCAAAGACTGATCAGGATACAGAGAAACCTACAACAGTCTAGGCTTCCCCAGTGGAGTCGCCAGTTCTGTTGTAAAGGAATATACACCAAATAACCATAGGTCTGGGGTTACCAACATACTCAATCAACTTGCAGACAATTGACTCTAAAGTGCAGTAAAGGAAATAGGAGGATTAGAAAGACTTACTTGATTAACGAAGGTCGATCCTTGCTAGTCCTCTTCCGCTCTGCTTCACCTTCAAAGTCTCCAAGGTTGCTCCTCTTTCACCTATCAAGAAACAATCTTCCAGATACAAGATGATTCATATATATATAAATAGGTTAGATAAATCACATATAAGATGCATAAACATAAACATTTATCAAACCAAGATACATGAAACACATATGGAAGAAGGATTCTCTTTATTATCAATAATGGAAAGAGTTCAGGTTACAACCCAACGCCTGAGACAAGGACCCCTCTGCAACCAAAGGATTCTGAGTTCCACTACTCCAAATACTTCTGTATACAATCCACCAGCATAACTTTTCTCTCCAAGTCTGTATATCTAACACCCTCCCCAAGGCCTGTATTTATATGGAGGAAATAAGGCAGTTTCGCAAGTTGAGGAGGTTGAGACAGTTAAGGTAATTAAGGGAACAATGCTTAACTAATCTCAAGCTAGCGTGTGTTTTTATTTTTAACTATTCAAGGACATATTCGCGTGTGTATAGAAGGACAACCCGTGAATGATTCGCGACTTGCTACAAGAGCAACCCGTGAATACAAACATATGCGACTTGCTATAAGAGACACTCGCGAATGACTCACGAGTTGCATAAAAGGAAAGTCGCGAATACAAGTCAACATAGTAAACTGTCAAAGTAACCAGCTGGATGGGGGAAAAATGTATTGTGCAACAAGCCAATCTAAAGTACCCTGGGCAAACCTCAATAGATAGATCTCCTTTTGTGTACCAACATGAGGAATGTCGGCACTCGGACGGAGAGGTGCCATTTAGGCGGATAACACCAAGATCAAAAAGCTCAAACACAGGTACCTGAAAAAGAGATAAATGTCAGAAAAAACTGATCTCTGGGACATACAAGTCCATATACAAAACATCATTAGAGGAAATTTGAGGTCTAAAATGGGCCTCCTAAGGAAAATAACAAAATAATAGTTAAAATAATAAAATAATAGTTATTAATTTTGGAGGACGAATGAAAAAAACTACTTTTTTTTGTTCGTATTTTCGACATATCTCCTTGTGTGTTTACTCAAGTTCTGAGCGGGAGATCTCGTTTTCTTTTATGACAAATATGTCAATTCAACCATTATGGTTGACTCATTTTATTGAAATTCTATTGGTTCTTGAATTCCAACTCACAAAATTTATTGTTGGCGCGTTTTCTTATAAGGCCCATTTTAGACCCCAAATTTCCTCTAATGCGCCATAAAGATACAGGTGGATCCAACATATGTATAACTGATGAAACTATCATGGTCGCTCATTATGCAAAAAGGTGCCATATCAAATCTAAAGGAGTCATGGCCACAAATGAACAAGGTGGATCCATACTCGACAATCGATCATAGCCACAAAAATACAAGGTGGATCTATGTCTCAGCAAAATGTCATATAAAGTGTAACAAGGCCTTGCGCAACTTGGGCAATAGCAAAAATGACGATGCTACTGTCGGCCCAAAGTCTTCAATCCAAACCGCCCAAAAATGGTACAAATCCTAACCATGCGAGTAAAGGAGTTGAAGTCGAACATGGAGGAAACCGTTTTATTACCGGTCAATAATGAAAACCGTTAACAAACGCGAGGGCAACCACCATTAATGAAAATGGTCCCCAAGGCACCTAGTACATTCTAACAAGTGTGAATAAGAGGACTTGAAGTCAAACACTTGAAGAATCCATAAAGTAGGAGACATTAAGGTATTCCCACTACCCAATAGCAAGGGAAATTGCCACTCATGAAAATAATCCCCAAGGTACTGTCATAAAACGCTAAATCTCATCCCTAGAGCAAGATGTGTTGCAGTCGATAGGAAGAGATCCGTTGGAAGGAAGGCATTAAGGCATCCTTCATAATCCAACACGAGGTAAGTCAAAGACTAATTGGATATGGAATTGGTACTGAATTTCACGACAAGGACCGCCAAAGACATGATGTAATGAACTGATACCAGGGAATGGATGACACAAAAGGTCAAGGAAATTGCAGAATGGCCGACAAAGGTTTAATCCTTAAACAGTGAGCACGACACAAAAGTGACTTAGGCATCTTTTGACACAAAAATGACCAACGACACAAATCTGCAATGTAGGAGACATTGACAGATTCCCCATATAATTGGAAAAGAAACCAGCTGGAGGAGTAAAAACTCTGAATCGAGATAAGATAAAAAAAATTAGGACCCAACTGTTGATAGACTCAAAACTGGTGCATTGTTCAAGGAAACAAGACTTGATGCCATGATGTAAAAAACATGTGAATGAACTTCCCTTCCCCTCTTTCTTGTAAAGGTTTAATGAGTCCAAGAAAACAAACTCGGGACGATCTTCATTTTTGGCAAGCTCAAAGAAAAGACAGAAGAATGCTTGATAAAGCACTGATTCGTGGATTTTACGAGCCTGAACTAGTACATGCTCGACGGTGTTTTCATAGTTTAGAGAGTCTGAAAACTCCAAAGAAGACTCTAGGGGGGTGCTTTTTCATACAATTTAGTCTCTTGAGGCCAGAAAAGTATAAAACAAACCACAGAAGAACTCTCTTAGCTTCCGAAGAAGTAAGGCACACCTTTTTCGTATTTAGTCAGGAAGGTTCGAAAAAGGTTACATTACCACCTACCCAACGCTCCTTCAAAAGTAGCATATAGCCTGAGTTTTACGAGTGTGAAGGAAGGCAAGATCACTCGGAAAGATCCATTTGATTACGAGAAATGGGGCTTACAACAATAAAATCGATGCTTTGTTCTTTAGGGTTTAACGAGCATGACAAAGACATAAAGTACACTAAGAATATTTTTCATGTTTTGGTCCAGAGAATGAAAAAGAGAAAACTAAGCTCATACTGGGGGTTCCTTTTCCATAAGTCTAGTCCCTCAGGTCGGGAAAAGCGATAAACCTATGCCTGAGAATACTCTTCTCAATTCCGAAAAAGAGAGAGTGTTCCTTTCTCATATTATTCCACACGGTCCGAGAAAGTGATAACCTACCACCAATGTGGATGCCCATTCACATATTCTTAACGAGCCTGAATGGACAAGTTTACTCAGCAGTCAAGTCTATTTTTAGGAGTTAGACTTAGGCCTAAAGAAACTCAAAATCTTTCCTGTGAAATTTTAACGAGTCCAAAAAAGTCAACTCGTGGCCTCCTTACTGTTTTTAATGAGCTCGAAGGAGAGCAGAAAGAATGCTCTAAATGTGAGGAGACGAGTGTCATAGGCAGGAGAAACTAGTTCCAAGCGCAAGGAAAAAACCTATTCATAATGAAAGGAAAGTGACCAAGATAAGGACACTCAGGGAACATCTCCTCAAGGTAAAATGTGTCAAGTTGCAAAGGCAAAATGATACAAGGCTGAGCGATGATGAGAGCAAAGATGAGGGCTTATACAATGAGCTACAAGCGTGGAATCCGACATCAGGCTCATAAGCACGAGTAGGGCACATGCAAATGAAGTTACAGCTTGAACAACAAGACAAGGCCAGTAAATAGTTGTGAATCCAACTAAAAATCCTGTCTCCAAGAAACAACAACATCATAATCATATTCAGAAGAAAATATCTGATGCAAGTCACTTTGGCAGAAACATATGTGGCTTTGCTATCTTCTACAAAAGGGAAAGTCAAGGCAGAATCAACCGAAGAAGATTCTATAGCACCAAGGATCGAGGGTTTATAATCAATAAGATCAACCTCAGAAAGAGAGCAAAAATCAACAAGGGAGATAGAGTCTGTAGGAACAAACTCAGTATCACAGGAGTTGAAAAATTCATAAGAAAAAACAAACTCATCAAGATCACTGACTTGTTGTTCAAAGGAAGAGTCAAAAGACTCAACAAGACCAACATAAGAAGAAAGATCATGCTTACTAGGAAAATCAGGGTTAGACTTAGACACAACTGAACTGACATCCAAGAGAAGATCAGACTGTATCAAAGACTCTAGGAAGACTTCATCCGAAGGAAGGAGATCATCTGAGATAGGACACATGTCTAAACTTTCAAATGGATAGACAGAGTGGAGAGCAGGCTCCATAGTCTGTATAGGATGACTCGCCTGGTCAACTGCTGGGACCAACTCCCGAGAAGGTAATCATGAAAACAGAGGCTTCTTCTCAGTAGAAATTGAATGCAAAGGATATGAGGCCACATAGCTCAACTATGGCGGGGTAGTGTCTATAGAAACACTGGGAATCGATAAAGGAAAGATGGTCTCTAGTTGGGTCAGGAGAAGGATCAAGAAAATCCAATTGATCGATAGAGACAATTTTTTTGCCATGATTAAAGTACATCACACGAAAGAATGTTGACACCACAACTTGCATGGCATAGACATAATCACGTCCAAGGAGCATAGTAAAGTCCAAGGGGTCTTCTATCACCATGAATTCAACTAAGATGGTATTCCCACCCAAAGTAACAGGTGTTTGAGCAATAATTCCCAAGGCTATACAAGTTCTTCTATCAAATGCCAGTAACTGACTAGTAGTTGACATAAGGCTGGGAGATCCCAGGCCTTGTTAAGCATGAGCAGACAAGATACTAACTGAGGCTCCTTCATCAACAATACAACGAGCAATCGTGTATTGTTCAATTTTGACCTTTATCTGGAAAGGTGCATCAGAAGGAAGGCACGGCTCAACTAGGCTAACCCAATCAAAGGAATCAATCTGAGAGCTTGGTGGGGTTGATCTGAAGCGAGTTCAGTTCCCCCTTGTTCAGTAAGTTTTGAACTGGTAGTGAAGAAAATGTGACTAGCAGACACTTCACTCTCCTAAGGAAGAGTGGGATTGATCGACAATGGAATTGAATCAACTGCTTCGTGAAAGTCACTCTCTAAAGGGATAGTGGGATTGACCAAAGGTGACATTGGTTCAATCACATCAGGATCACTCTCTTAAAGAAGAGTGGGATTGACCAAAGCCGAGATTGGTTTGACCACTTAATCAACCAAAGGTTGAGTAGGTTGTTGAGGAACTATAGGTTGTTTAGGAGAAGGAAAATCTTGAGTCTTGGACCACAATATTTGCACCTCTGTGACAGCAGGGCACTGGTGAGTAAGATGATCTCCCTCACATAGATTACAAGGGAAATTAAGTTTACACTTCAAACGACCAGTTTTCTCAACAGTGTCAACATGACTAACAGTGGCTGACTGTTTTCTCTCAGCATGACCTGCAGAGGCTGATAGTTTGCCCCCAGCATGACCACCAGAGGCTGGGTAACTGGGTCCAACTTGACTAAGAGAGGCTGGTTGTTGAAAAACTTTAGAATGTTGAAAAATGGGATGACCATGAAACCAAACTCTTTGCACCTCTGCGATAGAAGGGAATTTATAAGTAAGGTGGTCTCCCTCACAAAGTTTACAACGAAACTTGGGCTTGTGTTTTGAACGGGTAGTCTTTTCAACAGTGTCAACATGAATCACAGTGGTTGACGGATTGTCTTCAGCATGAACCACAGAGGCTGAGAGACTGCCCCCAGCATGACTTACAGAGGCTGAAAGACTAGATCCAACATGACCTGCAGCGGTTGGATGGGCACCACCAACATGAATAACAGAGGTTGAATGGTTAGGATCAACATGCCTTGCAGCAGTTGAGTGTGTGCCCCCAGCATGAGCTTCAGAGGTTGGGTGGATGGATCTAACATGACTTGCAGAGGTTGGATGGGGAGGTTCAACTTGAACAGCAGAGGTTGAACGAGTTCCCTCAGCATGACTTGTAGAGGCTGAGTGACTGGATCCGACGTGACCTGGAAAGGTTGGAAGGATCCCACTAGCATGATCAACAGAGGCTGGATGGTGAAGATCAACTTGACTTGCAGAGGTTGAGTGCTTAGATCCAACATGACCCACAGAGGTTGGATAGGTGCCCCCAGCATTGACCACAGAGGTTGGGTGGTGAGGCTCAACTTGACTTGCAGAGGTTGAATTGGTTCCCCCTTTCTTATGTGCCTTCTTCCTATTCCTCCTTCTTTTACTCCTTTTAGACTGTCGGTTACTAGTATCAGTACTTTCACCGCATGAGGTAGAAGGAGTAGGAGAATCAACTACAGGTGAAGGGGAAGTAGTGTTTTGATGCCCTTGATATAAGGAGCTTACTTGAGAAGCATCATGAGCATTCAGTACAGTTGTTGTGGAAAACAACCACACCGGTAGCCCTAGGGTGAATCCAGGTAGATTCAAGGTGGCCATGAAGGGAACACCAACATTCCTCGTGAGAGGAATAGTACAAGGAGTTCCCAGCATGGGGATCTCTTGGTTGGTGTTCAAAGGGGTGTTAGCCATATTTTCAAACAATAATACGGAGTCTAAGGTTGACAGGAAACCAAAATTATAAAGCACACACCTAAAGGCACACTAAGTATAGACAAACCACATAGCACTCACTAACAATTCCCAAATCCAAACAGACAAATAGGTATAAGATAAACTTTCCAAAAGAAAGCTGATAAACAGTTACTTGGTGTCCTTGTAGATGTTCTTAGGCACAAGCGGAGGAATCACCCACCACCCTCCCACACTTTATACCGGGGTTACCTTCCAAGCCCATCCAAGGTCAACTAGAAATAGCCTTGCGGTGTACCTGTGTATGAACCCTAGATGTCAAAGAGACTAAAGGCTACCTTAACTATATTAACAGTCTAGGGGGACAGTCGCAAGCCTGGTTCGTACGCATGGGCAGGGTAGCAAATCCCAAAACCCTGTCTAAGACAGAATCCCCATATGCGCACAAAACTTGGTCTACGCTTTGACAAGGAATCAGAGGGTTATCTCCTCAGTCCAAGCCTCCACGCGACCTCGTGCTTAACTCCTGTTGGAGAGGAGCTTCCCAGATACAATCAACGTAGAAAAGGGTTTACCTAGTGATTGGCCAACTAAGTCTGAAATTTTAATACTTGTGGAGAGTTAAAACTCCCTAATCCACAAGTCTAGCCTGAGCTAGTTGGTGTATGATCCTATAAAATAAAACTTACTAATAATTTTTAAATTATATCGTTTATTTTAAGGGCTGTTTTTAGTCAGAGGATAAATGGCATGAAACTTATGTGGTGTTTTGACTCAAAGTTGAAACAAAATGACTAAGCAAAGAGATATGAAATTCAAAAAGGAAAAACTATTCTCTTTATTTTTCAAATAGAAACTTTAAAGCCACAAAAGAACAATTCTTTTTATTTTTTCGAAAACAATGATATGCCATGCAATGTAGACTAAAAACCTAATCTACATGCATATAAAGCAAACATGTGTTTTTGTCTTTTTCTTTTATAAATGAAAAATAAAAAATAGCCTATCAACTAATGCAAGCAAGTACTGTAAGCAAAGCAAATAGACAACTACTCTAAACCCCACAAACAAACCCTAGGTTTCCCTAAAGTTGGATATCAACCTCTCTTGAAAGGAAGGCTCACAAAGGTAAACAAGCCAATTTGGAATGAAGAGACTGAGCAATAAGACTGACATAAACAAAGGTCAAGCAGTCCCAAGTATCAACCTAAACCTACAAACTGAGGTTGCTCAGTACCTTGTCCAACAAAGTCAAGCCAAAGAAAGAGGTGGGGGGGAAGGCAACAAAAACAAGTATATGTTCTTTTTATTTTTCTTTGATAAATGCAAAAGAAAAACTACCTACAAACAAAAGTATGTAGATAACTAGAATAAGGCAAAAGGAACTCTGTTATACAACCACCAAACAAACTCTAGAATGAACTAAAGTCAGCATAAACCCTACTTGGAAGAAAGGCTTGCATAAAAAACAAGTCAACTATTTTGGCATGGTGAAGTTAACCAACAGAAGAAGAAGGAAACCAACACCAACAAGCTTCTAAACTCAGACAAAGATCACTAACATAGGCTAACCAGAAAAATAAGCCAAAAATCATACCAAGCAAAGGAGGTGGGGGAAAGAGCAAAGAACAAACCCTAATGCTATAAAAAGGCTTACCACATAGATAAAGAACAACCAAATGGGATAACACTAATTCCCTGGAGTCATGCACCTGCATAGGACACCAAAAGACCTACCAAACAACCTTAAAATAGAAGAAAAAAACCACAAAAGAGGATAAAACACTGTTTAAAGGGGCATACACGAGTTTCACTACTGACAGGTCACGTGTCATACGCGGGTTGACAATACAGCAAGTCTCATGTACAAGCACACGTGGGTTGTTGTACCACTGACAAGTTGCGTATCATACGTGGGTTGACAGTATAGACAGTCGTGTGTACCAAACCAGACACGCGACTGTTCAATCTGCAAGTCGCGTATGGGTGGAAAAAATCTCGAAAAAGGTCAAAAATTGCCTTAGGAAGGCAGGGGAAGTGTGCTATCAGACTTATAAAGTGTTCCTAAGTGTCAAGAAAGACCTGAAACAATGCAAAAGACTGAAATAAAGACAGAGAAACCCCAAACATACAAGGTTGTCCCCAGCAGAGTCTCCAGTTCTGTTGTAAAGGAAAGTATCCTATGGCTAGGGTTTAAGAGGCCATCAACATACTGGGGTTGAAAGGTGGATGCATACAGTTCCGCAAGTATATATAAGCAAGATTTAGAGATAAGAAAGGTCCACACCTAATTAACTGAAGGCTGGTCCAAGCTTTATCTATCCCTTCTCCTGCTCCTCTTCCCCAAAGGGACCTGGAAAACAAGTTATACCTTCCTCAAACCAAATAAACTATATGAAAAGAGATTATATTCAATGAAACATAAAAACATAATCTACTATATAACATCATATAATCACAATCAAAGATTCAATATATAAGACACATTGATTTGGGAAGAATAAGGACATCACATATTTATTAATCTTGAAAACAAGTACAAGTATACCTTCTCTTCAAGTTGGGCACCTCACGAAACCTTGATCTGGTTCTGCTGCTTCTCTTCTCCAAGGAACTCAGCCTCCAAGCTCTACAACGCAAGGAGAATGCTTCTAGGGCAAAGGTGTGGGAAAAGAGAGCTCCAAATCCTCCAGCATAACAATGCAAAGGTTCAAGTCTCCTCTCATGGAACTCTCCACCTCTATTTATATGCTTAATGAAGAGTTAGGGTTGAAGACAAAGTAATTACAACTGAAGGAGTCAGTTGCATAACTACCCAAACTACCCAAATTTCAAAATACGTGTTTTTTGACATTTTCAGGAGGTGTACGTGGGTTGTAGAAACAACAATTGTGTACAAGAGGAGGTATACGTGGGTTGCAATGCAGAAAGTCACGTATTTAAGGCGTACGTGACTATTATATATAGCAACTCACGTACGTACGCGGGTTTGCCTTAAGGAAACCCACGTACACATAAAAATACTCATTTTTAGGGTATTTTTGGGAATTTTTAGAATTTGGTGTCTTCTAGAAAATTTTATCTAACAGAAACACCTTTCCAATGGTGTAGAGATGAGGTCAAACGGAGTTACAAAACTTAATATATGGGTCCTCCAAGTTAGGTGTTTTTTCAGTGACTTTCCATGAATTTCAATGACTTTCATGAAGTGTCATCATGGAAGTGTCGACATGCGACAAAAACATAGGAAAGTGGTCACATGCAGAGATGTGTCATTTTGAGCAATAAAATATGCCCCCTAATGTATGAGGTTAGAGGGGAAGACGATAGCCGAAATGCAATATAAAGGAAAAAACTGAGTATGGAGAGAGCAGAGAATCCAAGATCAAAAAGCTTGAACAAAGGTACCTGAAAAAGAGATAAATGTCAGAAAAAAATGATCTCTGGGACATACAAGTCCATATACAAAACATCATTAGAGGAAATTTGAGGTCTAAAATGGGCCTCCTAAGGAAAATAATAAAATAATAGTTATTAATTTTGGAGGAAGAATGAAAAAAACTACTTTTTTTGTTCGTATTTTCGACATATCTCCTTGTGTGTTTACTCAACTTCTGAGTGGGAGATCTCGTTGGATGAGGAATTTAATTCCGCATCCAACGAGTACCCACACTGCATACTTTTGACAAACCCCGCCACCCCAAAAACAAGAAATACCTGAAAAATGTGATGGTGATGTCATCATCACATTTTTTTCCAGGTATTTCTTATTTTTGGGGTAGCGAGGTCCGCAAAAAGTATGCAGTGTGGGTACACGTTGGATGCGGAATTAAATTCTGTATACAACGAGCTCCCCCGATTGAAATTTGAGTAAAAACACAGGGAGATATGTCAAAAATATGAACAAAAAAATAGTTTTCTTTTATGACAAATATGTCAATTCAACCATTATGGTTGACTCATTTTATTGAAATTCTATTGGTTCTTGAATTCCAACTCACAAAATTTATTGTTGGCACATTTTCTTATAAGGCCCATTTTAGACCCCAAATTTCCTCTAATGCGCCATAAAGATACAGGCGGATCCAACATATGTATAACTGATGAAACTATCATGGTCGCTCAATATGCAAAAAGGCGCCATATCAAATCTAAAGGAGTCATGGCCACAAATGAACAAGGTGGATCCATACTCGACAATCAATCATAGCCACAAAAATACAAGGTGGATCTATGTCTCAGCAAAATGTCATATAAAGTGTAACAAGGTCTTGCGCAACTCGGGAAATAGCAAAAATGACGATGCTATTGTCGGCCCAAGGTCTTCAATCCAAACCACCCAAAAAAGGTACAAATCCTAACCATGCGAGTAAAGGAGCTGAAGTCGAACATGGAGGAAACCGTTTGATTATCGGTCAATAATGAAAACCGTTAACAAACGTAAGGGAAACCACCATTAATGAAAATGGTCCCCAAGGCACCTAGTACATTCTAACAAGTGTGAATACAAGGACTTGAAGTCGAACACTTGAAGAATTCATCGAGTAGGAGACATTAAGGTATTCCCACTACCCAATAGCAAGGGAAATTGCCACTGATGAAAACAATCCCAAAGGTAATGTCATAAAACTCTAAATCTCATCCCCAGAGAAAGATGTGTTGCAGTCGATAGGAAGAGATCCGTTGGAAGGAAGGAATTAAGGAATCCTTCATCATCCAACACGAGCTAGGTCAAAGACTAATTGGATCTGGAATTGGTACTGAATTTCACGTACAAGGACCGCCAAAGACATGATGTAATGAACTGATACCAGGGAATGGATGACGCAAAAGGTCAAGGCAACTACAGAATGGCTGACAAAGGTTTAATCCTTAAACAGTGAGCACGACACAAAAGTGACTTAGGCAGCTTTTGACACAAAAAGGACCAACAACACAAATCTGCAATGTAGGAGACATTGACAGATTCCCCATATAATTGGAAAAGAAACCAACTGGAGGAGTAAAAACTCTGAATCGGGATAAGATAAAAAAACTAGGACCCAACTGTTGATAGACTCAAAACTGGTGCATTGTTCAAGGAAACAAGACTTGCTGCCACGATGTAAAAAACATGTAAATGAAATTCCCTTCCCCTCTTTCTTGTAAAGGTTTAATGAGTCCAAGAAAGCAAACTCGGGACCATCTTCATTTTTGGCAAGCTCGAAGAAAAGTCAGAAGAATGCTTGATAAAGCACTGATTCGTGGATTTTACGAGCCTGAACTAGTACATGCTCGATGATGTTTTCATAGTTTAGAGAGTCTAAAAACTCCAAAGAAGACTCCAGGGGGGTGCTTTTTCATACAATTTAGTCTCTTGAGGCCGGAAAAGTATAAAACAAACCACAGAAGAACTCTCTTAGCTTTCGAAGAAGTAAGGCGCACCTTTTTCGTATTTAGTCAGGAAGGTCCGAAAAAGGTTAAATTAGCACCTACCCAACGCTCCTTCAAAAGTAGCATATAGCCTAAGTTTTACGAGTGTGAAGGAAGGCAAGATCACTCGGAAAGATCCATTTGATTATGAGAAATGGCGCTTACAACAATAAACTTGATGCTTTGTTCTTTAGGGTTTAACGAGCATGACAAAGACATAAAGTACACTCAGAATATTTTTCATGTTTTGGTCCAGAGCATGAAAAAGAGAAAACTAAGCTCATACCAGGGCTTCCTTTTCCGTAAGTTTAGTCCTGCAGGTCCGGAAAAGAACTATGCCTGAGAATACTCTTCTCAATTCCGAAAAAAAGAGAGTGTTCCTTTCTCGTATTATTCCACATGGTCCGAGAAAGTGATAACCTACCACCAATGTGGATTCCCATTCACATATTCTTAACGATCCTGAATGGACAAGTTTACTTGGTAGTCAAGTCTATTTTGAGGAGTTAGACTTATGCCTAAAGAAACTCAAAATATTTCCCTTGAATTTTTAACGAGTCCGGAAAAGTCAACTCGTGGCCTCCTTACTGTTTTTAACGAGCTCGAAGGAGAGCAGAAAGAATGATCTAAATGCGAGGAGACGAGTGTCATAGGTAGGAGAAACTAGTTCCAAGCACAAGGAAAAAACCTATGCATAATGCAAGGAAAGTGAGCAAGATAAGGACACTCAAGGAACGTCTCCTCAAGGTAAAAGGTGTCAAGTTGCAAAGGCAAAATGATACAAGGCTGAGCGATGATGAGAGCAAAGATGAGGGATTATACAACGAGCTACAAGCGTGGAAGCCGACATCAGGCTCATAAGAACGAGTAGGGCACATGCAAATGCAGTTACAACTTGAACAACAAGACAAGGCCAGTAAACAGTTGTGAATCCAACTAAAAATCCTATCTCCAAGAAACAACAACATCAGAATCATATTCAGAAGAAAATATCTAATGCAAGTCACTTTGGCAGAAACACATGTGGCTTTGCTATCTTCTACAAAAGGGAAAGTCAAGGCAGAATCAACCGAAGAAGATTCTATAGTGCCAAGGATTGAGGGTTTATAATCAATAAGATCAACCTCAGAAAGAGAGCAAATATCAACAAGGGAGATAGAGTCTACAGGAACAAACTCAGTATCACAGGAGTTGAACAATTCATAAGAAAGATCAAACTCATCAAGATCATTGACTTGTTGTTCAAAGGAAGAGTCAAAAGGCTCAACAAGACCAACATAATAAGAAAGATCA
The DNA here is from genome assembly GCA_001517045.1 of Pseudotsuga menziesii. Classification (NCBI taxonomy): domain Eukaryota; kingdom Viridiplantae; phylum Streptophyta; class Pinopsida; order Pinales; family Pinaceae; genus Pseudotsuga; species Pseudotsuga menziesii. Next base: position 321,232 of record LPNX010833869.1, read on the forward strand.
TGCTTACTAGGAAAATCAGGGTTAGACTTAGACACAACTGAACTAACATCCAAGAGAAGATCAGACTGTATCAAAGACTCTAGGAAGACTTCATCGAAAGGAAGGAGATCATCTGAGATAGGACACATGTCTAAACTTTCAAATGGATAGACAGAGTGGAGAGCAGGCTCCATAGTCTGTATAGGATGACTCACTTGGTCAACTGCTGGGACCAAGTCCCGAGAAGGTAAGCATGAAAACAAAGGATTCTTCTCAGTAGCAATTGAATGCAAAGGATATGAGGCCACATAGCTCACCTGTGGCGGGGTAATGTCTATAGAAACACTGGAAATCGATAAAGGAAAGATGGTCTCTAGTTGGGTCAGGAGAAGGATCAAGAAAACCCAACTGATCGATAGAGACAATTTCTTTTCCATGATTAAAGTACATCACACGAAAGAATGTTGACACCACAGCCTGCATGGCATAGACATAATCACGTCCAAGGAGCATATTAAAGTCCAAGGGGTCTTCTATCACCATGAAGTCAACTAAGATGGTCTTCCCACCCAAAGTAACAGGTGTTTGAGCAAGAATTCCCAAGGCTATACAAGTTCTTCTATCAAATGCCAGTAACTGACTAGTAGTTGACAAAAGGCTGGGAGATCCCAGACCTCGTTAAGCATGAGTAGACAAGATACTAACTGAGGCTCCTTCATCAACAATACAACGAGCAATCATGTATTGTTCAACTTTGACCTTTATCTGGAAAGGTGCATCAGAAGGAAGGAGCGGCTCAACTAGGCTATCCCAATCAAAGGAAGCAATCTGAGAGCTTGGTGGGGTTGATCCGAAGCGAGTTCAGTGCCACCTTGTTTAGTAAGTTCTGAACTGGCAGTGAAGAAAATGTGACTAGTAGACACTTCACTCTCCTAAGGAAGAGTAGGATTGATCGACAATGGAATCGAATCAACCGCTTCATGAAAGTCACTCTCTGAAGGGAGAGTGGGATTGACCAAAGGTGACATTGGTTCAACCACATCAGGATCACTCTTCGAAAGAAGAGTGGGATCGACCAAACCCGAGATTGGTTCGACCACTTAATCAACCAAAGGTTGAGTAGGTTGTTGAGAAACTATAGGTTGTTTAGGAGAAGGAAAATCTTGAGTCTTGGACCACACTCTTTGCACCTCTGTGACAGCAGGGCACTGGTGAGTAAGATGATCTCCCTCACATGGATTACAGGGGAACTTAAGTTTACACTTCAAACGACCAATTTTTTCAACAGTGTCAACATGACTAGCAGTGTCTGACTATTTTCTCTCAGCATGACCTGCAGAGGCTGAGAGTTTGCCCCCAGCATGACCACCAGAGGCTGGGTAACTGGGTCCAACCTAACTAAGAGAGGCTGGTTGTTGAAAAACTTCAGAATGTTGAAAAACGGGATGACCATGAAACCAAACTCTTCACACCTCCACGATAGAAGGCATTTATAAGTAAGGTGGTCTCCCTCACAAAGTTTACAACGAAACTTGGGCTTGTGTTTTGAACAGGTAGTCTTTTCAACAGTGTCAACATGGATCGCAGTGGCTGACGGATTGTCTTCAGCTTGAACCACAGAGGCTGAGAGACTGCCCCCAGCATGACTTGCAGAGGCTGAAAGACTAGATCCAACATGACCTGCAGAGGTTGGATGGGCACCACCAACATGAACAACAGAGGTTGAATGGTTAGGATCAACATGCCTTGCAGCAGTTGAGTGTGTGTCCCCAGTATGAGCTTCAGAGGTTGGGTGGATGGATCCAACATGACTTGCAGAGGTTGGATGGGGAGGTTCAACTTGAACAACAGAGGTTGAACGAGTTCCCTCAGTATGAACTGCAGAGGCTGAGTGACTGGATCCGACGTGACCTGGAAAGGTTGGAAGGATCCCACTAGCATGATCAACAGAGGCTGGATGGTGAAGATCAACTTGACTTGCAGAGGTTGAGTGCTTAGATCCAACATGACCTACAGAGGTTGGATAGGTGCCCCCAACATGAACCACAGAGGCTGGGTGGTGAGGCTCAAATTGACTTATAGAGGTTGAATTAGTGCCCCCTTTCTTATGTTCCTTCTTCCTATTCCTCCTTCTTTTACTCCTTTTAGACTGTCGGTTACTAGTATGAGTACTTTCACCTCATGAGGTAGAAGGAGTAGGAGAATCAACTACAGGTGAAGGGGAAGTAGTGTTTTGATGCCCTTGATATAAGGAGCTTACTTGAGAAGCATCAGGAGCATTCAAGACAGTTGGAGTGGAAAACAACCGCACTGATAGCCCTAGGGTGAATCCAGGTAGATTCAGGGTGGCCATGAAGGGAACACCAACATTCCTCGTGAGAGGAATAGTACAAGGAGTTCCCAGCATGGGGATCTCTTGGTTGGTGTTCAAAGGGGTGTTAGCCATATTTTCAAACAATAAGATGGAGTCTGAGGTTGACAGGCAACCAAAAGTACAAAGCACACACCTAAAGGCACACTAAGTACAAACAAACCACAAAGCACTCACTAAAAATTCCCAAAGCCAAACAGACAAATAGGTATAAGATACAATTTCCAAAAGAAATCTGATAGACAGTTACTTGGTGTCCCTGTAGATGTTCTTAGGCACAAGCGGAGGAATCACCCACCACCCTCCCACACTTTCTACCGGGGTTACCTTCCAAGCCCGTCCAAGGTCAACCAGAAACAGCCTTCCGATGTACCTGTGTATGAACCCTAGATGTCAAAGAGACTAAAGGCTACCTTAACTATATTGACAGTCTGGGGGGACAGTCGCAAGCCTGGTTCGTACGCATGGGCAAGGTAGCAAATCCCAAAACCTTGTCTAAGACAGAATCCCCAGATGCGCAAAAACCTTGGTCTACGCTTTGACAAGGAATCAGAGGGTTATCTCCTCAGTCCAAGCCTCCACACGGCCTTGTGCTTAACTCCTGTTTGAGAGGATCTTCCCAGATACAATCAATGTAGAAAAGGGTTTGCCTAGTGATAGGCCAACTACGTTTGAAATTTTAATACTTGTGGAGAGTTAAAACTCCCTAATCCACAAGTCTAGCCTGAGCTAGTTGGTTTATGACCCTATAAAATAAAACTTACTAATAATTTTTAAATTATATCGTTTATTTTAAGGACTGTTTTTAGTCAGAGGATAAATGGCGTGAAACTTATGTGGTGTTTTGAGTCAAAGTTGAAACAAAATGACTAAGCAAAGAGATATGAAATGCAAAAAGGAAAAAATATTCTCTTTATTTTTCAAATAGAAACTTTAAAGCCACAAAAGAACAATTCTTTTTATTTTTTCAAAAACAATAATATGCCATGCAATCTAGATTAAAAAACTAATCTACATGCATATAAAGCAAACATGTGTTTTTGTCTTTTTCTTTTATAAATGCAAAAGAAAAAATATCCTATCAACTAATGCAATCAAGTACTGTAAGCAAATAAAATAGACAACTACTATAAACCCCACAAACAAACCCTAGGTTTCCCTAAAGTTGGATATCAACCTCTCTTGAAAGGAAGGCTCACAAAGGTAAACAAGCCAACAACTTTGGAATGAAGAGACTGAGCAATAAGACTGACATAAACAAAGGTCAAGTAGTCCCAAGTATCAACCTAAACCTACAAACAGAGGTTGCTCAGTACCTTGTCCAACAAGGTCAAGCCAAAGAAAGAGGTGAGGGGGAAGGCAACAAAAACAAGTATATGTTCTTTTTATTTTTATTTTATAAATGCAAAAGAAAAACTACCTACAAACAAAATTATGTAGATAACAAGAATAAGGAAAAAGGAACTCTGCTATACAACCACCAAAGAAACTCTAGAATGAACTAAAGTCAGCATAAACCCTACTTGGAAGGAAGGCTTGCATAAAAAATAAGTCAACTATTGATCTGTCGGATCTCAACTTATGTGCATTAAAAAGTTTAATGAATGCGATTTAATCAGTTTACTTAATTCCTGGAATAGCATTGACATCAATTGAATGCTTAGAAACAGAAATGAAAAGCAAAACTGATAAACAGATGCGGGCAAAACAAACACAAAAACAGAGAGTTACAAACAAAAGTTGATAACGGAGTTCACCCCCTCCACTGGGCTATGTCTCCGGGTCCCTCTCCAATGGGTACCGATCCAATTAATCTCTTTAAGATGGTACAAAATGGTTATGGAATCAACTTCAGCAACTGTGAACAGAATGTTGTACAAAGTCTTTAAGACCTCTCTTCTGGAAATTACAATTAGCCTTCGAAAGGCAAAGAAAGTTAAATTATAACAGAGAATGTCGACTTCAAAAGAACAGCGTCTGTGTACTTCACAACAACTACCCAAGTTTCTCATACAGAAAAACGAAGCTCTGTGCTCTAACACTCTTTGTCCCCCTTCACTGGCCAGAATCACCTTTATAAAAGCGTTCAGTGCGAGGATAAGTAACAGGTTTTCATTACAGCTGTTACCTTCTTTATTATCATTACAACCATATGCTAAACTGAACCATGCAATCCCGCCAAATCGCTGCACAAGCGTTATGTTACCACGACGTTCCATATCCCCAAAATGTTGCAACTAACTCCACGCACATGTGTTGACTCACAACACGTTGCAAGAACTTGCAACCGGGCTATGCCACATGTAACGTAACCGTTTGATGTCACCACCAACTTCGTAGCAACCGATATATACAGGTCTCAGCAAACGTGATATCTATGTCGCAGCAACTCAGCATGTAACCAATGTCGCAACATCACAGCATATGAACAATGTCGCAGCATCGCAACATATGACCAATGTCGCAGCATTGTAGCATATGTGACCGCGCGGGCTTTGCCACAAACCATTTTAGATTACCTCTTGACGGTGCACAAACTACGCAGCCCATACTGCGCAAGCTGCACGACCCATGCAAGCTACGCAAGCTGCGCGGCCCATACAAGCTGTGCAATGTTATGTCGGACCGCGCGGCCCCTGAGGCTAGTTGCGCACTATGTTTAGCATATGTTATGTTCTTTGAACCATATTTTAATAGCTATTGTACCATATTGGATCAGTGTAAGTTTTGAAGATGAATAATCCACCGGATCATTCCTCCCCACTGGAGAGATTTTGGACCACCAAAAGACTGAATCATTCTGCAAGTAAGTGAGGGTACAGCTCCCTCACTTTTCCAATCTCCATCCATCTTGCTTTTCTAGGATGCATGCCTTTAAGCCCCACTCGAAGGTACTCAGTATTCCCCCTTCGTGAAGTCCTTACATTTCTGTCAAGAATAACATCATCTTGCAACTCATTCATGTATTCAGGTACCATATCATCAACTAAAGGAATTTGTATGTTAGTTTCCTCATCCATGATCATAGGAGGCTCATACAGTTTAAGATTCTAAACATTGACAACTGAATAAATTTGCATGTATGGAGGTAAATTCAGGCGAAAATCATTAGTACCGATCTTTTCCAAGATCTCAAAAGGACCATACCTGATAGGCTTAAGCTTTTTACCTTCACCTTTCATTCTTTCTTTGGTGATATGTAACCAAACTCTGTCACCAACCTGGAATTGATGATCAACTCGATGCTTGTCACGCCTGGCTTTGTACTTTGCATGGCTCTTCTCCAACTGTTCTTGAACTGCCTGCTGCATCGCTTGGATTCTTTGAATGAATCTTAGAGCTTTATCTGCATCATGATGTCCATCCACTACATCTTTGACAAAAGAGAAGTCCATCGGTGTTTTTGGCAGATAACCAAAACAAGTTTCAAAAGGAGATCTTTTCGTGGAAGAATGGACTGCATGATTGTAAGCATGCTGTATATACTGCAACTGCTCATCCCAAAGTTTAGGATGTTTACTACAATATCCTCTGAGCAGCTGAACCACTGTCCTGTTCACTACCTCTGTTTTCCCATCGGTCTGTGGATGAAAAGTTGTACTTTTCTTAAGTTTGGTATCCATAAGCTCCCATAAAGTTGACCAGAATTCTCCCAAGAACCGGGAGTCCCGATCAGATACAATAGACATGGGTAGCCCAAAATGTACCCAAACATTTTGAAAGAATAGATGAGCTATTTGTTCAGTAGTGATCTGTTTGTTACATGGCATTAAGATACACATTTTGCTGAATCTGTCCACAACAACATATAGGTAATCATGCCCTTTTCTAGACATAGGTAGTCCTCCTACAAAGTCCATAGAAATACTTTCCCAAGGACGAGAAGAAACTGGAAGAGGTGTGTACAAACCCAATTTCCTATTGCTAGGCTTACTTGTTGCACACATAACACATCCTCGTATATATTTAGCTACAGTTTCTTGCATCTGGGGCCAATAACAATGATTCTGCAATACAGACAATGTTTTACTTACACCAAAATGTCCTGCAATCAATGAACTATGTGCTTCTCGAATCACATGCACTCTCTCTTTTTCTGGAATACAGAGTTTACTGAGACGATACAAGAGTTTATTATGCACATAATAGTTTTCTTCCTATTTACCATGTATTAGTGATGCATATACTTTCTTAAAATCTTTATCTTCTGCATACTGTTCAATATAACTTTCATGTGTTAATGAACTGTTTTGAAGAATGATTGAAGCATTCGTAGGAGGCCTTGATAACATGTCTGCTACCTTATTATGAATTCCCTTTTTGTACTTAATTATGAGATGAAATTGTTGTAAGAATCCCATCCATCTTAAATGCCTACTTTGTTGTATTTTAGTTTGAGATTGTAAGTATTAAAGTGGATGATGATCAGTATGTATGACTGTTTCTTTTCCCATTATATAATGTTTCCACTTCTTCACACTCTGTACTAAAGCATACAATTCTTTGTCATAAGTCGGATAGTTACTTACCGCAGTAGAGAACATTTCTGAATGGTAACAGACTGGCTTCCCTCCTTGCATCAAAACGGCTCCCATGGCAAACCCGCTGGCATCGGTTTCGATCTCAAATGGCTGCTGCAAATCTGGCAACGTCAGAACTGGGGCTGTGCGAATCCTTTCCTTCAAAGTGTCGAAGGCTCTCTGATGCTTTCCTCCCCACTGGAAAATATCTTTGACGCTTGTCAACGCATGTAATGGTGAAGCAATGGAGGAAAACCCAGAAATGAATTTCCTCCAATACTGAACCGCACCCAGAAAACTTCTGATTTCAGTAACGGTGTTAGGCCATGGCCAATTTACAATGACAGCAACCTTGGCTGGGTCCACTCGCAGGTGGCCTCCACCAATGATATGGCCCAGATATACTAAAGAAGTTTTAGCAAACTCACATTTAGACATTTTTACTGAAAGCTTCTCCTTCCTCAGTACATCTAAAACTCTCTTCACATGTACAATATGATCTTCCCAGGTTTTGCTAAACACTAGGATATCATCCAGATATACAATTACAAAATCATCAATGAATGGAAGAAAGACATCATTCATGACCCGCATGAAAGTAGCAGGTGCGTTACAAAGCCCGAAAGGCATCACAAGCCATTCAAATAAACCCTGTTTGGTTTTAAACGCTGTTTTCCAGGCATCATTTTCAGCAATACGGATTTGATGATACCCACTACGCAAATCCAATTTTGTAAAGTAAGTTGCATGTTTCAACTGATCAAGCAAATCATCAATGCAGGGAAGAGGATACCTGTTTTAATGGTGATTTTGTTAAGGGCCCTATAGTCAATACACATCCTCCAAGACCCGTCCTTCTTCGGAACCAAGACTATAGGAGAGCCACAAGGAGAAGTGCTTGGCCGGATGACCCCCATCTCAATCAACTCCTGAACCTGCTTCTTGATTTCCTTGTTCTGCATTACAGACATCCGGTACGTGGCTATGTTCAGGAGTGGCACATCCTGCAGCAAATGTATCTCATGCTGAATCTCCCTCTTTGGTGGTAACCCCTTCAGATCTTGAAACAAATCATCATACTCAGAAATGATTTCAATCAGTTCATATTTATGCTTAGGATCACATCCCTCAAAATATTTAGAGATCTCATCATTTTTCATCTTAACCATCATTAACACAAAATTCTTACTAGCATTTACCAGCCTCTTCATTTGTCCTACAGAAACTATTGCTAGGTTTGTTCTTATCTTATGTGCTCGTACAATATATTCCACACCATCTTTAAAAAGATGATACTTATTCTGCTCTCTATAAAATACTGCTTTCCGGTCATACAAATATGGACTCCCAAGTACTATTCCACAAATATCAAGTGGTACTACATCTAGTTCTACCTCATCCCTAAACTTTTCAGTGATTGCAAATTTCAAAACACATTTCTTTGTAACTTGTAATTGTGTATCATTAGTAACCCAACCAAGAGGATAGGGTTTTTCATGAGGCATAGTAACTAAGTGAAATTTCTTAACCACTTCTTCTGATATCAGATTTACTTGTGAACCACTATCAAACAATGTATCAATCTTTGTGTGATTTGCAATGACACGAACATGAAATAGTGCACTTCTATTTTAATCATTTTGCTTAGAAGTAGATGGCAGATTTGTACTTGCACTAGAACTTGATTTTGCATCAATGGGAAGTGAGATACTTTTATTCTTACCCTGGATTCCGACAGTTTTAACCTTTGTTTCATCACCTGAGTCGGATCCCAAGTCTTGAATAACCGCTGCAGTAGCTTTTGCTTTGCATTTATCTTTGTTTCCCCCGTACTTCTTTGGCCTTAACTCTGGATGAAGTTTCCAACACTTAGAGACATCATGTCCCTTCTGACAATGCGAACATGTAGGCTTTTCACCCTCTTTCTTAACAGTAGCCATATTCTTTTTCCCCTGATCTTTACCTTTCGACTTGCTGTCAAATTTAAAGGACTTCTTCACAAAAGTATCATTAGCATGCTTACCCCTGGCTTCTAAATGTGTAGCTTGAACACATACATCATCCAAATTACTGGGGTTAAACATCAACAAGGTATGATTCAAATAAGAATGCATGCCACCAATGTACTTAAGAAGAGTTTCCTGTGTATCTAATGAAACATTCAAAGCAATAGCCCTCTTTCTGAATTCATGAGTATAATCTTGAATGCTTTGTCCTTTAGCTTGTCTAAACATTTGCCAACTTATAGTTAATTGCTAAATATGGCTTAAAGGATAAAATTGCTTCCTTAATACTTCGATGAATTCATTCCAAACTGAAATAATTTTACCATTCTTTCGAAGATCTTGTTGAATCTTGCTCTCCCACCAAGTAAGGGCCATGCCACTCATTCTCAAAGTGGCCAATTGAATCCTGGAAGGGTCATCATTAATGCCCTGCACCCTGCAATATACTTCAAGCTGCTTGATCCAATTTTCTAACTTTTCAGCATCTAAATCTCCATTATAAATTGGCAATTCAAATTTCACATCCAATTTGAAATAAGGCATACTAGGATTTGCATTATTCGAATGAGAAGTATGAGAAGAAGAGAAAGTTTGATTAGTTTCAAGAGGATCACCATCACCTCCTACTCCTTTACCCTTTTCTTCCTTCTTCCTTTCTGCTTGCTCATCGAGTAGAATTTCCATCATGGCTTTCATGCTCATAAAAGCCTCCAAAAACTCAGTTTCTGACATAACAGGTTTTTCCTGTTCCGTATGTCCTTCTTCTTCCCCTCGTGGAGAAGACATGGTTCTTGAGAATGTTCTCCTTGAGCCAATCTCAGGATCTCCTTCAATTAATTCTCCTTCACCACGCTTTAACCTAAACCTGGTAAGCATTCACAAACTTGCACAAGCAGTTAACCTGCTCTGATACCATAACATGATATGTCGGATCTCATTTTATGTGCATTAAAAAGTTTAATGAATGCGATTTAATCAGTTTACTTAATTCCTGGAATAGCATTGACATCAATTGAATGCTTAGAAACATAAATGAAAAGCAAAACTGATAAACATATGCGGGAAAAACAAACACAGAAACAGAGAGTCACAAACAGAAGTTGATAATGGAGTTCACCCCCTCCACTGGGCTACGTCTTCGGGTCCCTCTCCAATGGGTACCGATCCAATTAATCTCTTTAATATGGTACAAAATGGTTCTGGAATCAACTTCAACAACTGTGAATAGAATGCTGTACAAAGTCTTTAAGACCTCTCTTTTGGAAATTACAATTAGCCTTCGAAAGGCAAAGAAAGCTAAATTATAACAAAGAATGTCGACTTCAAAAGAACAGCGTCTGTGTACTTCACAGCAACTCCCCAAGTTTCTCATACAGAAAAACGAAGCTCTGTGCTCTAACACTCTGTGTCCCCCTTCACTGGCCAGAATCACCTTTATAAAAGCGTTCAGTGCGAGGATAAGTAACGGGTTTTCATTACAGCTGTTACCTTCTTTATTATCGTTACAACCATATGCTAAACTGAACCATGCAATCCCACCAAATCGCTACACAAGCGTTATGTTACCATGACGTTCCATATCCCTGAAACATTGCAACTAACTCCACGCACATGTGTTGACTCACAACATGTTGCAAGAACCTGCAACCAGGCTATGCCACATGTAACGTAATTGTTTGATGTCACCACCAAATTCGCAGCAACCGATATATACAGGTCGCAGCAAACGTGATATCTATGTCGCAGCAACTCATCATGTAACCAATGTCACAGCATCGCAGCATATGTGACCACGTGGGCTTTGCCACAAACCATTTTAGATTACCTCTTGACGGTGCACAAACTGCGCGACCCATACTGCGCAAGCTGTGCGGCCCATGCAAGATACACAAGCTGCGCAGCCCATACAAGCTGCACGATGTTATGTCATACTGCACGGCCCCTAAGGCTAGTCGCACACTATGTTTAGCATATGTTATGTTATTTGAACCATAGATTAATAGCTATTGTACCATATTGGATCAGTGTAAGTTTTGAAGATGAATAATCCACCGAATCAACTATTTTTGCATAGTGAAGTTAACCAATAGAAGAAGAAGGAAACCAACACCAACAAGCTTATGAACTCAGACAAAGATCACTAACATAGGCTAACCAGAAACATAAGCCAAAAATCATACCAAGCAAAGGAGGTGTGGGAAAGAGCAAAGAACAAACCCTAATGCTATAAAAAGGCTTACCACATAGATAAAGAACAACCAAAAGGGATGACACTAAATCCCTGGAGTCATGCACCTGCAGAGGACCCCAAAAGACCTACCAAACAACCTTCAAATAGAAGAAAAAACCACAAAAGAGGATAAAACATTGTTTAAAGGGGCATACACGAGTTTCACTACTGACAGGTCGCGTGTCATACGCGGGTTGACAATACAGCAAGTCGCGTGTACAAGCACACGCGAGTTGTTGTACAACTGACAAGTCACATATCATACGCGGGTTGACAGTATAGAAATTTGCGTGTACCAAACCAGACACGCGACTGTTCAATCTGCAATTCGTGTATGGGTGGAAAAAATCTCGAAAAAGGTCAAAAATTGCCTTAGGAAGGTAGGGGAAGTGTGCTATCAGACTTATAAAGTGTTCCTAAGTGGCAAGAAAGACTTGAAACAATGCAAAAGACTGAAATAAAGACAGAGAAACCCCAAACAAACAAGGTTGTCCCCAGCAGAGTAGCTATTTCTGTTGTAAAGGAAAGTATCCTATGGCTAGGGTTTAAGAGGCCATCAACATACTGGGGTTGAAAGGTGGATGCATACAGTTCCGCAAGTATATATAAGCAATATTTAGAGATAAGAAAGGTCCACACCTAATTAATTGAAGGCTAGTCCAAGATTTCTCTAGCCCTTCTCCTGTGCCTCTTCCCCAAGAGACTTGCAAAACAAGTTATACCTTCCTCAAACCAAATAAACTATATGAAAAGAGATTATATTCAATGAAACATAAAAACATAATCTACTATATAACATCATATAATCACAATCAGAGATTCAATATACAAGACACATTGATTTGGGAAGAAGAAGGACATCACATATTTACTAATCTTGAAAACAAGTACAAGTATACCTTCTCTTCAAGTTGGGCACCTCATGAAACCTTGGTCTGGTTCTGCTACTTCTCTTCTCCAAGGTACTTAGCCTCTAAGCTCTGCAACACAAGGAGAATGCTTCTAGGGCAAAGGTGTGGGCAAAGAGAGCTCAAAATCCTCCAGCATAACAATGCAAAGGTTCAAGTCTCCTCTCATGGACCTCCCTACCTCTAGTTATATGCTTAATGAATATTTACGGTCGAAGACAAAGTAATTACAACTGAAGGAGTCAGTTGCATAACTACCCAAACTACCCAAATTTCAAAATACATGTTTTTTGACATTTTCAGGAGGCGTACGCGGGTTGCAAAAACAACATTTGCGTACACAAGGAGATATACGTGGGTTGTAATGCAGAAAGTCACGTATTTAAGGCGTACGTGACTATTATATATAGCAACTTGTGTACGTACGTTGGTTTTCCTTAAGGAAACCCGCATACACATAAAAATACTCATTTTTAGGGTATTTTTGGGAATTTTCAGACTTTGGTGTTATTTGGAAAGTTTTAGCTAACAGAAATACCTTTCCAACAGTGTAGATATGAGGTCCAACGGAGTTACAAAACTCAATATATGGGTCCTCCAAGTCAGGTGTTTTTTCAGTGACTTTCCGTGAATTTCAATGACTTTCATGAAGTGTCGACATGCGATGAAAACGTAGGAAAGTGGTCACAGGAAGAGATGTGTCATTTTGAGCTATAACAAGTTTGGATTGGTGATCTATAATTTTCTCCTTTTTTATTATTTCTTCCCTTACCTCTTTTGACAATTTTCTTCCTACCAATCAAGAAGATCCCTGTTCTCCCTCAACGACTTCTTTCCACCCCTCGATTGATCCTTGGAGAGCTTGTTTTCCTCTTTGGACCCCTATTGTTATGATATATTTATCTATTTTTTATTATGGTTATTCCATTTGCTCTATTTTTTCCTCACCCTTCTCATATATGATATCTATTGTAGGAGAAAAATCGACTCCCATCAAGAAAGATGGCATTCACGAGGAAATGAATATCTTGGTTTCTTAACTATTGTTGTTGCAATTAAAAAAATAGAATAGTTTGTTCTTCTTAATTGAGAGACACAAATCAATTATTAGAGGGTCGACTGAGGATGGTATTGTTCGTCAAAATTGAGGAGGATGGGATATCAGAAGATAGAGGGTTATGAGGTGCCCCAATATTTTTTTTGACTTTATTCCACTGGTTGTCTCAGTTTGGTGGAGAACTAGATGGGATCCTTGATTTCTTGCAATATTTAGCAAAATGACCATAAGCGTGGAATGATTTTCATTTTAATGGTAATTGTTCATAATCTAGTCGTTGATAGTGACTCTAATTATTGATAATGATATGAATACACTCAGGTATCCCCTTTTAAAGATCCACTTCCACGCTAGTTGTGTTGCATTGGAACATCCATTTATTAGACTCATATTTTATATATACTTCCCAAATTTATTGCTAATATATTTTAGAGAAGCATCTCCCTAGTAGTGGAGGGGAATATGTACTAGAATCCTTACCCATGCTGGAACTGCTGAAGGAATGTATGATTCATGATCAAAATATGGCATCCAATTGTTTAAATTCATTCCTTTATTACTAAAAAAATAAGGTCCACTCCGAAAAATTATATGTTTTTCTTCGTTAAACTCAAAATGAAAAGCATAAAATCCTTTGCCACAAAAATAGTGTGTCTTTCTGCCCTTGATCAAAGCTTCCTAGATTTTTTGCAGCCAAATTTCCATTGATATCAAGAATGACAAGATGCCTATGAATTGGCTCATTAAGCCCTTTTCTGACATTACTAATGCTTTATGCCTAGCTGATGTTGCGAGAAGGATGATCTTGGGGATGTATACCAGTTTGACGAATCAAGAGACTCTAGCTTTTGAGCCATGAATATTTAGGGAGTTAAACAAATTTAAAAATGCAACTTCATCTAGTGCAGGAGATAGTTGGCTCCGACCTACTGACACCATAATTCCCTCCAAACCTTAGGTTACCACAATTTAGTTCCAAAATTGGATTTCTTGGTAGTTTTTGTAGAGCATTTTTTAGTGGATTATACTCATATCTCAAGAAAGTGGCCAAACTATGAAAATCACTAAAATTGATAATTGTTAACCTTATTTTAAATAAAACTTGGGAGTAATATCCACCCTGGTGGGTGTAATAAACTAGTTGTTAAGCCCCAAACTTATGATCTTTCATGTGGCTTATGCTCTTTTGCATTATCGACTTATTATCTTTTATATAACTTTGGACTTATGTTTCTTTGCATATTATTGTGATTAAAAAATTATGATCATTGTTTGATAACATGACTTGGGATTTGGACTTTGGCATTATTATTAATATTAATGTTATTACTAACATCATTGTTATCTTTGAATGTTGTTAGTATTGATTAAATAAACAAGAGGATCAACAAAGGTAACTAAAAGAGTATGGTAGACCATGGATTCTGCAAGTGAGGGTGAGTGGGGACATCCCTATCACCTTATAACTTGTTGTTGGCTTGAATTTGTCCATCCTAATTCATAATTGCACCTTAATGACATTAAGAATGATGTTCACTCAAACATTGTACAACGAACCCTATTTTTTATTTATTTTATGGACTATGGAGTTACTATTGCATCGTATGCACACCTTAGTGGGCCCCTCTTTCCTCGTTCAACCTCCTTGGGAACATATTCCCTCATATTTATGTGTTTTTGGTCATTTATGAGCCCTTTTTCCAGTTTTTAGGGGTTGTAATCTATTTTCTAGCTTCCATTATTACACAATGAATTGATGATCATATTTTTGTGCTTCCAGGATAATTATGACCATATTGGATCCCTTCTCTCACTTCTTTCACCCTCCTTCATGTTTTGTACCCCCGCCTTATGCATTAGTGCACTTCCTTGTGCTCTTCATAGCTCCACTCCCTTGTATTTCGCTAACTCTTGCTTATGGTAAGGAATCTCTGAAAACTAAGCCACCACTCAAGTATACCAGTTTGACGAATCAAGAGACTCTAGATTTTGAGCCATGAATATTTAAGGGAGTTAAACAAATTTAAAAATGCAACTTCATCTAGTGCAGGAGATAGTCGGTTCCCACCTACTGACACCATAATTCCCTCCAAACCTTAGGTTACCACAATTCAGTTCCAAAATTGGATTTCTTGGTAGTTTTTGTAGAGCATTTTTTAGTGGATTATACTCATATCTCAAGAAAGTGGCCAAACTATGAAAATCACTAAAATTGATAATTGTTAACCTTATTTTAAATAAAACATGGGGGTAATATCCACCTTGGTGGGTGTAATAAACCAGTTGTTAAGCCCAAAACTTATGATCTTTCATGTGGCTTATGCTCTTTTGCATTATTGACTTATTATCTTTTATATAACTCTGGACTTATGTTTCTTTGCATATTATTGTGAATAAAAAATTATGATCATTGTTTGATAACATGACTTTGGATTTTGGACTTTGGCATTATTATTAATATTAATGTTCTTACTAACATCATTGTTATCTTTGAATGTTGTTAGTATTGATTAAATAAACAAGAGGATCAACAAAGGTAACTAAAAGAGTATGGTAGACCATGGATTCTGCAAGTGAGGGTGAGTGGGGACATCCCTATCACCTTATAACTTGTTGTTGGCTTGAATTTGTCCATCCTAATTCATAATTGCACCTTAATGACATTAAGAATGATGTTCACTCAAATATTGTACAACTAACCCTATTTATTTATTTATTTTATGGACTATGGAGTTACTATTGCATCGTATGCACACCTTAGTGGGCCCCTCTTTCCTAGTTCAACCTCCTTGGGAACATATTCCCTCATATTTATGTGTTTTTGGTCATTTATGAGCCCTTTTTCTAGTTTTTAGGGGTTGTAATCTATTTTCTAGCTTCCATTCTTACACAATGAATTGATGATCATATTTTTGTGCTTCCAGGATAATTATGACCATATTGGATCCCTTCTCTCACTTCCTTCACCCTCCTTCATGTTTTGTACCCCCCCTTATGCATTAGTGCACTTCCTTGTGCTCTTCATAGCTCCACTCCCTTGTATTTCGCTAACTCTCGCTCATGGTAAGGAATCTCTGAAAACTAAGCCACCACTCAACCAATTCGAGTTAAGCCTCCATGATGAAGCCTAACCTTACCTCTTTCTAATTCAAGTTGATATGGGTTCGAGTTGGCCTCTTGGTGCTATAAATTCATATGCCTTCTCCATGTTGAAGTTAATTTTGAGCTTTGGACCATGTGACTTGTGTTATCTAACCATGTTGGGAATGTTGGTAGTATCGGGAGTGTATTGAGACTTAGAGTTAGTTTAGTTGTTTCCATTTTGATTCCATTGTATCACTCTACTACTCCAAGTTTTCAAATAGGAAGCCAAGAAACGGGAATGGTGAGTTAGGTCATATCCCATAGGCAGTGGAGATGAACATGAAAGTAATAGCCGGGAAGCATTGTGATTCTCAGAAGAGGTAGTTCTGAGAGTCTCTATAATAAGTGTGAATATACCTATGGATCCATGTTACCAGCTTGGGGTGATTTGTTCAAGCGAGGAAGGATTGAATGTATTTACGACTAGGAGGAAAGTTGTCCTACTACATCCAGTTGCTTATACTAGAAATAGGCATTTCTCTCATGTTTTCATGTTTATTATAAAATTTTATTGTGTATGTGGATTGGTGGGTGATTTGGTTATCCAATTGTTTATGTTTGTATGTCATAATCTATATGCATGATGGATGAGTGTTATAGATTATTGATCAGAGTTGTTGTGCTCTATCTTTCTCTTTTATTCATGTTCTCTTATTCAGAAATCATAAATGTGGCTCCATGGTATTGAGAGGGGCGTAACCATATTCTCTAATTTTCCCATATCTGCTCATTTTTTAGTGGTGATACATGTCCCATTGTTTCCAGAACAACGTTTCCATAAATGACTCCTTTTTATTCACTTAAAAATCTTTCCAAATGAGCAAGATATGCTTGTTTTGGCGCAACAGTTTTCGGTGCCAAGATGAGCACAGTTGTTATTTGAATGTATATGTTTTTATGTACGTATATGTTCTTAGTTACTGATATGATTTCGGAATAATGTATTCATATTATAAATGTGATCGATAGCTGGGGGGTAGAAACCATCCAATCATTTTTTTTAGTAAGAGATGGTTAAGGGGGACAACCATCAGAAGTTAATTTTGAAGGTTGTGATTGCAGTCACTGTCTTATGTTGCTATGTTTCGGTGTGGATGTAGGATGAAACCCATAGATTTGTATTGATGTGTGTTTACCTTAGTGTTTAACCTCACTAAAATAACACATTGAACAACAACGCAAACTAATTAAATTTCAAACAATTAATGGCACAATACTTGACAATTATAAACTATGTTTTCAATCATGTTTACAAAGTATTATAATTTAATGTAGGGCCTTAATCACACTAATATGATGATTATAGATACCTTATTCATGCATTGGATGCGATTTCAAATTTAAGTTAATGTTGATAGAGTTTATTATGTGTTGAGATAATTATTTAACCGTAAGGGTGACAAATTATTTAATTAAGTGTCGCAACCTTAGTAATGTTTTTTAAGTTAAACCTTTAATTAATTATTGAATGGTTAGTTGTCCTAATATTATTTTTCATCCAATTTTGTTGTGCTTAAACCAAATTTTAGAGCCTTTTTCCTTGTCATAAGGGTCAAGGACACTACAAAGTGGTATACTATCAAAAGGTTTCAACACTGCAGCTGTTACAAGTCACTTTGTAAACATGAATTGCATTAGATAATTTGGATGCATGCACCTTAATGTAGTTCACATGTGAGTTAGTTAATTAAATTGCTAGCCTGGGACGATTATGAACTTAATGTCCAACCGAAAAGGAGAAACCTTAGAAGGATTTCTAGATCCCCTTGTCCAGTTAGGTGGTTTGATTTTAAGAAAAAGATGTCTTATTATTTTTATAACTAAGAAGAAATAATAGTTTGAGTAATGATGAACATGTGCCAAACCATAGTTTCTCGAATGGTCGAAAATGAACACATTGCAATTCCCAATGAATGATTGAGCAAGAGATTTGACCACTAAATTGAAATTTTAATCAAACCTGTGAAGACTAAAGATTCAACAAGTACAAGTTCAATAGTAGGAAGCAAAATATTGGAGATGGATTTTGAGGAAGGACAAAGACCATACAATCCTAAAGAGGAGTTTGTTTAGGGAAGACAGTCAATTAGACATAAGAGGAGAAGTGAACCGTTAATCTTGGAGGATTCAATGAAGAAGTGTAGGGAGGATAACAAAAGAATAATTCATAGACATGGGCATTTAATGAATGACCTAAAATTATTGAAAACCATCCAAAGATCTATTGGAAAGAGTCATAAAAGAGGTTATGTGAGGTCTAGATCATCTTCAAGGAGACCTCATCACTCATAGAGGAATAAGCGGTATGCATCAAGCAGTACATAGTCTAGTCTAGAAAGATTTCCATAAGATACAAGAAGAGGAGGTCTTCACGGGATGAACTAGTAGGATAGATTAGAAGAATCAAGCCTACAAATTTTGATGGAGAAGTAAAGCTAGGAGAAGATGCAAAATCATAGCCGTTAGGAATCATGAAGTTCTTCCAATTGCACCAGTACACACCTAATATGGAAGCAAGAGTATCCATACACCATCTGCAAGGAAAGTAATCTATCTGGTGGTATCAACTAGTTAATCTAAAAGACATCGACAGAGACATAATCTCTTCGAAGAAATCTAAGAAGTACTTTTAGAAAGAATACCTCTTTGAGCATTACTATGACAAAAAGATGGAAGAGTCCTTTGAACTCAAATTGGGAAGCATCACTATGGAGGCCTATGAGAAGAATTTTATGGAACTTTTGAAGTATGCAAACTTCATCAAAGTTGAGAAGGTAAAGATTCAAATGTTCCTAAGTGGTCTTCCTAAATCTTATAGAGACAAAATCTAGTATAATAGACCTTAAGGAACCTTAAGGATGCCATCTAGAAGGCAAAACACTTATCTGAACATAATAAGAAGAGTGGCCCATATGAAAATAATTGGAAGGATATGAAGAAGAACAAACAAAAGCAGATAAAGAAAGGTTTCCAGCCTTCAAAATTCAGAAATGATAATTATTGTTATCAAGTATAACCAAGGGAAGATCCTTTAGGGAAAATACCACCTATGAAATGTTGGATATGCAAGGAAAACTAGTTTTTCCATTCAGTGTCCACGTAGGAAAATAACCTTCACAACAATTAAGAGGCTTCAACTGTTGGAGATGTAGGTGGAAGTGTTTAGAGGATCTATGTAGACCTAGATGGGAGGCAAGTTGATCACTAGTCTATAATTCAAATCGTAGAATTTTTAGAGTATATGGTAAAAAATTATTGATCCTAAGCCCAAATTTGATCACTTAATTGAGTAATAAGAAGAGGGGCCTCTACCTCCCAATCCTTCTAAGAAGTAGGCACATATTGATCCCTCTTCTAGCCATCTTAATGTTTTGCAGAAATTCCATGTTGTTGAAAAATATTTTACGACTCATCAAGTCATTATCTATGCATAGATAAGCGTAGGTATCATCTTCCATAAAGGGAACCATATGTTTCGATAATTTGAGGAATGCATAGAGCACCAAAAATAAATTCTCCAACTATTGAGTGACAACTTGACGTTAGCACAAAACAAGGTGAAACAACAAGCAAATAAACAATGCTAAAATTTAGTAAATTGTACAAATTCATTGTTAAAATTAAAATTTTACATTGTCGAGGAGACACAACTAAAAATCAATAACATAAACAACTAAGTCTTAGTCTTAGTTGTTGTTATCTAGTTATATTTGTTGATGTAATTGTAACTTCAGAATGTATTCACTTGTATTTCTTATGTATTGTACCTCGATGCTTATTTCGGGAAATGTTTGTAATGTAATTGAGTCATGTCATGCCCCGATGTTCCGATCGGGAGTTTCTATAATGTAAACAAGTCATGTCAAGTCAATGTGGGTAACCCTCCTATTGTTCAAGGGTTGAAGTCCCCGTAGTTCCGGGGCCCTAGGGTTGTTAGACTCACCTAGTGAAGTTGGCCCTAGTGAGTCATTGTCAAGTCGGGAATTAGTATAAATAGAGAGTGAGTCTCTCTATTTAACACACACTCAGTTGTAGCGTATAGCTGAGGGAGAAGAAGTTGTTGGGGCTAGAAATAAAGAGGCTACTGCTGTCGGGAGATCATCTTACTGTTTTGGGGTTTTACTTTTGGTGCTGATTCTATCTCTAAGGAAGTTGTGGGGTTTTCTCCATTTATGGTTTCCTCGAGGAAAAACACTGTGTTCATTGTCTCTTGTGTTTGATTGTTGTGCTTGTTATTCTCTCAGTTAAAGATCCTAATATAATGCTAGCTTAAATGTTAAAATCTAACATGGTATCAGAGCTAACCTGAGAAGAAGACACTGTGCAGCTGCGGGAACTAGGGCTTCCTACTTTTTGGATCTCTCTTCACAGATTTTCAGCAAAAGAAGGTTGGGCTAACTCTCCTCCCTAGGGTGCATCTTTCTGTCGAAACATAATCTGATTCTGAGCTTTTTTAGTTTTGGACCCGACACTGCTGCCGAAAATTAGGGATTTCCATAGAAGTGGAATTTTTGAGTGAACCCAGGCTTGGATTGATCTCCTCCTCAAAATCAAAGTTTAGAGATCAAGATCAAAGGATTTGGTTGGACAGAACTCCGAGAAAGTCAAACCCTAATATGCTCCTGAACCAGCACTACAGAAATTCAGCTCCAAATCTAGATCCGACATCTTGACCTGATAAGATCTAAATATTTTGTATTTCCATTTGAGGTTCTCATTTAAGATGTCTCACCATACCAAGCTTGATGAAAAGCTTGAGGGAGCTGATAACTTTCGAGCCTGGAAGTATAGGATCTCCCTGGTCCTGGAAGAAAATGAGTTGGACTCCTACATCAATGTGGAGGTTCCAGTTCCAAAAGAAGATGAGGCTAAGGCCTTACATAAGAAGAATTTGGTTATGGCAAAGAGGATTATTGCTGATTCAATCAAGGATCACCTCATACCACATGTGTTCAAGACACCTAAAGCTATTTTTGATGCCCTAACCAAACTGTTTGAAGGGAAGTACATAAACCAGAAGATGACTCTAAGGAACCAGTTGAAGAATGTAAAGATCAAGAATGAGGAGACCATCCAGTCATACTTCACAAGGGTCTCCCAGATCAAAGAACAAATTGAAGTAGTATATGCAGAAGTGGAGAATGCAAAAATTGTGATGACAACCTTGAATGGTCTCCCTAGGTCATGGGATTCTTTCATCCAAGGAATCTGTGCTAGGAAGAAGCTAATCAAGTTCAGTAGACTGTGGGAAGAATGTTCACAAGAAGACTCTCGAATAGCAGCTCGAGAAGAAAAGATGGGAAGTGAAGATCAAGCTCTCACAGTACACTCCAAGAAAGGCAGAAGGGAAAATCATCATCACCAAGGTAAGCATTCTCATCAGAAAGATAATTTTGTAAAAAGGGATCCATCCAAACTTAGATGTTATACATGTGATGAAAGAGGACACTTTGCTAGAAATTGTCCCATGAATAAGAGTGGATCCAAGAATAAGAAGAACTCCAAAAGAAGACATCATGCTCACACTGCTGAGGATGATGATCCTCCCAGGAAGAAAGTAAAACAAGAAAGTGAAGACTCTTCAAGTGATGGAGAATATGTTCTGATCTCCACTCTCACAGGAATTGTCACTCATGGAAGAAAATATTGGCTTATTGACAGTGGGGCTTCCAAACACATGACAGGATTCAAGGAATCTTTTGAGAAACTATCCAAACATAATTCACCCCATAAGGTGAAACTTGGGGATGACTACCAATATCCCATAAAAGGTAGTGGTGAATCCTCCGACAAGCTAGACTTTGGAAAGTCTATGAAAATGAAGGATGTCTTGTTTGTACTAGGACTAAAGAAGAATCTTCTCTCCATATCGGCACTGGATGAAAAAGGCATGAGGGTTGCATTTGTAGATGGCCAAGTCCTCATGCAGCCAAGAGGAAAGACTATTGACGATGCAATAGTAATTGGAGAACAAGAAGGAGGATTATACAAACGAAAGGGCCATCCAGAACAATCTTTGGTCCATGATACAGTAGAGCCAAATGAACTTTGGCATAGAAGGATTGCACATGTGCACTACAGAGCACTACCACTTGCAAGCAAAGTTGTTGAAGGTCTTCCAAAAATTCAAGCAAAACATGAAGGAGTCTGCAAAGGATGTGCGAAAGGAAAGAACACAAAGAAGACATTTCCAGGTAGCGAAAGCAAAGCAAAAGGAATCTTGGAAGTCATTCACTCTGATGTATGTGGTCCAATGTCATCCAGTTCTTTAAGCGGGTATGTATACTATGTTTCTTTTATTGATGATTTTTCTAGGAAGACATGGATATACTTTATGAAGAACAAAGATGAATTTTTCAGGAAGTTCAAGGAATTCAAAGCCTTGATCAAGAACCACACAAAAAAGAAGATCAAGACCTTTCGATCAAATAATGGCGGAGAATTCACATCAAATGAATTCAAAGAGTTATGCAAAGATTCAGGGATTAAGAGGGAGTTATCCACTCCATATAATACACAACAAAATGGGGTTGCAGAAAGGAAGAATAGAACGATCATGGAAGCTGCAAGAGCAATGCTTCATGATCAAGATATTCCCATGCATCTATGGGAAGAAGCTTCCAAAACAACGGTGTATGTACAGAACCGTACTCCACACAGAGTACTCGAGAACAAGACACCTGAAGAAGTCTTTTTCGGCAAGAAACCAAAAGTCAGCCATCTCAGAATATTCGGCTGTCTAGTCTACATACACATTCCGAAACAAAAGAGGACAAAGTTAGATCCTTCAGGAAAGAAGGGCATATTTGTGGGATACTCTGAAATCTTGAAGGATTACAGAATATACTTCCTAGGATTCAAGAAGATCGACATCAACAGGGATGTAACATTTGACAAAGACTCAGCTTACAACAAATCCAAGAAAGAGACTTGCTAAATATCCTGAAGAATCAAAAGCACCCAGAATTCATGACACAATCATGAACGAAGAAACTCAAGAAGAATATCGAGAATTTGAAGAACCTCAAGAACCTGTATATCCACCTCAGGAGAAAAATCCTCACAAGAGGAAACCTGCTTGGGTACGAGAAGCTATCCAAGGTGTAGAAAGATATGAGGCTCCAGAAGAAAATCACAGAGAAAGAAAGAGGACTAGGTCCTGCTCCGGGTATGTAGCTTTATTATGTGACTTTATCAATAAAGAACCTTCCAACTATGAAGAAGTTGCAGAAAGGAAAGAATGGAAGGATTCTATGATCGAAGAGTATCAATCGATCATGAAGAATGATGTTTGGGATGTTGTCCCAAGACTAGAAGGGAAGTTAGTTGTAACTTCCAAATGGATCTACAAGATCCAGCATGCTGCAGATGGCAGCATAGAGAAATATAAAGCAAGATTCATGGCTTGTGGATTCTCATAGAAAGAAGGAATAGATTATGAAGAAACCTTTGCACCTGTAGCCATATACACTTCCATCAGATCAGTACTTTCTCTGGTTGCAGTGATGAAATGGAAGATACACCAAATGGATTTCAAGACTGCTTTCTTGAATGGTTAGTGGAAGAGGAAGTGTATGTAGAGCAGCCACTCAGTTTTGAGACACATGACAGGGAGTCTCATGTGTGTAGATTGAAGAAAGCCCTGTACGGTTTGAAGCAGGCACCCAAGACATGGTACGACAGAATTGATGGCTTTCTATCCATTTTTGGATTTACCAAAAGTAAAGCAGATTCCAACCTTTACTACAAGGTTGAAGATGGTAACCCAGTGATACTCCTACTGTATGTAGGTGATCTGTTTGTAACAGGTATGGATGGGTTGATTGTTGATACGAAGAGGAAACTGGCTGCTGAGTTTGAAATGAAGGACTTGGGTATGATGCACTATTTTCTAGGCATGGAGGTGTGGAATAATGCGGATGGAATCTCCCTCGGACAAGGGAAGTGTGCAGTAGAGATCCTGAAGAGGTTTGGGATGATGGACTGCAAGGCCATGACCACATCTATGTCATTGAACCTAAAGCTATTGAGTGATGCTTCATTAGAAGTAGTTGATGCTACAATGTATCGTCGGATGATTGGGTCCTTGATGTACCTGGCGAACATGAGACCATATATTTGATTTGCTGTGAACACCTTGAGCCAATTCCTAACATATCCGAGACATGTTCACTTGATTGCTAAAAAGCATATTCTGAGGTACCTGAGGGGTACAATTGAATATGGGCTCAAGTATGAGGTGAATCAGAAGATTAACCTGGAGGGTTATGTTGAGTCAGATTGGGCAGGCAGTGCCATCAATAGGAGGAGCACTTCAGGGTGTTGCTTCAGTATGGGATAAGGTGTGATCTCTTGGTTTAGCAGGAAGCAATCCTGTGTGGCACTGAGTACAGCTGAAGCAGAGTATGTCGCAGCTTGTTCAGCTAGTTGTGAGGTAGTATGGCTGAGGAAGCTAATGTCTGATATATTTGATCTCTAGTTGGATGCTACTTGTATACATTACGACAACCAGAGTTGTGTGAAGTTGTTGGAGGACCCGGTGTTCCATGACAAGTCGAAGCATATCGAGATCAAGTATCACTATATCAGGGATATGGTGTAGAGGCGAGAAGTGAAGCTCCAGTATGTTGCGACGGACGAAAATATAGCTAATGTGTTGACAAAGCCATTAGCCAGAGTGAAGTTTGAGTACTTCAGGGAGAAGCTTGGTGTTCTCCAGATTGAGGTTCCCTCCAAGGGGAATTGATGAGTCCATGAGCCATTCTAACATGGTGAGAGGATTGGTTCCTTCCATGGTGAGATATAAGGGCTGAGCCATTCTGTCATGGTGAGAGGATTGGTTCCTTCCATGTTAGATGTGAGTGCTGAGCCATTCTGATGTGACAGTAGGATTGGTTCCTACATGATCAGATATAAGCACTGAATGCCATTCTTGGAATGGAGGCACCTGGTCAGTTACCAGGAAATCTCAGTCTGGGACTGAGGGCCATTCTGATGTGACTGTAGGATTATTTCCTACATGATCAGATGTGAGTGCAGAGCCATTCTGAGGCAATTGTAGGATTGGTTCCTGCAATGATCATATGTAAGTGCGGAGCCATTCTGAGGCAATTGTAGGATTGGTTCCTATAATGATCATATGTAAGTGCAGAGCCATTTCGGCATGAAGGATTGGTTCCTCGCATGGTCGAATGTAAGTGTTGGGCCTTTCTAACATTGGTTGTCAGATGTGAGTTCTAGGCCTTTCTGACAGGGTTGTGGGATGTGTTCCCACATGGTTAGATGTGAGTGCTGGGCGTGCCTTTCTGATATGATTATAGGATTGGTTCCTACATGATCAGATATAAGTGCTGGGCGAGCCATTTTGACTTAGGGTCATATATAAGTGCTGGAAAATACCTACATGGAGGCTAGGCCTACAACCAGCATGAAAAAGGGCTGGCTCTATAGAACTTCCTATGACGAGAAGAATCAAGAGATAGCACCCGTGATGATGATCCAGCAGAGATGTTCCAGAACTAGAGATGATCCAAATCAAGTGATGATCCAGATCCAGTAATGATGATCCAGATCCAGTGATGATGATCCATATCGAGTTATGATCCAAATCCAGATGAAGATGACTTGAAGATGAAGATGAATTAAAGATGAAGATGACTTGAAGATTACGAGGACTTGATGATTATCCATATGATACAGAGAAGAAGACTTGTGCCGATAAATTGTGTCGAGAGAATACCTTCCTAGTTAAGAGGGAGTGTTGATGTAATTGTAACTTTGGAATGTATTCACTTGTATTTCTTATGTATTGTACCCCGATGTTTATTCCGGGAAGTGTTTTTAATGTAATTGAGTCATGTCATACCCCAATGTTCCGATCTAGAGTTTCTATAATGTAAACAAGACATGTCAAGTCAATGTGGATAACCCTTTTATTGTTCAATGGTTAAAGTCCCCGCGGTTCCGGGGCCCTAGGGTTGTTAGACTCACCTAGTGAAGTCGGCCCTAGTGAGTCATTGTCAAGTTAGGAATTAGTATAAATAGAGAGTGAGTCTCTCTATTTAACACACACTCACTCACACTCAGTTGTAGCGCATAGCTGAGGGAGAAGAAGTTGTTGGGGCTAAAAGGAAAGAGGCTACTGCTGTCGGGAGATCATCTTACTGTTTTGGGGTTTTACTTTTGGTGCTGATTCTATCTTTGAGGAAGTTGTGGGGTTTTATCCATTTATGGTTTCTCCGAGGAAAAACATTGTGTTCATTGTCTCTTGTGTTTGATTGTTGTGCTTGTTATTCTCTCAGTTAAAGATCCTAATATAATGCTAGCTTAAATGTTAAAATCTAACAATATTTGTATGCCTATGACTAAATTAGTCGTTTACGTTAGTCATTTTTATTTTAGTCACTTGTTATATAGTCATATAGTTTATCTCGTGACTAAATTAGTCATTTATCTTAGTTTTTTATAGTTGGTTCACTTGAAATTGCTCAACTCCAGTCGTTTATCCCTTGAAAAAACAATGGTGACTAACTTTTTTTGCCGCCTAGTCACTTATCTCTCATTTTGTACTAGTGGAATGATTGAGGTATTAGGTACGATTGCTAATAAAACATTGCTATTTTGATTATTTTTGGATCTAGCAATAGTTTCATTGCACCTAATCTATTTGAGAAATGTCATTTTAAGAAAAGAAAACTTTACCAACAAGTCTAGTACAGTTAGCTACAGGAGTCAAGAGGAAAACCACATAATTTGTAAAAATGTGTCCTTTAGAAATGAATGGATTGAAAACCTTTGCAGACTTAAACATCATACTTGGGGTCATATGAGGTATTGATTAGCATGGATTGGTTGGATGCACACCATGCCATACTAGAGTGTCATAGTAAAACTTATACTTGTTTGGATGAAGAAGGAAACCGAGTAACTCAAAGGTATAGCTAGACCAATATCCCCAGGGAAGGTCTCAACTCTACAATTGAAGAAGCGTCTTAGAAAGGGATGCCAGTTATATGCAATTCATGTGAAAGAAACAAAATAAGGAAAAGAGATAAGGATATATGATTATCCAATACTAAAAGAGTTTGCAGGTATATTTCAAGAACCGCTAGGAATGCCTCCTAAGAGGGACATTGATTTTTCTATTGAATTGGTCACAGGAACAATACCTTCATCTAAAGCACCTTATCGAATGAGTACTCAAGAGTTAAAGGAGTTACATATGCATTTATAGGAGATACTAAAGAAAGGTTACACAAGACCCAATGTTTCAACTTGGGGATCCCCTGTGTTATTTATGAATAAGAAGGATGGAAGTCTAAGACTCTGCATAGATTATATGGAGTTGAACAAAGCAACAGTTCAAAACAATTACCCATTATCAAGAATTGATGAATTGTTTGATTAGTTGAGAGGAACCAAGGTGTTTTTAAAGATATATTTGAGGTCGGGATACCGCCAAATTATAATTAAGAATGAAGATATCAGTAATATAACATTCAAAACAAGGTACATAAATTATGTGTTCATAAATTATCGTGCTATCGTTTAGTTTCTTTATGAAGTTTAATTACTCATTGAATTAATTACATGTGTTTTTATCGTGTTGAGTGGCATCATCAAAGACTCCAATGCAAACAGTGATTAAAGCATTTTTAGGTCATATCACATAGCTTTATTTGATCTTTATGGTTAAAAACATTAAATAAAATTATATATGTTAAAAATAAAGTGGAGGCTCTCCATATCCACAAATGATTCACTTTGTTTAAATTTTATATTTTTAGACCTAGATCTATGTAGTTGTAATATTGTATAAAAGTATTATTTAAAAAATTATGACTCAGAAATCCATATTAAAGCCAACAAATATATATAAAGTTTAGCTTTTAATTTATGATTGCTTAGACGGTAACAACAAAGTTATACACACACACACGCACACATATAATGAATCCTGTAAATATATACTTCAATTATTGTTTAAACGCTCATTGAATTAATTAGACGTGTCTTTATCTTTTTTTTTCCATAGAAAAACATCACAACTTTATTTAGATAAAACCATATTGTTCAAAAGTCCTCTAGTTCATACACTTCAAGATAAAAGTCTGTTACATAGAACCTGCCCATATGGCATATATAGTCAACAACAATGTATAAAAAAACCATACAATACACAACTAAATAGATATGCTACTGCACATATAAACAAAAAGAGGTCTAAAAACAACTTCGACCCAACGGATTCATGGAGCCATCAACCGACTTCCATTTATCAATAAGACCAGTCGACAGAAGAAGGCCTTTCTTTGAAAGAAAATCATCCACAGGGTTACTTTCCCTATAGATATGCTGAAAAGAAATCTTCTGGAAATGAATTCTGACCCTGTCAAAATCCTCATATAGAGGAAGTAGAAAAATGTCCCATGGAGGCTTACCCAATTTAAGGCAATCTATCACCAATTTGGAATCGCCAAAAATCTACAACCAAGCAATACCAATAGAATGGGGGAGTCTCAAAAGGATTTTAAAGGTAGGAAATTCAACAAAATTATTCGATACGCCACCCAAGCCAATTGCAAAATGGATAGAGTGGGAACTGGAAAGGTGTAGAGTCCCACCGACACCACCTGACCGAGGCCTACCTTGAGAAGCACCATCCACAAAATTCCATTAGTAGGACTCATCCACAATAGGAGCAGCGATAAAGAGATAATGTTTGATAGAGACCAATAGGGGAAAAGCTTTAAAATTGCCAAAGCTCTTACCAACAAAAACTTGATCTGGAATATGGACATCATCGAAATTCACCTTTTTCTTGGCAAGCCAAATACCCAACGTAGCGAAAGAAGGAAGAGCTACATAAGAAGAAAAAGAAATGCTACGGGTCCAAGAGAGCCAGGTAAGTTGAATATCTAAGCCATTCCCATCAAGTAGTGAACTAGAGGGTAAGGAGAGATAATTCCACACTTCTCGCACATAAGAACATGAAATGAAGAGGTGATCAATGGCTTCAACATCCTGTGCACATAAAGGACATCTGCCAGGCCCAATGATAAATCTATGGATCAATATATCCCATACTAGAACTTTTCCATCGAGTGGAAGCCTGAAAAAAATCTTTATTTTGAGGGGGCATGATAGTTTCCAAATACTGCTACACCACCATTCCAACAGAGGAGAATCTTGCTCCTCTTTGAGCACCAGATATCCCAACTTAGGAGAATAAGACCCACATTTTGCATTTTTAATCCAGATAAGATCATCTAGCTTGTTAGAAAGGTGAACAAAAATGTTTTGCAAGTTCAGGATGTACCCGTCCCAGATATTACTCTCACCCATGGGTAGCTCAAGATTAGCAGCTGAAAGCCAAGACTGTTTGCAATGAGGAAGAACATTCGACTTATGGATATGGTGCAAATGAATATAACCACGTCCCGTCAGATTATGTATCATATATGTAGGGAAACACACAAAAATATTTTCCACCAACCCATGGATATTGCCCAATTCGAACGGATTTACCATTACCTATCTTCCAGGCCAGCCAACCTCCAATGAGGTCAAAATATTTAATAATCATCTTCCAAATAATGGATATATTCTAGGAGGACTTGTCTTTAGCATGGATCCATTCAACTACGGTGGGAGGAGAAATATATTTATGTTGTATAATACGATTCCATAGACCAGTCCCATTGATAATATGTCAGGTACTTTTAGCAACGAGCGCCTTGGAAAAACATGGAAGATACTTTATACCCCAGCCACCGATATATTTGGGCTAGGAAATATGATGCCAAGCAGTCCAGGAGAAAACCCGTGCCTTATCCGAGCCACCCCTTAAGAAATTTTTGCAGAGTTTAAGAAGTCTCTAGAAGATACAAACTGGAACAAATGACAATGTAAGCCAATAGACAGGAATGGCTTATATTATGGAGTTAATTTGAATCAGATGACCCCCACAAGAGATCCATTTGTTCCACCAAAGCTTGAGCCTTTTCTCAATGTGCGCCATCAGCCAAACCCAGTATTTTCTAGTATAATCATTAGGATTGATAAGGTAACCAATATATTTGAGTCCCATTGCCACATTCACTAATATATAATCAAAATTGTTTGGATTCCAGGACACCTCCCCATGATCTAGAACATTAAGCACATTGAGAATTTATGATCATCACAAATCATACATGTTGCTGAATAGAAAAATCTTAAAGAGGATTTGAAAATGAGCGCATCCCTACAGGAACCGTCAATGAAGAACAACAAGTCATCAACAAAAAAAAGATGAGATACAAATACATTACCATCGAAACAAAATTCTTTGCAAATCCTAGTGGAAGCAGCTTTGGACACCATTCTGCTAAGTCCATCGATTATTAAGATGAATAATAATGGAGCTAGTGGACAACCCTAACAGAGTCTACGGCCATGCCTGAAGAAATTAGTGGCCGCTCCATTGATGAGGACAAAAAAAGATACAGATTGAACTAAATCTAGAATCCAATTGACCAAGTTTAATGAAAGACCGATCTGAAAAAAATTAATTTGATCACAGTCCAGTTAGTGTGATCATATACTTTAGAGAGATCCACTTTGAAGAGGGCCAAAGGCGATTTCCGGAGTTTTGCAGAGTGCAAAACCTCTTGAGCAATAACAATGGGTTCATGAATATGCCTTTTCTTGAGAAAAGCAAATTGTTCAACGCTGATAAACTTCGACATATAGCCTTTAACTCTATTAGCTATTACCTTAGCAATGATGTTGTACACAACATTGCACAAAGAGATAGGTCGATAATCATCCAAGTTCAAAGCTCTGTCCTTCTTAGGGATGAGTGCAATACATGTACTGTTAAAAGTACCATGAATCCTGCCCTGAACCCTGAAATCATCAATGACCGCTAGAATATCACCCTCAAGAATGTCCAAGAACCCTAAGAAGAATTCAATAGGTAACCCGTTTGGCCCCAGACTTTTATCAGCTTTCATAGAGAGGATCGCTTCCCTAAGATCCTCCAAACTAACTTGGTCAAGCATAATTTCATTTTGCTCCATCGAAGTAGAATTAGGGAAAAAAGACACAAGGTCCATCATATTCCCAAGAGAGGTCTTTGTATCCTCCTTATATAGGGAAGAAAAATGATGGGAGCTTACCATAACAATATCGTCAAAACTAGAGACCAACTGACCAACCCCATTATCTAGATGCCATATGGTGTTGTTTGAAAGCTTTTTCCGATAGAAATTTAAAAATATTTAGTATTACCGTCACCATGTTGGAGCCATATGGCTCTGCTCTTGAGCCTGATAGATTGTTCCTTTTCAGCAAGAATCTTTTTCTTTTTATATTCCAGGTCCATGTAATAAACTTTTTGATCCAATGAGGAAAATCCCTGTGGGTGGGAATTAGAATAAGTAGACAAATCCTTTTCAGTATGAGAGAGCTCCACCTCTATGACTCGATGATGTTCAAAAGCCCAATTATTGGATACCTTCTTAACCAATTTAAGATTATGACCAAATTGAATAGCAGCTGGGGAGGAGCTACCAGGGT
Source organism: Pseudotsuga menziesii (assembly GCA_001517045.1). Classification (NCBI taxonomy): domain Eukaryota; kingdom Viridiplantae; phylum Streptophyta; class Pinopsida; order Pinales; family Pinaceae; genus Pseudotsuga; species Pseudotsuga menziesii. The sequence goes on from LPNX010833869.1 coordinate 353,008, forward strand.
TATATGAAATCCACGTCTTCCGGATCAACTTCTTATAGGAATCATGTTGAAGCCAAGCCGAATTAAATTTGAAAAGAGAGGAGGGTTTGGTAGATAGGAATCCGAAGTCCAAGAAAACAGGCTGACGATGAGAGAACCCACCCTCACCAATCCATTGTTGAATACATGGAGCCAAACGATAAGCGCTATCGTTGATAAGAAATCTATGTAATCTTTTAGAAACATAGCTTGGCCCCACTCGCTTATTACTCCAATTCAGCTTAAGATGAATAGGAGGTAGGTCGATGAGACCTTTCTCATCTAGTAACCTCAAAAACTAATCTGTTAAAGGATATTTGATGGCATTAGGGCCCCAGGTTTCGGCTTCACCAAGAGAGAAATTTAGGTCGCCTCCTAGAATAAATATATCCAAACAGTGGAAGCTAGAGTTGAACAGTTTGTTCTAGTATTCAGGTCTGCAAACATTAGGTCCATAAATGTTCAGGGTAGTGAAAAATTGCCTGAATTCCCACGTGAATGGTGTAGAACCGAGCCCTGAGGTAACATGCCAAGAATTAGTGCATACTAAGTATTTTCTGGACCACCCCGTAATCACACCTCCAGAATGACCAATAACATCAGTGCAACAAAAATCCCAACCAGGGAGAAGAAGACACAACTTAGAAATAATAGCATCTCTAGAAGACAAAGTTTCTTGTAGCATCAAAATAACAGGATGATGTAACGAGACCAACCTTTTTAGGGATATTTTCTTAGAGGGTTGTCCAATCCCTCTACAATTCAAGGAGAGGAAGAGCATTGAGAAACATCAAGTTTTAGGGCATGTGCTCTAAGTTCCCTTGAAACAGTACGTTGCTTTCCAGTTGAAATGCCTTGAGCACATTGTTGTCTAGCCTTATCCATAATCAAAAGTCTGCCTTTGAGTCTAGGAGAAGAAATGTTGGTCAAAGCAGCTCCCAATCCCCTTTGAATAGGATCCTTCGAGGAAAAGTGAGAGCGAAGGAGATACCTTCGAGTATCATCATCAGGTTTAGGGCTCTCTGCACTAAGGAGATACCTTCGAGTATCATCATCAGGTTTAGGGCTCTCTGCACTTACTTTCGTGGGAGCGTCAGGTAAATCCAAAGGAGAAATAATGGAAAGTACCAAGAAAGGTAAAAGAGTAGCAGGGGGGGCTATGGAGAAATCAAGGGAGGGCGAGAAAAAATAAGAAGGATATAGTGAGGGAAAAGGATGGATGGAAATAGGGCTAGGGGGATTTAAGGTTGTAGACGAGGCGAAATCGGTTAGGGATTCAATTCCTCTTCCAATAGCAGACTATGATTGCATAGATGGACCTCCTCAGATTTAAGGAGGTAATGTATAGGATTAAGAACAAGATAGTCAGCAAAACAGGTTCTAGGTATACCAGACATTTTAGAGGGCGAGAATAGTGAGCCCGTAGCAAAGGGGATCCTATGAACCCCCCCTTCCCTCGAAATTAGGGCCTGTTAATTCATTAAAGAATCTAAATTATAGGGTACACCATCAAATGTGGTAGACTCCAGGCTAGATAGAGAAGAAGTCATTACTAGCAAAGGAGGGTTCGAATTCAGTAACGAATGGGATAAAAGCCCATGAGCTCCCAAGTATTTTCCCTTTTCAATAAAAAAAAATCCAGATAGGATACAGGTGTACCTTTTTTCCCATTGCTTTTAAAGAAGTTTGTAGTTGAATGGAAATGCAATGATCCAAACACCAGTCCATTTTCAACAACAACAACGCTGGGCCATGGAGAGACAAAAGGTAAGTCGTAGGAGTTAGGTACCAACAGAGGGCCAACCTCTGCAGAAGTATGAATAGCCACTACTGGAAGATTCCCATCCATTGGGGAAGAATCAAATTCAAGGTCAATATGATCATTGTGCCAGTGATGACTAGAGAAATACAAAACTACATTCTTTGACCACGTGGCCATAGGTGTGACATCTGTTACATCGAAATGGAATATCGATATAGTCCAAGGTTTGCTTGTGATGGTTAATTCCCTTTAAGATGATCAATTCTTCCCATAACCTTCGTGTAAATCAATTTCGACCAGAATCTTGGCACCATCATCAGTCCAGAATCCACAAACGAGAAATCAACCTAGATGAAAGTACCAATGGAATTACCAATGAGCTCAAAAATTTCATCGGACCATAGTTCAGGAGGTAAACCCAGAAACTTGACCCAGATCAATTGTCGATCTTGTTTAGAAGTACTAGCGTTGAAAGAAGGACTCCACCTGACTAAATTGAAAATAGTTTTGTCCAACAACTAGTTCCCCTTTAGAATAAGATTGGCGTCCACAAAGTTCTAAAAAATAATTGCAAACCGCCCTTTGGTTAGGGAAAACAAACTCTCGGATGTAATCGAGGAGAAGAAACCAAATGTTCTTAGACTAGAACTTGGAATTTCTCACAAAAATCCCACGGCCTCCAAAGCGACCAACCAAACCCAATTCTGAAAGAGGAATGACATTCACCATCTGCACTTCGTCCCCCAGCGCAAGGTTGAGAGGGAAACTCTTCCTTTTAACACATTTATTTTTGAAAATGCCAGCTAAACCCTCTTTATCTGCTGGAGAAATAGGTGTCTGACCGCAGCCCGACCTAATGTCAGACCCCAACTGCAGGATGACAGGAGAATCAAGATGTGCAGTAGTATCATCCCCCATAGTGACAGACTGGATAGCAGAACTCGTGTCCCGTGAGGTAGGGTTCAATTTCTTCCGGCCCATTATCCGGGGAATCCTAAAAAGCCTCAGTAGAATGCAAGTACATATGCAAAAAAGGCCAAACGAAAAGACATGCCGCAACAGATAAAACCCTATAAAATTGAACCCTAGTTAAAGGGAAAATACCTTCACAACTACAACCTAAGAGTCTTAGTGAATCTAGCTTCGGTTGTTGAAAGGAAACCTTAAGAACGTGGAATAGTAAACAATTCTCAAGTTAGCGGCCATAACTACTAGCTAAAATCCGCATCGACCAATTGTGATCCTCTGGCCACATCAACAAAACATAACCCCGCTTTAGAATATCATCGTTCACAGACTTCTCTCGCAGGCTCCATCACTCGCAGAGTCTCCTATCTTTGCTCGCAGACTTCATCCCTTCCGTTACGTGTATAGACATAACTTTACCCACCATCCATGTGTCTTTATCGTGTTGAGTGGCACCGATAAAGACTCGAATGTAAATGGTGGTTAAAGCAATTTTGGGTCAAATCACATAAATTAAAAGGACAAAAAGATTAATAAGTGTGGCTTTGTGTTTTCGAATATGTTAACGTGGCATAATGTCATAGCTTTATTTGATCTTTATGGTTAAAAACATTAAATAAAATTCTATACTTAAAAATTAAGTGTAGACTCTCCATATGCACAAATGATTAACTTTGTTTAAATATTATATTTTTAGACCTAAGTCTATGTAGTTGCATAAAAATATTCTTTAAAAAATTATGAAAGAAAACCATATTAAAACTAACACATATATATTTTTAGCTTTTAAATTTATAATTGCTTAGACTGTAAAACTATATACATTATGAAAGAAAACCATATTAAAACTAACACACATATATTTTTAGCTTTTAAATTTATAATTGCTTTGACTGTAAAACTATATATTATGAAAGAAAATCATATTAAAACTAACACATATATATATTTTTAGCTTTTAAATTTATGATTGCTTAGACTCTAAAACAATATATATACTTGAATTATTGTTTATATTTTTAATGGGTCAATTACATAATATTAAAAATAAAAATAATAAATATTTTTGTTAAAATTTTTAAGTAGTTAATTATATAATATTAAAAATAAAATAATAATTATTTTCATATAATAGTTAGTAGTAATTTATTTTTTATTTTTTATGTTTAATTATTTAATTTTTTTGACACCATGTTATATGTTATATGAATCCAATTTACATTTACATATATAATAAATTGATTTACAATTTATAATATTTTTAATTTGTTTTTAAGTTAATTATTTAAGGATTTAAAAACAAAAAATTATTTAAAGATGTTTTTTTATGTATAATTATTTAAAAGATGTTTTTAGGCTATATACACCATGTTGGTGTATATGAATCCAATTTACATTCACATATATAATAATTAATTTATAATTTATAATATTTTTTAACATGTTTTTATGTTCAATTAATTAAAGATTTTTTTATTTCTTTTCATTATATATACCATGTCATATGAATCCAATTTACATTTGAATATAAAAAATAGTTTATAATATATAATAAAATTAATTTTATTTTTTTAACCAAAATGATTTTTTTTTTTTCATTTTTCTTTTCATTTTTATTGATATAGAATTGAAAGGGCCTTCGCCTATTTACAATAATTCCAAAAATTCATCTACATAACTTAAAAAAAAAAAGATTTTCTTTATCAAGGAATATGATTCATCATACTAGGGCCATCGTTCAAACTTAGCATTCCTGCTGAAAGAAGGCATCCCTGATTGGCTTTGAAGTCTGCCAGCTTATTTAAGTCATGGAGAATGTGATAAGAAGTAACTGAAGCACAATTAATGAGAATGAAGTGCAGCCTTTGCATGTTTACATTCAGCCTGGGATTGTTGAGCTTTGAATTGAAATTTAAAGCCTTTATGATGATTTCAGATTCTCCAAAAATTTGAATGTTGATATGACCTGTTGTCTTTGCAAGTTGACAAGCCTTGAGAAGAGCATATAGTTCTGCTTGGTTATTTGAGAGATGTCCTACTCCCCAGCTGAAACTTGTTGCTAGTATTCCACCAGGATAATATATCAAGCCCCCTGCTCCAGCTTTCCTCGGATTTCCTTTTGATGCTCCATTAAAGAAGACTGTTGCTTTGTTTTTTAAATTCCACCATTCTAAAAATTCCTTATCTATCATTCTGATTTGCCAGTGTGGTTTAATAACTGGCTTACTTGCTACCAATTGAGCTTTATTCTCTTGTCTCACCCCTAACCAATTATACTCAGTTTCTAATTTAATTTCTTCAAGTTGAGGGTTTCCCACTACTTTAGCAAGAAAGGCCTTTGCTTTTGAAGCTATCGTTGCAGGATTTGATTTTTTATTGTTAAAAATCAAGTCATTCCTTGCCAGCCAAATTTTCCACCATAAAAATTTGGGGATGGCTTGCCATATTTTCCTCCATGTTGGACTGATAGCAGATTCTGGGTATCAAGTTTGCAAGTTTTTAAAAATAATGACAGGTTCAGAATGAATAGGAGCATAAGAAGGCAACCCAAACATAAAATTTTCCCACACTTCATGAGCAAAATTACAACCAACAAAGATATGAGCCGAAGACTATGCATTTTGAAGGCAGAAACAACATCTAAATGGACCCAGGAAGCCACGTTTTAACAAGTTTTCACCAGTTAATATTTTTCCATGCATTACCGTCCAAGTAAAAGGGTTCACTTTCGGGATGCTGGGTGAATTCCATACCAGTTTCCAAGTGGCTACGTCAATAGAGCAAAGATTAGGTAACAACCTGGTCTACAATTTTTGCAATTGATTATATCCTTCTGCAACAGAGTATTCACCTGAGTTACCCCATCCCCACTCATCCCTGCTTAAGCTGTGTATTGGAGCGCTGCCAGTTAATTTTTGAATCAACAAATTCTTTTGCGTTTGCAAATGTTGTTCACGTTCAGGAAGTTATGGAATTGACCACGATTTCTAGTTTCCTTCACAGTTCCAGGTTGCTATGTCAGAGAGTCGATGGATGTCTTTAGTTGCTAGCCATCTCTTGATATCGGATACAGAATTATCTAAATTCAAAGGATCATTTCCTAAAATCTTATCTTCCCATTAAAACGTTTGCCTACCATTTCCTAGTATTTTATATAAATGCTGTGAGAAAAATTCAATGGCTCTTCTACACAGATTCCAAGTAATGGATCCTTTTGTAGTGTTTATCCTTTGAAAAATTCTTAGATTTCCTCTATGTAAATATTTTTTCCAGAAGATTTGACTCATAGGATGCTTTTTGTTAGAGAATAATTGCGAGAGTAATTTTCCTCCCATTGTTAAATTCAACAGTCCTGGATCTCTGATTTGTAGTCCACCTTCACTTACCGGTCTTTTTACAGTTTCCCACTTTACCAGATGCATACGGTTCTAGTTTTTTTTTCCACCTCTCCATAAAAAATCTCTGAGCGACTTTGAAATCTGATCCAAGATCTTTTTCGGAGCCAGGAGAAAACATGACTGATATATAGAAGGGCTGAGAGAATTGATTTTATCAAAATGAATTTTCCTGCCTTCGTCATCCAGTGACCTCCCCACGAGGCAATCTTAGCTTTTATCTTCCCAATAATAGCCAGCCAAAGAGAAGGAATATTTTTCCCCAGGGTTAATGGAAGCCCCAAATATACAACGTTGTCCGAAGCAACATAACCTTCAAAACCCAAAACTTGAGAAATATTTGCCATTGATGCTTGATCTACATTCCAACAATACACTGCACTCTTTCGAATATTGATATGTTCCCTTGAAATTTTACAAAATTGGTTCATAATGCCTGAAAAAATCTTGCAATATTTAAAGAGGCCCCACCCAATAGTAGAGTATCATCTGCAAATAGTGCATTATTAATAGGCCCCACTCCAGCTGAAGAAATGCCCAGAATGGTTCCATCATGTTTCCCAGTTGTTATCTTTGTACTTAAAGTATCATCCATTATTATATATAGAAATGGAGAAAGAGGGTAGCCTTGACGGAGTCCCCTGGTAGCTTGAAAAAATTTTGTTGGTCTGCCATTTACCAATGGCGCTATCCAAGGTTTATCAATGCATGCTTTAACCAAATTTATAAAGGCAGGACTAAATCCAAAATAATGAAGCACCAAGTAAAGAAAGGAGAGCTTTACCCTGTCAAATGCGTTTGCCATATCAAGTTTAATTAGCATGCCCTTCTCTTTCCTTTGAAAACTTGAATGCATGGCTTCCTGTACTTGAATTACATTGTCCAGAAGATGTCTTCCTTTGATAAACCCACCTTGAAGAGGTGAAATCAGCTCTCCAAGCAAAGGTTTTATCCTGATAGCCAAGAGTTTAGAATTTTTTTTATAGGATGCATTACAAAGGGAAATAGGCCTAAATCGATCAAAGGAAGAGGGGTTAACTTCTTTAGGAATTAAAGCCAAGAAAGTGGAATTTGTTCATCCACCAACTTTGGATTGTAATAGAAAGGCTTTTAACATCATGAGAAGATCTTTCCTTATAAATTTCCAGCAGACTCGATAAAAATGAAAGGAGAAACCGTCAGGACCTGGGGCTTTATCCGGTTCCATCGCCCATTTAATGTCAATGATTTCTTGTTCTGAGAATGGCTTCATTAAATCAGCATTTTCTTCCTCACTCACCAAGGAAGGGATATTAGACAGGAAATCAGTTGTTATTTCTAAATCTGAGGAGTCATCTTCACAAAATAAATTCTGGAAATGAGTTTCAACAACTTGTTTTATTTGAGAAATTCCTGTAAAAGTTTCACTAGACTGAGTAGTAATTTACGGTATGTGATTTTGAGATACTCTGGCTCTACACCGCTTATGGGAAAAGGAATTATTCCTATCTCCAGCTAGAATCCAAGTACTCCTTGACTTCAATCTCTAGTACTCCTCTTCTCTCATGAATGCCTTGAAGGAACATAACTGAGCTCTTTGCTCTTTTTCCAATAGTTCAGGAGTGATTTCGGATTCTTCCATTTCCATTTGAATTTCTTCCAGTATTTTTACGGCTTCTTTCCTTTCACTTACTAGATTTTTGTGAGATATTTTTACCCAATTCTTGATCGCCACTTTAGTAATTTTGAGATTTTTTTTCCAGACATAATTTGGGGAACCTACAACAGGAATATTCCAAGCTAAAGAAACTATGTCCATAAATCCTTCTTGTTCTTTCCATAATGGACTGAACCGAAAAGGAATTGGTCCTAAGTCCTCTTCATCATCAATTAACAACATAATTGGCTTATGGTCTGAAGATAGCTTTGCCAATATACTGGAAGTAATTAATTTTTTCCCCTCCAACAGCAAGGAGCTCTGCACTAGAAATCTATCTAGCCTGGCAGATATATTTGCTACTCCTACACTGTTGTTGGTCCACGTGAAGCAACCTTTATTAGGCTTGAAATCAATTAATTCCCATGTAAGAATGAGATTTTTGACTGAGGTGTTCATGGGGTCTCTCCCCCCAACGCCTCCTCTTTTTTCTTTTGGATCCAAAATTATATTCATATCTCCAACCACGACAATATTGGAGAATGAATTAGCAGAAAGGAATGTTGTAAGTGAATTCCAGTAGACACGTTTTTCATGGTAATTTACAGGAACGTAAAGATTAAAAAGGGATAGTGTAATCTTACTTATAGAGTGCTGAATTTATGTGAAAATCCAATGCTGAGTTGCATGGGAGCGGCGAAGAGAGAAAAGATTATTTGGCCACAAGGTTGCAATTCCACCAACAGAACCTCTAGCACTTACTGCTTTCCCAAAATTCATTTTCCATTTCTTTTTTCTCAAGTATAGAAAATAGTCCTCTTCGATTTTAGTCTCTTGGAGCAGAAGTATACTTGGAGAAGCCATATTATATCTTTAACATCTTCCATTTTCTTTGAGTTTCCAATCCCTCTGCAATTCCAAGAGACGATGTTCATTATTTAGGATTGATAGTAGGAGGAGGTCCTCCTTTTGAAGCCCTGGTTTTCCTGGAAATTGACATTTCAAGAGTAGGTTGGCTTCCTTGCATCTTCAACCTTTCTGCTTCTTCTTCCCTTACTTTCTTATGAGATTTCTGTCCTTTTGTGGAAGACCTCTCAATAGATTCATCCTCATATGAGCCAGAGTTAGCCATTGGTTTTTTTTTTTCATTTCCGCATAAGTGGGAGAGAGACCTTCAGCACAAGATCCCTAGATTGTCTAAGTTGCTACTTTATTTTCTTCTCTTTGCTCTTGAAATTGAGGCAGTTCTCCCTCTTCAAGAGATGTAGGAACTTGCTCATCAGGAGTACTCAGAACTTCGAAGATATTTTGTGTTGGTATTTATTTCCTTGTTACTTCTTTTCCTTTAGCCATGGGGATACTTCCAATCCCTATTTCATTTTTTTTCCTTTGGCATTGTTGCCCTGCTTTGATTTTTGAACTTGTTTCCATTGTTCTCCATTCTCCTTGATAGTTTCTTCCTCAACTTTCTTCTTGCATGTTCTGGCAAAGTGTCCGTATCCGTGACAATGTCTGCACTTAAAAGGCAGCTGCTCATGATCCATCTCTTGCACATGGGTCCAACCTACCACTGTTAGCTTAATAGCTTCTGGAAGCCCTACCTCTAGGTCCTCTTCAACACAAATTTGAGCACAAGTGAATTGGTCTCTTATGTCAGCTTTATCAATGTACTTCCCAAGGGTGTTTCCTATGGCTGCAAGAGACTCCGTGCTCCAACAATGTAGAGGGAGATGCGGCAGCCTGACCCATACAGGAACATCGAAAGGAACATCTTGATTCAGATCTAAATTCGGGTTCCATTTGTTGAGATAAAGCCCTTGAGGACCCATGAAATAAGGACCATTTCGAAAGATTAAATATTTGTCTTCAGAATTCTCAAAAAGAAAGATATAGAATCACTTTCCAATCAGGTTGCTTTGAATGCCTTCTGAGATTAAGGGTTTCCAGTTTCTTTGAACCCATCCTTCAATAGTTTTGGGAGATGGCCAAAGACCAGTGAATTGGCCAATGAGGCCCCAATCCACGAAATTCATAGCTGTACGACACAGTTGCTCCTCAAGGAGTTCCACTGAAGGGATATTGTCAAGTTTCTTGACAAAAGTTTGCCAGGTCTGTGAGAGCTTCCTTTTGCCACTTGCTGCAACCAATACAGAGGAAACTCCACACTTGCATGAACAGTAACCTTTAGCAACGTGTCCTCCAGATCAGGAAGAAATAGAGCAATGCTCTTCACAAATCAAGAAAACTAGAAGAATTTCAAATCTTCTAGGAGCGCACGGGTTTTGAATGCAAAATTACATAGTGTATATTTGACACCTTCAACAGGCCTGTTGACACCGCCAGAGAGTAAGAAATTTATCTTGTACACTCTAGCAATAGCGAATAGCATGCCATAGAGACTGCAAATTCACAGAAAACCTGCAAAAACAACAGATCGTGAGGTTCCAGGGCTTGGCAACTCACTGATCTTCATATCCTCCGCAGTCTTGCAACCAAAAGTCTCCAAGCGATCTTCCAACAGGACGAACCAGGCAGAAAAGCCTCCAAGCGATCTTCCAACAGGACGAACCAAGCAGACAAGCACTGGAACAAAAGCTTCCAACGTAATTTTTTTTTTAAAACACTTCTTGGAGCGAAACTCATTCCTTCGTTAATTTTCCACAACCACCATGACTTGTATCACATTCCGGTGTAAATATTCCACAAATTAAAATTAAATTTTTGAAAAAGAAGAAAACGAATACTTAAAAACATAATAAATTAAAATTAAATTTTTTAAAAACAAGAAAATAAATACTTAAAAACATGAGCATTCTCTATCCTTTCACTTTATATTTCATTTTTAACATAAAATTTTATGAAACGAAAAAAGTTAATAAAATCAATATATACTATTTCCCAATTGAAAACAAAGTTCACCACATAATTTCACCAAACATAAACAATAATTGAAATAAATTTGTTATTGATTTATTTTAAATTATAAAACCGTAAAAATGTCATTTACATTACATTACTTAGAGGGATATAAAAGGGTATTTGGAAATAAATACTTCAAGGATTTTTGTGTTTAGAAATAAATACTTTGAGGATTTTGTGTGGAACAACAATTTCATGGAATCTTGTGTTCGTGGAATCTCACGTCTCGACATACCCAATTTCACTTGTGTGCACAAAATTTTGTTTTCCCTAAAATTGTGTGACTCTACCGTTGCAAATTAATAAAGGATTTCCAAAAAACCATAGTAAATTTTGGGGCGAAGCATATATGTGGATTTTTTTTTGACGCAACATTGAGATATTTTTTGGGAGGATTTTGGATTTTTGGGATTTATTTTATTTTTTATTTTTTTTCCACAGTTTTGTATTTTGTTAGTTTAAAAGTGGATTTGGATATTTTTGCAGATTTTTGGGGGGTGGATTTGGATATTTTTGCAGGTTTTTGGGTTTAAAAATCTCATTGCTTAGGACTGGATTTGGATAGTTTTGCAGATTTTTGGGGTTTTCGGGTTTAAAAATCTCAACACTTAGGACTAAATACATGGTTGGTGTCACAAATCTATAAATTCTATAAAAAAAATTATTCGTTTATCTGAGTAAATTGTCGTAGCATGTATAATTTGGTCGTAGCATGAAGCATTTGCCATTATGAGTAAACGTGTGTAAAATAACTTATGATTGATTCTTACTTGGAATGAACAGGTTATATGTTATATGGCGTTTATATATGGGTGGCAACGACCCTAACACCACACCTTAACGTGATGTTCTTACTTCTTTTCATGTTTATCGTAAACATAATGGTTTTGCTAGGGGTTATTGTAACACCCCGATTTTGACCCCATGACATTTTGATTGTACATGATGTATGTATTGTATTGAGATCATGGCATGGAGCTCAAGGTCAAGGCCCTGCCATCGATCTGGTATTTTGTGAATAGGTGATCAAGTTGATTCCTATGGTTATTGTGTTAGTCAAAGCACAATGCATTTTGTATGTCATGTAAACACACAAATTTAATAAAATACCACAACTAGCTATGGGACTACAACATGAAAGAGATGGGGGGATGATTTCACAAGGGATAGGCTGGGGAGTTAGTCAAACCCCCGAGCCAATAGGGTGTGACCAGATGTCAATAGGGAAACTCATGAAACCTCAGCTATCTTTTTGTCCTCTGTCCTCAATCATCAATTTCTTCTAGAAGTAGGTTGATGTAGTTAATGCCTGGGGCAACGTAAGGCATGACAGACTGCAGTATGCGTAGGCCTGCATCCTGGGGGAAGCTGCACTTTTGCTTATGCAAGAAGCAAGCATGTGAGGCGTGCCCAATCCTCCAGGGAGGAAGTCACGTTTGGGTTTTTCTCTCTCCTCCTCGGCCATTCTAGGCAGTTCGTCATTCCGTTATGATTCATTTTTTTGCATCCATTCGATCTCTCCAGCCTGCTCATGCACGTTGTGCATTTATCCTATTTTCAAAATCGTGGCGTTGTCTATGATTGTCAATCTATTGTTCAACGCTCACCATTTTGATCATTCTCCCTGATAGAGAAGCTAGTTGTTTTGCTGATCAAAGGGGCGATGGAGATCACTTGATTTTGTAAGACAGAGTGGTTATTTGTGGTTCCCTAGCATTAGTGTCTTTCCCTCAGTGGGAATCCTCTGTCACAGTGTTTTCCATGTGTACAGTGAAGAGCTTGTCTTACTAAGTTATAGTGTGGTTTGTTGTGTTGTGTACCCTGGTTTGGGTCTGATTTGTATGCAAGACTGAGGAGTGGAAGAGAAGAAGAATGGGATTGTTAACCTATTGCAGAGAGAAACCTCAAGAAAAGATAAGAGTGGTGGGTAGATTCTTACTGCATGCTGTTACGGAGAGAAATTCCTATGGCTTGGGGTACCACAATAGATAGCTTTGACTCCAGAAATCAATATTTCCCAATATGCAATAGGAATAAAATGTCTAACACTAAAGGATCAGACCTCGTACCTTATTCCAGACGGTTGAAGTAGATCCCCGTTGAGCTTTCCAATCTTCAGCTTGAATTGATATAATACCTCCTCAACAACAAGTAAACAATACAAGCATACTATATATCATGGTGTTAGATCTATTCTAGCATATATCCTCAATAATGTAAAATCATTTGACATATTCCAATGGATACAACATTAATCAAATACACATCATTGGATAGGAAAAGATATTTCTATTAATATAAATCAGATATTACAAGATAGATACAACCTCTGACGGCACGTCTGTGAACCGGAGAAACTGAATCCCCCACTTGGGCCTCCACCACTTCAATCCTCCATCTCTCGATAGCAAGCTCACTAGCAAAAGGCAAGCTTGGGAATAACACCAAAGTGCTCCAAGGGACAAAGGGATGCAGATTCAAGTATAAATTCCGGCAACAATGGACAATAATTTCTTTGCTCTCAATCTCTCTATATGCCTTCAATGTACCAAGGGGTTCCTTATATAGCTTCACAAGGGATAATGAAGGGTCAAATCCGAGTGATCTCAAGGCATATGGAAGGCCAAGAGTTGAATGAGTCGGATCCAAGTCAAGGAAAATTCCAAAAGGATTTGGATTATGCACACATCCCGATGTACGCGGTTATTAGGGTCAAACCCGCGTATGTACGCGGTTATCGGGTAAAACAGCGTGTATCATTTTTCATATAGTTTTAGGGATGATCAAGGAAACATCAAAGGATAAAAGATGGTCCACTCTAGGGCTCAATCCTGGAACACGCTCGAAGAAAAACGTGCTCAATATGCTGCTGAACCCAAAGTTCCGTATCCTGCCTGCCTTACACTCACTGAGCTGGTGTTTCATGTTGCTCAGTAGTGTAGTACTCCAGTCGTATATGGTCGGTCTCATACACTCCACCGCGTAGAACATCAGTGGCCGCGAGGCCTGATGGAGTGAGGCTAAGCCTGCTATCCTGCCCAGCGTCAGTAGTATGGCCTTTAGGCCCAGCACCTGTATAGCATTGGTGGGGACTTGACTCCCCACCTTCTCAGAACATCCGGCCCAACGGCGTTGGGCAGATGCTATGCGCAGACTGGGGGGTGGTAGGGTGGCCAACCCATATCCAGCTGACTTCTTTCCATGGTGGCGACGACAGATTGTTGCCATAGATGACTACCCCTATGGAGGGATAGATTTCCGGGGGGATCCGGACATGCCATTGCCACCATGATTGGCATACGGAGAGATATGTACCGAATCTCAACTCTCACTCTCTCTTTTTTTTTTGAAATTTTTTTGAGTTATTTAATTTTTTTGTATTTTCTTGATTACGTGGAATAAAAAAGACATGTTTTTGCGTGACAACACATAGTGACATCTACCATTCATGTGCAGATGTGGGACCATGGCGACCAGAGGGCTTCCCACGTCATAGACGAAGGGGAAGGGGGGATGACATCACAGGTGTGGATGTAGAGTGAACGCTCCAGAGCATTCATACCAACTTCATGCGATTGACTCATAGAGTTCCCATGGCGCAAGTCGAGGACTTGCCTGAGGCCATGCAACAATAGGTGGTGGGCGTGCCACACGCATTGGTGCGTTTATTCCGGCGGCTAGCTAGAGCCGCAGTGACGTATCATGATCACAACCCTCCTCCTCAGGATTAGATACCTGGGAGTGTATATGTTTTGTACGACTGTGTATTATATGATGGAAGCTTTGAAAGCTCCACTTTTGTATGTGACACTATGTATTACCCCATTTTTGATATATATAAAAAGTTTTATGGTGATCGGTTTATTTATTTACATGTGTAAAAACGTTTGTGATTAATTTATTATGAATGAGACAAATGCCAATCTAACACGTAGTTAGCATATGAGTCAGCAACTTGATTATCATTTCTTGGAATGTGTATATATGTTATACTGTCAAATTGCCATTCTAACAATCTCACACGTAAGAATCTTCTCAATAACGTCGGATCTCTAACATGGTACAAACCATTGAGATGTGACACTACTAACTCCGAATCAAGACGTACCTCAAGAGATAGAATGCCATGTGAAATGGCATCCCGTAGAAGCTCAATAACGGCGCTATATTCAGCAACATTGTTGGAAGATGGCCGTAGACATACACCTCCTGAAGACAATACCCGACCCATAGGAGTATAAATCACCCAAGCAGCAGAGGCTGAGTGCTGAGTGTGACGGCTTGCACCATCCGCGAATCCTATGTAGGTGGAAGATTCCATTGACATCTGCCAAAAGAAACGGAAACTAATCACAAACCCGATCACGATAAGAAAAGATCTAACTATGCAAAGCTGTACAATAATATACAACAAGAAGCCTTAGCTAAAGATCATGCATAGTATTTTTTGAGATAGAGCCCATTTCTAGGCTCCGCCAAAGCTGTGCCTTCGTAGTCGACTAACTCATAGGCACCCTTCTCTAAGACACGCTTAACCACGTAAGGACCATGCCACATAGGATTAAATTTCCCTTCCCCCAAGGGTTCTTTCGATTGATCCCACAAAAGGACCAAGTCTCCTTCACTAAACACTCTTGGACAAACAAAATTATCGTATTGGACCTTAACACGATGTTTATTAACCTCTAGAGCCACCAAGGCATCTCAACACTGCTCATCAAGTTGCTCAAGGTGGACCAAATGCTCCTCCAAAGGTGAAGTGTCTGGTAAGAGTTCCACAGCTAGCTTCAACGAAGGAATCTCGCATTCAACCGGCAATATCGACTCCACTCCGTGCACAAGCTGATATGGAGAAAAACCAGTGGCAGTCTTAACCGCGGTTTGATATGCCCACAAAGTAGGGTATAACATAATATGCCAATTCGTCTTGCTCTGTGCAATGGTTCATTGGAGAATGGACTTAAGTGATTTATTCACTGCTTCAACCTGTCCATTCGCTTGGGGGTAGTAAGAAGAGGAGTGCTCTTGCTTATACCCTAACTTGGATGCCAACTCTTCCATCATACGGTTCTGAAAGTGCAAGCCATGGTCAGTGACAAGCTCTTTCGAAATCCCGAACCGAGTAATTATTTGGTTGAATATGAAGTGCGCGGCTGTCTCACCATCGGATTTTACTGTAGGCATTGCCTCAGCCCATTTCGTGAAATAATCTACAGCCACTATAATATGATGGTGCCCCCCAGCGGAAGCTGGGTTGGAATCCATAAAATCGAGCCCCCACTTAGTGAAGGGACCGATGGTGATAATGGGATGTAACGGGGCAGGCTTGGAGTGCATATTTCGTGTGAACACTTGGCAAGGGTGGCACCTCTTGACCGCATCAACACAATCTTTAAAGATCGACGGCCAGAAATAACCCGCTCTCAAAATCTTTTGAGCTGTAGAAAGCCCAGATAAATGACCACCACACGCCCCTCAGTGGCAATCATTCAGCACAACCTCAGCCTCCTCATGAGTTAAACAACATCATAAAATGGAATCTACCCCACGATAGTACAAAGTATTGTCTACTATAAGGTAGTTCTTAGAGACGTGACATAATCGTCGTCGTTCATCTCGCGAGAGGTGAGTAGGGGTCCTCTGTGTTTGCAGATATACTATGATATCTCCATACCATGGGTCAGACGTTGAGATTAAGAAGATATGTTCATAGACAAACGTATCCTCACAAACCAACTCCTCGGCCTCGCTCAGAAAATCCGATATAAGCTCTGCAAAAATTAACGACTTCTTCGACTTTGCTGAAACAAATTCGAGATCGAATTCTTGCAGAATGATAATCCATTTTATATACTTTCCCCCAATCATCCTTCGTGTGAGGATGAACTGAAACAGATTGACATGGGCCACAACCAAGGTCTGGTGAAGGAGAATATAATGTCTCAAATGCTGAACCGCATGTACGGTCGCTAAAGCAAGCTTCTCGACATGAGAATAACGAATCTCTGCGTCAATAAGGTTTCGGCTCAGATAATATATGACATGCTCTTGGAGCTCCTCATCCTCCTGAACCAAAACCATACCAATTGTCTCTAAAGACGCGGCCACATATAATAGGAAATCACGGCTATAATCCAGAGGACTAATCACTGGGGCCGATGCTAGGGCTCGCTTAAGTGCATTGAAGGACTCCTGGGCTCGCTCATCCCATTCAAAGGGAGTATCCTTCTTCAAGAGATGCATGAAGCCTCTAGTCAAATTGGCAAAGTTGACCACAAATCTTTGTAAGAAGTTTTCCATACCTTGCAAACACTGAAGATGACGAATGTTCTTCGGGGGAGACAACTGAAGTATTGCCTCAACCTTTAAGGGATCGACTCTTATGCCCTCCTTTGAAACGATGAATCCTAATAAATGACCTGACTTCACGCAAAAGATGCACTTATGAGGATTTAATCAAACCGAATAGTGCCGGCATCTTTCGAATACCAATCTCAAGTGATAGGGATGACGCATTCTCATATGAGAATGAGTAGCGAGGTCATCCAAAAATACTTCAATAATAGACTTGAGATCGTGGAAAATCAAGGTCATCACCCACTAAAATGTAGCTCTGACATTTTTAAGGCTGAAAGGAATTTTACAATATGCAAATGTTCCCCAAGGACAAATAAATGTAGTATTGTGTTGGTCCTCAGGTTTAATCTGGATCTGATTATACCCAAAAAAGACGTCCATGAAGGAGAACACCTCGCTACCCGCACACTCATCCAAAATATGATCTATAAATGGTGTGGGGAAGTTATCCTTAGGATAGGCACGATTCAAATCACGGAAATCCATGCATATTCGGATCACTCCCTGCTTCTTATCCACCGGAACGGGGTTTGAAACCCACTCCGTCAAGGGAACGGGATAGATGAAACTGGCTTTCAACAGCTTCTCTATCTCTTCCGTAATGGCGGGTGATTTCCTAGGATTTACGGCACGTAAACGTTGTCGAACAGGCTTAGCGTTGGGGTAAGTATTAATCTCATGTTCGACAATTCGAGGGTCAATACCTAGCATCTCATTGTAAGACCAAGCAAAAACATCACGGAATTCCTTGAATAGCTCGATATATTTGAGAATCTCAGCATGGGGACATTCCGCCCCAATATAGACATTCTCAATGGTGCCAAGATTTCGAGAGATGTTGATAGAAATCGTGGAAGATATGTTCGCCATGTTTCCATCAGCCATCTGACCAGGAGAGCTTAATGGAACCATGGGACTACCAAATCTCTGACTAAGAATCTCCCTATAATCCTCATGCTCCAAACGGTCAAGCAGTGGAAGGAAATATGATCTATGATGAAGTTCCTCCCATGGCGGCTCAACACCTGACATAGCCTCGATGATCACTTCATCTGAAGGGAAAACCATGTCAAGGTAGTTGTGGGCATGAGAAGACTGTACTACCCATGCCGGCAGCACATAGGGGTCTTCCTCCTCCGTCCGCGAAGAGGAAGAACAAGGCTCTGCAACACTCTTAAGATTGGCTTGATAAGCTAGCATGGCTGTAGGAAGCGGCACGTTGGTCTCGACAGGCTCACTCGAAATACTCAGTGTAGGAAGAATCCAAGGATCTTCCATATGAGTCGTGCGAAAAGACACCGAGGTCGTAGAAGTCGAAGCCTTATCGAAACAAGATCCTATCATGAGGACCGGTGTAGGACAAATAAAGCTTCCCATGAGGGATGGATACATGCCTACACCCACACTCCTAGTTGCCAGCTGAGAGTGATCAACGATCGGGACCAAAGCTCCCGAAGATGAGGTAATAGGCGGATTCTTGAATGCCATTTGATCAATCGTTACAATCTTCCTGTTATGTGGAAAGCATACAATGCGGAACAAGGAAGAAGCAACAGCTTGCATACTATACATCCAGTTCCTTCCCAGCAAGAGATTGTAGTCGAGGGGTGCATCAACCACCTCAACCTCTATCGCAATGGTCTTCCCCCCCAAACGGACCTTAAGGGACAGAAGAATGCCATGCGGCCTAAAATATCTCCCATCAAAAGCAGTTAACATAGTCGCTGATTTCGACAGCTCAGGAGAACCGAGACCCTTCCAACAAGACAAAGACATCACAGAAGCAGCAGCGCCCTCGTCAATCACAGTGCGCTTGACGATCATATTAAGACATTCTACGTGTACCAGAAGCGACACATAATAGGGCAAGCGAGGTTGATGTCCTTCGGTTTCAAATTTGATCACTGAGGAAGAATCATCACCGTTCACACCAAGAGTAGAAAGCAAAGCCTTCCTTTGCGAAGGACAACTCTGAAGCACTTCCAATGCAGACATCGCACAAGGAGTATGGCCCAAGTCCTCGACAAATGAATAATTCTGGGTGGCTCGGGCATTTGGATTATGCCCCGAATGCTTAAGTACCCCCTTAGGAATGTGAGGTGCAGCCTCAGGTTTATCCGCAGGTTTCTCAATGTGAAAAGGGGTTCCTAGTGGATCAGGTTCTTTTCCTGGGCTGGGTTGTGACGATCCATAATCTTTCGCACGAGTCACAACCTTGGCAGCACGGACCATGTTAATGCACCCACGAGCACTAGTCTCTGGTGGATCATTCTCACTAGATTGCTCCTGGGACTTCAAGTTCATATTTTGGTTATGCGGTAAAGGGTTCGTTAGCATAGCTGGGCCTTGTGCTAAGAGTCTCGAAGCTTCATCAATCCGAGGGCACAAGTAAGTGAGGTGATCATCCTTACATAGCTTGCAAGGGAATTTAACCTTATGTTTCACTTGCTTGTCCCCCCCAGCATTCTGACCATTCTTGTCATTATTGGTAGTATTCTCATTCTTATTCCCACCCTTTCGATTATTATTCTTACCCTTTCTTCTATTCTATTTGGACTGCTGGTTACCCTTCTGGTCTGACGATTGTACAGAAAGTACATTCACCGTGTGGGTGGGTTGAGACAAAGCCGTAGCTTGTCTCGAAGCAGATTGGTTGAGCGACAATTGACTAACTTGTTTTGCAACTGAATCCGCAGGTTTCGCACTTTCACAACCCACAATGCCATCGGCATGTGGTCCAAGTTTGACCTTGGGATCGAAACTGGAACAAGGAGCATTGGGAATAATCTCATATAACAAACCGGACTGAGCATAAATCAAGTCCAGTTCCTGCGCCCTAAAGATCACTTGTTCCTCATTCTGCACTCTGGATGTGGAAACATCCTTCGCGATATATGGCAATAAATACTTGAGGAACCACTCGAGAAGGAACTCCGGTGGTATAAAAGCTTTAATTAATCTCTTCCGTCTACGCCACTCCTGAATATGATCAGAAATATGGGTGGCTTTATCTTACCGAAATGTCAACAAGAGTTTAGTACCAACATCATAGCACACTGTTAGCTGGAAGTGATTAATAAAAGTCATCGCAAGATCGTCGAACAAGGTAAAAGCTCCCTTTGGAAACTCTATATACCATTTCGCAGCAGGCCCTGTGAGGGTGCGTTGAAATAGTCGCAAGAAAATTGAGTCTTGATGTAACGAATTCGAAGAGCACCAAAGGTGAAACATGGTAACGTGTTCGCTTGGATCCTCTCCTGGTTTGCCTTCGAACTTAGGTATGTCCAAAGGAAGCTTGGTAGGGACAGCTGGCCAAGCCGGGTCATGAGCCACGGGATCGTTCGTAAGTCTCGATAAGTCAGGAAGGTTAAGCGTCGCGAGGAAAGGGAGCCTAGGATGATGAGCTCAATGGACCGCTCCCTGGTTCACATAGGTTTGAGCACCACCATGGCCTTGGCCATAGTGTCCTCCTCCTGTCTGACCCATATAGGGTGACGTGGAAGTACCATAGTAAGGTTGACCTTGACTAGTAGGAGCTACGAAGCCATAATTAGGAGAGTAAGCAGGTTGTTGATACCCGCCTCCGTAAGGTGAAGAAACCTGTCCATACTGCATCCCATAATAAGGTCCATAGGTCATCGCATGCGATGTCCCATGGGACACTCCGTAGGTAGGAAGATAAGCTCCGGAAGGGGGAACATACATACCAGAAGTAGGTATATACGCCCTGGACATAACAAGCTGACCACTAGAAGTGTGAATATAGCCTCCCGAAGCAGCGGGTGGTATATTATGAACTTGAGACACAATCGGCCTAGTAACCGTAGTACGGACCTGACTCGTAGCCATATATTGGCTTGAAGGACCACGTGGATAAGGTGGAGGATGTACATTTGAAGAACTCGGAACCAAGGATGAAGGAATCTGAGTAATAAGATATGTACTACCGCCTATCGTCACTCGTCTCGGACCTGGTATCCTAATCGGATCACTAACCCTAGACCTAGGAGGGAGATAAGATGTAGCTTCCACCACTGGGACAGAAGGTGCAATGTGACTAGTACTCCCAAACCTCTCCGCAAGGTAAGGAATGGGATTGCCCCTAGGCATAGTGCTAGGTTCGAAGTTGGATTCGACATGAAATGTCAAATTGTGCATAGGAAAACCAGTCGTAGCATAACTACCATAGCTAGTGCTGGCAGGTTCAAAGTGAGTCTCGGCATCTTCCGGCATTCCATACCAGTAATGTGTCAATAGGGTATCAACCCTAGGGTGAGTAGGTCTATCGTGCAAAGATCCTATCTGGGAAATCACAGGACCGAACTCAGCTAGGTCAGGTGAATGATCGTATGTAGGAGTAAGTTCCCCATCGTCAATACGAACGGGAGGAGGTAGGTAGCTCAGGAATAGTCTCTGAATGGTCCTCCATGGTGTGTGAATCAGTGTGTGACATAGTCTTCCTGGACTGTCTAGGTCTCTCTCCCAAAGGAGGAGGAGAAGTAGAAGGCGGAAGTCCCGCTAACCGTCGAGAATGGCGTGGAACCGCACTCGAATCCACAATGACTCAAAAAATAGCAAAGACTCTCTATTTACGTAAACCCTAGGCCAACTAGCGTGCACAGAGCAATCACTAATAAAATCTAAAGCCAAATGCAAGCAAACAAGGGTTGGATAAGTGAGCTCTCGAATGAAGCAGGTATGTCTCGCCTAGGAGAGGCTTGAGACTCCCATACACAACAAGCAGAGGTACGTAACCAATTATTATGGCCCTCAGCTTCAACGCGTAAAGCGACTGTGCTGTCCAACCCCAACCTGGCCGGGACACCCACAGAATAACCTCTACAAGTACCCCCTCGATATCCTAGGTAAGGTCACTAAGGTCACCTCAATATAATCAAAGCTCAGGCGGATAGTCGTAGGCGGGATTAACCGTATGGGCAGAGCAGCAAAGCCTGAAACTCTCGAAAGAGCCCCCAGATACGAATACAATCTTGGAAATATCTCCGGTGCTACTCAGTTATGACTAGGGGTCATCCCAATCGATAAACACTCACACTACCTCGTGCTTAACTCCCGTTTGAGAGGAGGATCCTGAGAATGATGGTTATACCAAGGATTTCACACACTCCCTGGACAGACACCTAGATGTTGTTGTTTAGTGATCTTGGAGAATTAACTTACAATGAACTATTCCAAGATCCTAAAACCTAAGCTTGTTGGTGCACCCTAGAAAAGAAAAGAGTGTAATTCATTTTAATTAGCGTTGATTTTAGTTGGCTTTATTACTCAAAAATAGGATATGGTCGTGCAACTAGTGGTGTTATGACGCAACATGAAGTAAAATGCACACTGTAACAATCAATGCAAATGCATTGTGTTCATGTAAATAGGGTATGCGTACTACATGAAATGCACAATTCTTCTTCAAATTATGAATGCAAATTTTCCTATATGAAGTCCTAACTAGTACTCCAAATCAAATCTAGATCTAGTGCAAGTACAATGCAAAGTGCAAAATGCAATGCATGATGATAAGCAAATGTTTTTGGATTTTTTGAAAATATAAGAGATGCAAAAAGCAAAAGAATGATTCTACTACCCCCAGACTCTGCAAGCACACATAAACAACATCCAAGCAAAGCACTAAGGTAAAATAACTCTAATGCACTAATCTCAAACAAAAAATCGAAAATGCCATGACAAGAACTTCCCTAAAAAAATTTAGGCTAAAAAAATGTTTCCGGTCAGAAGCAAAGGTCAAAACAAACTCGGGCTGTGCCAAAGGAGACTCAGCAACTAACAACATTCACCCAGCAACCAATTATCTTCTGCAAAAAGGAAAAATCCAGGGTATACGCAGCTGTTCACAGTAAACCCGCGTGTATACGCAGAAATCACAGAGGAAACCGCGTGTATATGCGACTGTAAATCAAAACGTTCCCGCGTACAGGAAGAAAAGGTGCATAAAACAAGGCAAACAGGCTGGCTGAGACAAAATTCACTCCAATTAGACTCTACCAAGCATACATGTCCCCATAACCGACACAGAAACAAGAGAGAAAGAGCAATTCAAATACATTGAATGCCAAGAAAATCACCCCCAAAGGACAACTACTAGGAACTCCCCAGCGGAGTCGCCAATTCAGTTACGGAGAGAAATTCCTATGGCTTGGGGTACCAAAATAGACAGCTTTGACTCCAGAAATCAATCTTTCCAAATATGCAATAGAAATAAAATGTCTAACACTAAAGGATCAGACCTCGTACCTTATTCCGGACAGTTGAAGTAGATCCTCGTTGAGCTTTCCAATCTTCAGCTTGAATTGATATAATACCTCCTCAACAACAAGTAAACAATACAAGCATACTATATATCATGGTGTTAGATCTATTCTAGCATATATCCTCAATAATGTAAAAGCATTTGACATATTCCAATGGATACAACATTAATCAAATACACATCATTAGATAGGAAAAGATATTTCTATTAATATAAATCATAGATTACAAGATAGATACAACCTCTGACGGCACGTCTACAAACCGGAGAAACTGAATCCCCCACTTGGGCCTCCACCACTTCAATCCTCCATCTCTCGATAGCAAGCTCACTAGCAAAAGGCAAGCTTGGGAAGAACACCAAAGTGCTGCAAGGGACAAAAGGATGCAGACTCAAGTATAAATTCCGGCAACATTGGACTATAATTTATTTTCTCTCAATATCTCTATATGCCTTCAATGTACCAAGGGGTTCCTTATATAATTTCACAAGGGATAATGAAGGGTCGAATCTGAGCGATCTCAAGGCATATGGAAGGCCAGGAGTCGAATGAGTCGGATCTAAGTCAAGGAAAACTCCAAAAGGATTTGGATTATGCACACATCCCAATGTACACGGTTATCGGGTAAAAATCCGTGTATATCATTTTTCATATAGTTTTAGGGATGATCAAGGAAACATCAAAGGATAAAAGATGGTCCATGGGGTCTAAAGAGTTTGCAGCGGGACAGGGGAAGGCCATACGAAGTGTGATTCACCTAGAGTGGTGAAATATGCTATAACACATGCCTCGAGAGCACTAGAAGGGAGGAAAAGCTTGAAGGACTGATGAGCAGAGAAAGGGATGCTACCTTGTGTTGGGATGCAGGTAATGTGGATGCGAGACCAGATAGATCTTGTGGAGGTGTCCCAGCTCTTGGATGAGCCACTAGCTTAGCCATTTACCTTTCCACTACCTTAGAATCCTATTAAACCAAGGGAGATTGGTTTGGCCTTGGGGCCTGGTAACCTAATTGGATCTTGGTGTGGCCGAGTCTTGTTATGCATTTGGCCTTGTGTGTAACCCTTGGTTGGACAACCAGTTAACCCAACTATGAAATATGGCTTGGCATTGGGGCCTGTGAACCCATCTGTTGGTTTGGATGGTCCTTAATTCAAGTGTTGGCTTGATAGCCTGCATCCTATTAACCCAATTAGG
This sequence comes from Pseudotsuga menziesii, assembly GCA_001517045.1. NCBI lineage: Eukaryota > Viridiplantae > Streptophyta > Pinopsida > Pinales > Pinaceae > Pseudotsuga > Pseudotsuga menziesii. Next base: position 377,542 of record LPNX010833869.1, read on the forward strand.
TGTTGGTTTGGATGGATAGTTTGATAAGTCCAACTGGGTGTTGGATTGACTGTGTGCTAAAATATCTGGCTGTGTGTGAGTCTGTTGTTCCCTAGTTCCTTGTGGAATCATGCCCAGGTCGGGGGTGGCAGTGGTGTTGAGAGATTAAAGAACACACTGGCCTATGGTTGGGTGGAATGTTGTAGCTACATAACTAGTTGCAGGACATCTTCATTCTTTAAGATAAGTATTCTTGTCATGTTGTTTATGCAATGTATTTACCTATGAATTGTTTTGTTCATGTTTAAATGCTTATTGAGATGAAGTAGATGTTTACTTTTGTATATCTCCTGCATTTGATCTCTGTTTATTCCTTAGATGTTTGTATGTATTTATGCTTAAGTTCATGAAGGCTAGAATCCTGTTACAGGGTCAAAATGTAGCTAAAGTAAGAAATGTGGTGTTTCTGCCCCTTGAAATCCACCTAGGGGAAAGTTGAATAAGGCTGAGAATGGGTGTTTTGATTTTCGATGTCCGAGGTCGAAGTCAGAATTCGGAAAGTGGAAGGATAGCTCAAACCTCTAAGTAAAGTTGGGTTTCTGATTCCCAAAGTTGGAAAGCGGAAGTCGGGAAGCAGAAAGATAGCTAAAAGTTCTGCGGAAAGTTGGATTTTCGATTCCTAAAGTTGGAAGTCGAAAGGCAGGAAGACGGAAGCCATAAATAGGAAAGGTGCCAGGCGAACACCTTGCATTGCTAGATTTCTGATTTTCGAAGTCGAAAATCGGAAGGTGGAAGGCTGAAAGTCGAAAATCAGAAAGGTGATAGGCGAACACTTTTCATTGTTGGATTTTTGATATCTAAAGTCGGAAACCGGAAGGCAGAAGGACGGAAGCCAGAAATCAGAAAGGTGATAGGTGAACACCTTGGATGGCTGGATTTTCGATTTTCAAGGTTGGAAGTCAGAATTCAAAAGTCAAAAAAGTTAGTTTAGTTCGGAAATGGCCATTCTGGACGCAGAATGGATAATTTAAGGTTGGAGTGACTGTAATAGTGGTTCTAAGCTTGAGATGAAGGTTGGAAAATAGGTTAACGTTCATACCTCGTGTTATCAAAAGAACAAAGAGGTTCTTTAAGAAAAAAATTAAATAATCCACATTATGGGGTATGGGGACATGACAATGGGGTATCAAAGCTGCAGGTTGCAGCATTGGGCCTGGATGAGCCATAAAGAGATAAGAATACCTCGTGATACTGACATTGTAGTATACTACAGTGTGATATCAAAGCCACGGGTTGAAACATCGGGCCTTAATGGGCCAAGTTGAACAATTAACAGAGACAATGGTTGCAGTATTGGGCCTAGATGGGCCATGTGAATAGTTTCAAGATATATTGGGTGCAACATTGCAGCTAACTGTGTTTTTGATTTTGAAATATTATCATGTCTCTAACAAATGACGTGTTAAGACACTTTTGTAGAGTCACAGTACAGGTTTAGAAAGGTGGGTTCTTAGCTCAAGCCATGAGAACCTATAGTAGGAATGATATACGATATCCCCATTGGTATGAGGAAGATGTTATAGGTGAGAATGATAGATTCATAAATGATGTAACCGAGTCTAATGGAAGTAGATATCGGGATACCCTGCCAGATTTCACAGCCACCATGAGAAGCCTAAGGGTGGAAATGCACATTTACAGAGAAGACAATGAAAATTGGTCAAGGCTCAAGAAGATCAGTACCATATGAACGCATCCATGCTGAAGAGTTTGACAATCTTGCAAAGAAATATGGACACTAGGGATGGGACAATAAATCCATAAGGAAGTAAGAGCAGCACTAGAAGAAGGAAAATGACTTCTAGTGGGTTATCCGACTCAGAAGAATCCAGTAGGGGTTCAAGCTCTCCTTCTCACAGGAGTAAGAGAAAGAGGCACTATAGGAATAGTTATGGAGATGAATTCAAGAAGGCTAAAACTCCTACCTTTAATGGTGAGATAAAGACTAGTCAAGAAGCGGAAGCTTGGCTTCTTGGGATGAAGAAGTATTTCCAAGTCCAGGACTATTCAAGAAACATGAAGGCAAGGGTTGCCATCTTCAATCTGAATGGAAGAGCATCCATTTGGTGGAGCACATCAGAAAAGTAAATAAGATTAGTGAAACAAGACTTAAGTGGAAACAGTTCAAGAAGTATTTCAAGCAGAAACCTCTCTGATAGGTATTATGATGATAAAATGAAGGAGTTCCATGAACTAATATTGGGATAGCTGACAATGGAAGAATATGCCAATAAGTTCTTAGAGCTATTAAGGTATGTCAGGTACATCAAAGATGAGAAGGTGAAGATCCAGCGTTTTCTGAGTGGATTACCTCAGTCTTACAAAGACCAAATTGAGTTTGATGAGTCAAGAACTTTGGAAGAGCCTATAAAAAAGGCTAAGTACTGTTATGACCAGAACAAAGACAAGCCTGATCATCATAAGGATTGGAAGGAAAAGAAGAATGAGAAGTTTGAACAAAGAAAGAAAGCATTCAAACCTTCCAAATTCAAGAACCAACGACAAAGGAAACCATCATAGACTATAAATCATCTAGCTGAAGTGATGTAGGAAAATACAAGGGATCCTAAAGAAATCAGGGAACCTCTCCAATATTGGAGGTGTGGAAGACCCCAAATGTGTAGGAATTGTCCTCATGAGGAAGGTTATGTAAGGCCAACTTACAACATCTAGGAATATGAAACTGCTGGTCAGGTGGCAAGAACAGTACCTAGGATTTATGCAGCGTTACAGGACCCCCAGGAAGATCACCAGTCAACTGTGGTTGAGGTTCTAGGTAAGATTGCTGAGTGTTGGAGGAGAAAGTTGATAAGTCAACTTGAAGATAGCTGACTTAGTCGATCAGCTCACTAAGTCGATTAGCTGACTAAGTCGGTCAACCAACTAAACTAGAGATTAGGTCGACCACCTAAGGTCATGTCAGTTCATTGAACTGACAGGTAGTTATTTTGTAACTGTTTTGTAATCATATATATTAGGCTATTAAGCCAGATGAGAACTCGGTTCAGTTCTCTGTATTGTATGGACCCATTCATGTTAATATAATCTGTTAATTCACCTACTTGTTCTTGTCTCTGTTATGTATGTATGTTTGAGTATGTATTATTGGTAACCTTATGTGATCTGTGAGATTACAACATTGGTTCCGTTGATATGTTCTCCGACTTGGACTCACCTCCCCATCCTAAAAACCCACCTCTTGGCCTCACTTCCACCAACCCAATCACCCCGACCATTCACCAACTCCATCACCACCACCACCATCTTCCCCCACCACCCCCCGACTCAGAACAAGACCCACCACAACCATCAGCACCAACTATATCCACTTCTGCACCCCCTGTATCTAACCAACTAGAGGCAACAATCATCCCACCTCCCCAAATAGAGAAACCATCAACGACTATACCACAAACCAAAAATCTTGACTCGAATTTTGTAGGTACACAAGTGCCGACACAAATAGAGATGGAAAAGCATAAGAAGAGGAAGGAGAAATAGAAGAAGGAGCATCATGGATAGCCATCAAAGGTCCATATCAAATTGAAAGATGCAACCTCACTGACATATGCAGAGCTAGGACAACCCCTGAAAACCCTAGTAGTCGAAGCAAAGACAAGGAGCCAGCAGAGACGTAAGGAACTCGACAACAAGGTCAAATAACAGGTCGAGTTCCTCAACAAATGCAGAAAACTTGTACAACTAGTAATGCCAAGCCCCGTAGAGGTCGACACCGACAAACCACTTGAAATATCGTATCAGCTATTTGAAAGCATGGTGTCGGCACTCCAAGCACAGATTCAAGAAACAAAGGAGGAGCAAAAAGAAGAAACTACCCGCCTCCTAATGGCACAGCACACATCCTTTTTTGAAGCTTATAAAGTGTTGCAAGATCACATGGAGGAGTCTGTCATCATTGAATAAATATTGCGAGACTGGCATGCTTACTACGGTCAAGTCTATCAGCAAACTTAGTAGACCGGACAAGGGATCCAAGAACTTGAAAATAGGAAAACCACCGATGAAGCACTCAGAAACACAATAGAAGAACAAATAGTGCTTGAAACAGCCAAGCTGCAGAAACTTGAGAGGGAAGCACATTAGTGGGTGCACCAAGCTATCCCCAACTTGGAAAAAGTTGACATCATCTACCTGCAGATGAAATGACTTATCGAGACTGCAGAGGAGAAGGACTAGTTCATGGGTCCTGACATGGAGAGAATAGCTGAAGTCTCCATTTCAGAGAAGATGTCGATCTTATCAAGTCTGACTACACTCACCATCAACATCCAGAAAATATTGCAAAGTTGGATAGATTTCCAACATCACCTAGTAGTGACATCCCCAACAATTGTCAAAGTCTGTGTATAGAAAAGACCGACCATCAGACTTCACAGCCCATGAAGACCAGGCACATCATAATGACTACTAAGAACAGACAGGAAGAATTTTGTACCTACCTGTTTCTTCGCGATGAAGAAACGTTTTGTTTGTGGGGGAGATGTCCAAGGAGCAAGTCGATAAGTCGACTTGAACGATAGCCGACTTAGTCGATCAGCCGAATAATTCAATCAACTGACTAAGTCGGTCGACCGACTAAACTAGAGATTAGGTCGGCCACCTAAGGTCGTGTCGGTTCACCGAACCGACAGGTAGTTATTTTGTAACTGTTTTGTAATCATATATATTAGGTTATTGAGCCATATGAGAACTCGGTTCAGTTCTCTGTATTGTATGGACCCATTCATGTTAATATAATCTATTAATTCACCTACTTGTTCTTATCTCTTGTCTCTGTTATGTATGTATGTTTGAGTATGTATTATTGGTAACCTTATGTGTTGTGTGAGATTACAACACTGAGCAATCTGTCTCTGTTTTGATTGAACTTGGTTCTACTCATAGTTATATTACCCCTAGGATTGTTGAGGTTTGTGATTTTAAGAAGTTAAAGCATAACAAGTCATGGTTAGTTTAAATAGACATTGGAACCAAGAGGAAGGTCAGTGAGATTGTAGAAAAATGTCCATTAGATATGAATTGATTAGTGCATTATTATGCAGATTTGAATGTTCTTCCACTTGGTTCCTATGACATTCTCATTGGAATGGATTGGTTCTAAGCTCATAGGGTAAAGCTTGACTGTTACAATAATAATTTTGAATGTATTGATGAATAAGGACACCCAAGAGTGGTAAGAGGCATTCCAAAAGTGGTTTCTGTTAGGTAGATTTCAGCCATGAAGCTGAAGAAGTTCTGTAGGAAAGGTTGTCAGTTATGTGCTGCCCATGTTTTGTAGGCACCAGAGAATGAAACTCCTAGGTTGGAGGATTTTCATGTGTTACATGAATTGAGGGAAGTTTTTCCTAATGATGTTCTAGGAATTCCTTCGAAGAGGGATATTTATTTTACCATTGACCTTGTGCCAGGAGCAACACTGGTTTCTAAGGCACCCTACAGGATGAGCACAGTAGAGTTGTTAGAGTTGAAGATGAAGCTTCAAGAATTGTTGGAGAAAAAGTATATCAGGCCAAGTGTGTCTCCTTGGGGAGCACCAGTTCCATTTTCAAAGAAGAAAAATGGTACACTCAGATTGTGTATTGATTATAGACAGCTGAACAAATTCACAGTGAAGAACAAGTATCCTTTACCTCAAATTGCTGATATTTTCGATCAAATGAGGGGCAAGGGTATTTTCCAAGATTTACTTAAGGACTTGTTACCATCAGGTAAGAATAAAGGATGAAGATATTCATAAGACAACCTTTAGAACAAGGTATGGACACTATGAGTTTGTAGTGGTACCATTTGGTCTTACAACTGCACGAGCTACATTTATGTGCCTAATAATGAATAGTGTTTTCAGTAGGTATATGGACAAGTTTGTTCTTGTATTCCTTGATGAATTTCTTATCTATTCTAAGAATGGGGAAGAGCATGGAGAACACCTAAGAATTGTTTTGAAATTTTTGAGGGAGCATAAGTTGTATGCCAAGTTGAGCAAGTGTGACTTCTATAAGGATAGGATTCACTATTTGGGTCACATCATCTCAGAAAAGGGTATATCTGTAGACCCTAAGAAAATTGAGGCCATTATGAATTGGACAACTCCAAGGAATGTGATAGATGTAAGGTCTTTTATGGGACTTGCAAGATATTATAGGAGATTCATTGACGGATTCTCCAAGGTTGCACATCCTATCACTTCTTTGCAAAGGAAAGGGATGAGATTTGAATGGACACCTAAATGTGAGGGAAGCTTTCAGTAGTTGAAGAATCTTCTCACAAGTGCACCCATTCCGAAGATTGCAGACCCAGAAAAGGACTTTGTGGTGTGCATTGATGCATGCGGTCAAGGGCTTGGAGGATTTCTTATGAAAGATAGCCATGTGGTATGTTATGAGTCTAGAAAGTTAAAATATAATGAGAAGAACTATGCCACTCATGACTTAGAACTTGCAACCATAGTACATGCTCTCAAGATGTGGAGGCATTACATAATGGGCAGAAAGTTTGAGTTAAGGACAGACCATTATGGTATGAAGTATTTGTTTGATCAACCAACACTAAATGCCAGGAAAGCTAGACAGACGGGGTTTCTACCTGTGTTTGATTTTGAGATCAAACACACAAAAGGAAAAGAGAATAAAGTGGCTGATGCATTCAGCAGGAAAGTGCATGAAATGCACGTGGCATCTCTTAGTGTTTGCCAATCAGATCTGAGAAAGCTGATTGTGAATCATACTGTTGAAGATGATTTGTATGTGCAGGTCCAGGATAAATTGCAACACCAGAATCTCCAGACAAAATATGAGGGATATAAATTGGAAGAAGATGGGATTCTTACCTACAAAAACATAATTTATATTCCACATGTAGCATATTTAAGGAGAGTTGTTATGGATGAGATCCATCAAGCTCCATATTCTGGTCATCAAGGATATTAGAAGAAAATTGCTACAGATAGAAAGCAATATTTTTGGCCAGGAATGAAAAAGGATATTGTTGAGTACATTTCAAGGTACATGAAATGTCAACAAGTGAAGGTTGAGCATCAAAACCTAGCAGGTTTGCTACAGCCTTTGCCAGTTACAGAATGGAAATGGGAAATTATTTCCATGGACTTCATTATAGGCTTTCCAAAGACTTGGATACACCATGATTCTATCATGGTTGTGGTGGATAAGTTGACAAAGTCAACACATTTTACCTGTTAAGTCCACACATAAGACTGATGACATTGCAAAAATATTCATGAAGGAGATTTTCAAGTTGCATGGATTTCCTACGACAATAGTTTCTGATTGGGATTCCAAGTTCACTTCAAATTTTTGGAAGGGGTTGTTTGCAAATGAATCAAGTTATGGAAGACATGCTTCACATGTATGTGATGGACACAACAAGCATCCTTGGGGATGATTCCATATGAAGCTTTGTATGGCAGAAGGTGTAGGACACCTATGACTTGGGATAATCCTGTGAACATGATTATGCTTGGGCAAGAGTTTCTCAAGGAGATGGAGCAAGAGGTTACACAGATCAGGCAGAATCTGAAGGGAGGCCAGGACAAATAGAAGAGCTATGCTGATAAGCATAGAGTGCATAGATAATTTTGTGTTGGGGATCATGTTTATCTGAGAGTGAGGGCCAAGAAGGGTTATTTGAAGCTTGGGAGTTGTGCCAAGTTGTCCCCTAGATATTGCAGGCCTTTTGAAGTGCTTGAAAGAATAGGGCCATTTACATATAGACTTTGATTTCCTGCTAACACTAAGCTCATGATGTTTTTCATGTATATTTTCTTAAGAAATATGTACATGACCCTAACCATGTGATTAATTGGGATGCGATTTAGGTGGAACCCAAGGGAGAGTTCTAGATCGAGCCAATGTGCATCCTCAACAAGAAGGTCACCATGCTCTAGAACTGGCCATAGGGTAGTTAAAGGTGCAATGGGAGAACTACGGTCCTGAAGAGGCTACCTGGGAGATGGATGATGCCATGTGATTGACACATCCATTTTTTCTCAATTTTGCAAAACACTGAGGATAATTCTAGTGTAGCATTTTTGTTCAATTTTGTAAGCACCGAGGACAGTGCTAATTGAAGGGGGAGGGGAATGTAACACCCCGGTTTTGATCCCATGACATTTTGACTGTACATGATGTATGTATTGTATTGAGATCATGGCATGGAGCTCTAAGCCAAGGCCCTGCCATCTATCTGGTATTTTTTTAATAGGTGATCAAGTTGATTCTTATGGTTATTGCGCTAGTCAAATCACAATGCATTTTGTATATCATGTAAATGCACAAATTTAATAAAATACCACAACTAGCTATGGGACTGCAACGTGAAATATACGTGGGAATTATTTCACAAGGGATAGGGTGGGGAGTTAGTCAAATCCATGAGCCAATAGGGTGCGATCAAATGTCAATGGGGAAACTCATGAAACCTCAAATACCCTTTTGTCCTTTGTCCTCAATCATCAATTTCTTCCAGAAGTAGGTTGAGGCAGTTAATGCCTGGGCAAGTGTAAGGCATGGCACACTGTAGTATGTGCATGCCTGCAGCCTAAGGGGAAGCCACACTTTTTCTTCTACAGGAAGTAAGCACCTGAGGCGTGCCCATTCCATAAGGGAGGAACTAATGTTTAGGTTTTTCTCTCTCCTCCTCAGTCATTCTGGGCAGTTTGTCATTTTGTCATGATTCATTTTTTCCATCCATTCGAGCTCTCTAGTGTGCTCATGCACACTGTGTGTTTATCATGTTTATAGAATCATGGTGTTGTTTGTGATTGTCAATCTATTGTTCAACATTCACCGTTTTGATCATTCTCTCTGAAAGAGAAGCTATTTGTTTTGCTGAGCAAAGGAGCGGTGGAGATCACTCAATTTTGTAATACATAGTGGTTATTTGTGGTTCCCCAGCGTTGGTTGTCTTTCCCTGAGTGGAAATCCTCTGTTACAGTGTTTTCCCTGTGTATAATGAAGAGCATGTCTTACTAAGTTACAATGTGGTTTGATGTGTTGTGTACCCTAGTTTGGGTCTGATTTGTATGTAAGACTGAGGAGTGGAAGAGAAGAGGAATGGGCTTGTTAACCTAGTGCAGAGAGGAACCTCAGGAAAATATAAGAGTGGTTGGTAGATTCTTACTACATGCATCGAGAGAACTAGAAGGGAGGCATAGCATGAAGGATTATTGAGCAGAGAAATGGATGCTGCCTTGTGTTGGAATGTAGGTAACGTGGATTCCAGGATAGATAGATCTTGTGGAGGTGTCCCAACTCTTAGATGAGCCACTAGCTTATCCATTTTACCTTTCAAATTCCTTAGAATCTTGTTAAACCAATGGATATTGGCTTGTCCTTGGGGCTTGGTAACCCAATTGGATCTTGGTGTGGCTAATTCTTGTTGTGCATTTGGCCTTGTGTATAACCCTTAGCTGGACATCTTGTTAACCTAACTGTGAGAGATGGCTTGGCCTTGGGGCCTGTGAACCCATCTATTGGTTTGGATGTTCCTTAATGCAAGTGTTGGATTGATATCCTACAACCTATTAACCCAACTAGGTGTTGGCTTGGATGGATAGTCTGATAATCCCAACTAGATATTGGATTGACTGCGTGTTAAATATCTGGTTGTGTATGAGTCTATTTTTCCCTAGTTCCTTGTGGAGTCATGCCCAACTTGGGGGTGGAAGTGGTTTTGAGAGATTAAAGAACACACAGGCCTATGGTTGGTGGAACGTTGCAACTACATAGCTAGTTGCAAGACATCTTCATTCTTCAAGATAAGTAATATTCTTGTCATGTTGTTTATGCAATGTGTTTACCTATGAATTGTTCTGTTCATGTTTAAATTCTTATTGATGATGAATTAGATGTTTACTTATGTATATCTCCTACATTTTATCTCGGTTTATGCATTAGATGTTTGTATATATTTATGCCTAAGTTCATGAAGGGTAGAAGCCTGTTATAGGGTCAACATGTAGCTAAGGTAAGAAATGTCGTGTTTCCACCCCTTGAAATCTGCCTAGGGGAAAGTTGAATAAGGCTGATAATGGGTGTTTTGATTTTCGATGTCCGAGGTCGAAGTTAGAAGTTAGAAAGTGAAAGGATAGTTGAAACCTCTAAGTAAAGCTAGGTTTATGATTCCCGAAGTTGGAAAGCGAAAAGATAGCTAAAAGTTATGCAAAAAGTTGTATTTTTGATTCCCGAAGTTGGATGTCGCAAGGCAGGAAGCCGAAAGATGGAAATCAAAAAGGTGTGAGGCGAAGAACTTGCATTGTTGGATTTCCAATTTTTGAAGTCGAAAATGGGGACGCAGCAGGGTAGAAGCTGGAAACCGGAAAGGTGACAGGTGAACACCCTTCATTGCTAGATTTCTAATTTTTGAAGTTGGAAATCGAAAGGCAGAAGGCCGGAAGACAGAAATCGGAAAGGTTATAGGCGAACACCTTGCGTTTATGGATTTTGGATTTTTGAGGTCAGAAGTTGGAAGTCGAAAAAGTCAGTTTAGTTCAGAAATGGACATTCTGGACGCAGAATGGATAATTGAAGGTAAAAACGACTAGAATAGTGTTTCTAAGCCTGAGATGAAGGTTGGAGAATAAGTTAACGTTCATACCTAGTGTTATCAGAAGAACAAAGAGGTTCTTTAAGAAAAAAAATTAAATAATCCACATTATGGGGTATGAGGACGTGACAATTATGAGCCCAAATCCTATGGCTTAATCCTAGCATCGTAGTTCACACACCCTCCACTATAGAGTGGCAAAGGTAACAGTAATAAAGTAAGAGGTTAATGGAAAATGGACTTAGCACAAAACATAGTTTAACGGTTTGGTGATGAAGTGGTTGGGACACCATAGTCGAGACCCTGAATTTGACCTTGGCATAAAAACAATGTGGTGTTATAACATTGTTTAGGACCTTATCCTTTGATGGGAGTACAAGGTTTAAAGTGCATATAATTAAGTTTTTGTCTGTGGCACATTAATGTTTCCTTGGCTGCGAGTTGACATTGCAACCAGGCATTTAATGATGAGTTGTAAAGAAGGCCTGAGAGGGATCTCGACCCTCCATCTATCATGATATCAAGCAAGGGTTTAATTCAGTTTTTACATGTATGAAGGTTTCATTTCACATATTGTTTTGGTCTGTAACTGGTCAATGGAAAGAGCTTGACCCTTCGTGGCTGTGCTGCACATTTTGCTCAAACCATTACACAGTTGGTTTAATAGAGTTTTTGTGCTTGTTTTTGAGGTACACTTGAGTTTTTTATCAGGGACTCCATTGTGGCCTCGACCTTGTTGGTTTGTTGCGGTGAAGGAGAGGATAAATCCCTTGTTGAGCTTTTTAAACCTATAACTAGGTAATGCAATTTCTTATATGATTTCCTTCAGTTCAACATTTGTTTTTTCTTTTTTGATTAAAGGCATGTGCAAAATCTAACCTAGGGTTTTTACCTTTGTTTGCAGGAAGAGGAGGAATAAGGGCGCCCAGGAGGAACCGACCCCTGGCCCTCTTTGCAATCAATTTCAATACAATTTTAGTACTAAGGGTTTTAAAGTCTGTGTAATTTGATTCCTACAGAAAAAACTAACTTCTTAGTTTGGATGTGCAAGTGGAGTTTGGGTATCTATGGAAACTCCCAACGAATCCCGGTTTACCACCCCCAAGTGGAGTTTGGTTAGGTAAGAACATTTTTACCCTATTACGAAATCCTTGGTTGTTTACAATTTGCATCATAAAATATAAATAGTGTTAACTAAGTAATATGTGCAATGTAGGTTGTGATTTGGTCGATGAGAGTGGTGACATGGTCACCTCCTCTCAGGCCCATTACTTCAAAAACCTAAGGTGAGGAAAGAAAAACCCTACTATGTTTAAAATATGTACAAAAGTTATCTTTACTAGCAGGCATGATAACATTTCTCAATTTTTTTGATGATGTGCATGTATTTTCCCCCAGTGTGGTCATGCTTGGTCTGCATCCCTGTATTCGTCCCCAACCAATGGTAAGGTTTCTATTATGAAAAAGGTTACAGTGGTTCTCCACTGGGCTTGGAAGACCGCAAGAAGTAGGGCTTTCACCACTACTGCGAAGATAAGTTTGATATGTTTTTTTTAATCCCTCGTGGGTCTGTATGTTTGTAAAAAGTGGCTTCGCAACCTCTTTGTTTAGAACATCATTTAAACCATCCATTCAAATGTAAAATGTTGTTGAAGTTTTTGCGGTGGATGCCATAATTAATGGTCTTACATCCATGCATTAATTATTAGACTTGATCTTAGTTGATGGAAATTGACTGTTTGTTATCCTTAGTGATTCGGTTGCATTGGAAGCTCTTTTGGACAGAGCCATGTTTCGTGTAATTAGAGACCGTGTTTATAATTAATGACTGTATTAAAAATGATTCTCTAGTTATTGCTAGATCTGATTGTGTATCTGAATGTGTATTTATTAAATAGATATGTGTTGGATATTATGGTTTTATTGTATAATAATTTACTAATGTGATCGTCGCCAATCTCGATTTGTGTTTTAGATGAGATGAATTTTGGTTTTAATTTGCATTATTTAAAGTAGTTTATGCGACTTATGGAATTGGTTTTGGGAAAATAAAGCTTCTCGGTTCTACTCGATTTATCCTAGAGAATTATGAGCGACAATCTACACTCTTTTTGTTTATTGTTTATAAATTTGATTTTTCTTTCTGTAATGAAGTTGTTAAGCATAAAATTCAAGGAACTGGTTGTAGCCATAGGAACTATGATAACAAGGTTTTTAATTGGGAATGAGTTTTTAAGTTGATACAATTTAGTGGACAGAGACGAGCTGTGTAAGAAGACATCGACTTCTAGGGAAATGGTTAGTTGAATGAATACATCTAAAAATACTTTAATAAAACACATGCATGCATAAATTAAACATTTAACCAGATCTATAATAGTTTTTGTTTTAGATTTCCTAGTTATGTTAACATTACAACCATTCCAAATCAGAACTCTGATTCAAGTATGGGAGCCCAAACATAGATTCATTAAATTATACTAAGATCATACGATTTCTCTACTAATTAAGATCAGTTTAAGTTAAATCATAACACTGAGTAGGGAAGATAATAGGAACATATCCGTAGTATCAATTACCGAGATTATGATTCAAATATAACTTGAATTATACTTTAATAATACTTTAAACATATAAGAATAGAAATAGAGAACCTGACACCACTTTTGGGAAAGAAGAACTGAAGTTGTCGTTTCTCCCAACCAACTCCTAGAGCATCCAAGTCTTACGTGCTCCAGAACCCTCGAGCTTGTTTGCTGAACCACAAGGACTAAATCTGATCAATGCGCCATCTCTTGCATTGACAGATCAATTCCTCGTCCATAATATTTTTCCTAGGACTTGGTCATTTATGATCCTCTTGCTCTTTAGCACTCCATAAGGAGACTTGACCTGATTTTGGGGAGGATGCCTCCTGCATCACTTGAGTTCTCACTCAACAACTTTCGCCACTGGTCTTTTCCCCTTATGGATCAACAAATACCCTTTCAACAACTACTTCAATTCTGATTCATCTCAGTATTTTTAATTATTAAATAAAAATAATTCATTACATATATTTTGACTTTCTAGTAAAAATATTAAAAAAATAAAATATTCAAAGAATAATAGTTTTCATTTATTCAATGCGTTACAGCCAATTACTTTATCTACAACTATATAGTTACTATAATAGAGTCTATATATATATATATAAAGTAGGTTTCTATTCTTTGTATTTTTTATATTTAAATAAGATAAATTTTTAATCAATTAAAAACAATTTTAGATTTTACTTCCAAATAAACTACACATATTTAAAAAATAAAATAAAATAATGCATACTACTTTAAAATTTCAAAATCTTTCTAAAAACCATTAAGTTCTAAATAATATAAAGAAATATCAAAATATTTGACATTTTAACAATTTTATGTTCTCTTAAAGTTTTGAAGCATCCATATAATTCTTCTTAACATTGAAGTAATCTTAACATTGAAGTAATCTAATGGGAATGTAAAATTTGACATTACGTGAATGTGTAAGCTAAATAATTGAAGGTTACCAAATACCAACCCGGAATTTTAGAAGGAGGGAATTGAATGGGAGTGTGTCATATTAAATATTTATTTAATTAGGTTATAATGAAGTTTAAAGAAAATGGAAATAAATTTTAATTATTTACATTTTTAATTTAAAAACTAAAATGATTAAATTTTTTTTAGTAAGACAAGGGTAAAAGGTTTATATTATTAAAAGAGAAGTTACAATTTCTATGAAGACTAATCTACAACTAGGGAGGCCATATGAGTTCCATCTCAAAAATTTCATCATTAACATTAGTTCAAATTGATATTTAACTGTAACCTATATGTAAGGTACCCGAAATTCCTCCATAATATCTTGAGAGTGTGAAATCACATAATTGTAAAAACTAATACATTCGTTAAAACACTAACATCACAAGTTCTCATTTTATCTTAACTCTTTGGTCGTTCTTTTTCCTAATCTAATGCCATGGTAATAAGATCTTACAAATATTAATTTCTTACCTATAAATCCAGCTATTAAAATCAAAATGTCAAAACAAGGCATTGAATCATTCAACTATCGGAATAGCTTCCCTTCATGAAATATACTCCTTTAAATGTATGCTTGCGAGTGTTTTTCATAGACCATTGTGCCAATAAGGATAGTGTATCATAAACATTTATTGTGCATCATCCATACATTAAATACCATCATAAAATGAGTATATACAAACATAAAAACATAGAACAAAAATAGAGACATCATATATGTGGTTCACCCCATCCATGAGGCTACATCCACCAAAGCTTGCTAGTTTTTGTATTATTTTATCAAGTTCGTGGCATATCCACTGCCAATCTCTTCCACTGAGAATACTCACCAATTACTAAATTCCTTCTTTGTAAGGTTTTCATTCTGATATATTCTCAATCTACAAACACTCTTCAGAGACATTGATAATCTTAATCTATTGCTGGTATATTCTCAATATACAAACACTATTAAAAGGCATAGATAATCTTAATCCAATGCTGATACATTCTCAATATACAAACACTACTCAAATACATGTTAAACCTGAAATATAATTATATGATATAACATATCATATCACTACTCCTAAGTGGATATCATATCCAATCTTTAACAAAGATATATTAAACACATACATAATTACATAATATAACATATTATATCACTATAAAATATAATAAACCAAATTATATAGTTACATGATATAGCATATCATGATATTATTCCTAAGTAGATACCAAATCCAACTTTTAACAAAGTATAATAAACCAAATTATATAACGACTCGCTCCAGCTCCATTCATTCCCAACGAGTTTGCAGTTAGCCCTTTCTTAATCGTAGGCTTTCCTGTGAATCCTCGGTGGTTTATCGGCCTCATTCCCCACTCTCAAATGTCTAAACTCCATTATCATATCATTGTTCATCCTTTTATAAACATAAAGGATCACCAGTTTAACACGAGACGAGACAAATGGCAGTTGAAAACTTCCACATTCTCCTTTCCTTCGAGATAATCTTCTCATCTTTCTCGGGAGGGTATCGAATGATAACCACTTTCGACAAGTGGTATCTGCGTTTAAGATTTCATTCATAACAAATCCCTCTAAAATCTCCACTACCTACACCATAAATGTTTTCTCCAATCAACATATAATACAAGGGAAGCTGCTAAAGGCAGCAAGTCCCTGCCTTTAGCAGTTGAAAATGTATTGAATATAGTTTCAGTTGAAAATGTATTGAATATAGTTTCAGAGTATTGGTATGATCTTCATTAAATTTATAAATCCCATAAAGAAATATTTGGAATAAATACGTTTGTGTGAAGGACACCCAAATAATAAGTGGATTTAGCAGCAAATCTGCTTTGTATATGCCTCTTAAAATAAATTGATAATGATATTGACTTAGTATTTTTTAATTCAAAGTTTTTAAAAAAGAATGAATGTTTTTATTTGGTTTTGTTATATGAATACTAAGTATTTTAGGTTATGTTTACTAACAAATTAATAATCTTGTTAATGAGTAGTGATCTAGTTACGAGGATTGGTGATCTAACTTGTTTATTTTTGAGTTTGAAATTAATAAAGTTGAGTATTACCTTAAATCAATTTTTGAGTTTAATAATGATGATATTGGTTTGTTTTTTAGATTGAAATTAATAAAGTCGAATGTTTTTTTAAATAAATTTATCTTATTTTTAAGTATGGTTGGCCTTATTTTGATATTCCCACCCAACAGGGTTGAAAGCCCATAAAGGCTGAGAAAACTGATAGTAATCCTCTTTAGGTCAAAGATATTGAGCAGGGTCTGAGGTGGCACATAAATATCAAATGTGGCAATCTATTTGGTATAACATTTTTTTGTAAGTAAAGATCCCAACCAATAAAATTCAATTTATGGCACACATTTTAAAATAAGATAGCTTTATTTATTATGAGATTGTAAACATTATTTTACCGTCTTTGATAATGTTATACAATCTCAAAATGCGCATCCGGTTATTGAAACAGGTCATAACAGCTTTGTTCCATAGTAAACCTGTAATCATCTAGTGGATTTCTATCTAATATAGACACAATAAAAACGATGGGAGTTGTTATCAGTTGAATTTTTTTTTCATTTTTTTCTTTCTTTATCCACAGGTAGATTAGAGAAAGAATCCTAGACAGAGCAGTGCGTATAATTGAACTAAGGACGACCATTTGACAGATGCAGAAACGACTGGCTACTAGGTAGCCATCCTGGCTTATTGAATTGTACTCTACGCAATCAACATTGATTATCCTTAAAGTACCATTGAGGAGCGGCCTCAACCTCAGACAAAGGTATAATGGAACCTATATGTTCAATATCCTACTCCACAGGTTCAATCTCTAGCATGAATCCTTGGACCTCTCTAAAATAGGATAGCTAAAAAGGAACTCTGCAACCTGGCATAGAGCTCTTTGGAAAATACAAGGTTCGTGAGGGGATGGTGAATTCATTGGCCACTCACTGATTGTATAGATATGATAAGACTCACGTTGTGCACTGGCACTAACAAAGCATTCAACTACATGTTCCAGTTAAAATTAAGGTGTACCTGTTCGATTTTAAAGAAAATACCTTTGCCCTTCATTAAGAAAATGACCCACAAACTTCCAAAAAAAAATAATAAAGTTATTAATATATGAGACGTGGACTACATGGAAAGTCGAGAGAGCCTACCTCGACTACATGCCAATAAAAGCTATTAATAAATGAGACGTCGACTACATGGGAAGTCGGCTCAGCATGCAAATACAACTGTCATGAGACATTGGAGTTCGTATAATGCATGACATTGGGCTTGCATGCAGGATTACATTGGGCTTGCATGCATTTTGTAGCTAAAGAACATTTTGAAAAGCTGGGGATTTCGTGAAGGCTGTAGATTTATCATAATCAGGTATTTCTTTAACTTTGAGAATTTCTTGAAGGATGCCACCTCATGCAAGAGGATTTCTTGAAGGATTCCACCCCTGGGTAGAGGATTTCATGAACGTTGCTACCATTGATACAATGACGCGGCTATTACAACATTTATATTCCAACATTTTCTTTAATAACTTTCATCCTCCTTTTAAAACCCTCACGGATGAACTATGCCTTCATGAGAACCATTGACCATACAACTGACTTAATCCCTGCATTTTAATGAAAGGACTTAATAAGTGGGTCAATTCGCATGTAGCAGCAGCTTTACACGTCACAATTATTGGATCCCAGTTGATCATCCTCAATACCACAACACTCGATGGGCTCACAATTCTTTATCATGTTTAATGCACAAATTGAGGAAAACTGCTCAAATTGTCTAGCTGTGATGTACTTTTCCTGGTATGAATTATCAAGGGGATTTCTCGGTCCTTTTTTGCAGCTATACGAAAAGCTGTCACTACCAGTATCTGGTGGGGATCTGGATCCATATGGAAGTGAATTCAAAATATTGAGGGTTCGGTGACCACCCATTCACATCGATTGGCTAGATTTGATACAAAGTACAGATTCCTAGTGCACCCAGTTATTATCATATTGTTGAAAATGCATGTTGATTAAACAAAATGAGAGAATGAGTAATTCTACGGATGGTAAAGATGTTGTGGGATACAGAGGAGGGGAACGTAGACGTGATATTTTTAAGTATGAATTATTAAGATGTGAGCTTCCAGTTCTAATTGGGATCAAGGTTTTACAGGCAATCTGGACCAATTTAGGTGACCCAAGTTGTTCTACTTTCTCATGATAGATTGCAAAAGTGGCCAAGTTGCTCTACGGGCTCTAAAAAAAATCTAAATCAATGGACCTTCTTCATCATGAAACTTGAGGGCAAACCTTACTATATGACTCATTTATTTTTATGTTACTTTACAGCCCAGAAGCGTTTCGTGGTACGCGTCGATTTATGTGTTTCTGTCTTTATCAAATTTACATGAAACTCTAGACTGTCACTTCACTTAGCGGGTGTCTCACTCTTTCCCTAAAAAAAAGTGTCCAGCTTGGGCTTCAATATCTAAAATATCTCAGCGTTGCAATGTCATGTTTGATGGATCAAAGTTGTGTCACGCTTGAACTATCTCATTCTTTCAAGAAGAGCTGTATTGGACTTCATATATAAAACATTATCTACAGATTTCTTAATTGTAGTTTGCACTATTTTTCTGTCAATTTTGTATGGATCAAAGTTTTGTGAAGTCATCTCTAGGAGAAAAGCACAGATTGAATTTGACCCGTAAATTGTTGATCAGAGGTAATTTTGCTGTTAAATACTGCACTTCGGTTTTTCTCCTTTATGCAGAGCTCTTGGAATGTAAGCAGATCTATGATCTTAGATATCAAAGTAATCATTTCGAGATAAAAACGGAGGTAAGGGTTAAATCTATTCACGGTGTTGAACTGGCATTTTTTTTATTTAAAGTGTCATGTGTAAGCCATAACACTGCAAAGATT
Source organism: Pseudotsuga menziesii (assembly GCA_001517045.1). NCBI lineage: Eukaryota > Viridiplantae > Streptophyta > Pinopsida > Pinales > Pinaceae > Pseudotsuga > Pseudotsuga menziesii. The sequence goes on from LPNX010833869.1 coordinate 396,674, forward strand.
AAAATAATCTTTTTCTAGATATGCATGATGGAAGAAGAAGCATCTGCAATCATATAGAAAACATTGATTTTAACACAAATTCATTTTTCTATTTAATGTTTAGCTGATAAAAAGATTGAATTGCAGTCTCAAAAAGAGCGCAATCAATTGCGGGTAAGACCTAACCTTTAGTACTCCTACTTTTTATTCTTGAACTTTTTATTTCAACAATATTCAAAGATTAATAGAGATTATGGAAACAAGTTTCAAAGATTAATAGAGATTATGGAATCTAGCAGATGAATGCATGAATGTAGAAGAAGAGTTTTGCTTGTTTTTTTGTTTTCCAGTGGAGAAACCCAGGCTTGACATGCGTTTAAATGCTCGAGAAATTAGTTGCAGGTGAGGATTTTGAGCTCTAGACCTTCTTCTGCACTCGTTGAGAACTATAACGAGCCAAATCTTGGAGCTTTCCGCAGAGTATTTCAAAATCTTCGATAAGCATTCGATGAGGTCGTAAAGACCACTTTATGAAGCCAATCTAGATCAATTTTGTGTAATCTTGTCAGTTTATATTAACATAGAGAGAATTATATACACACACGCGCAGGATCTGTCGAGGTTTTCCCTCACCTACACAAATAAATCTCTGTTATGTAGAAGCAATTATTAAATGATTTTTTTGTAATGATGTAAAAGGTAAGCAATACTGGCTGAAAGCATTAGTAATTCTATATTTTTCATGAGAGAAAACAAAGGTGCTACAAGTGAAGCTGTTGTGCAGATGGGCGACACTTTAGCTTGGAAGGGATACACATCTAGCTGTGTTGCTTGCAAGAACAATAAAAATAAATGTTTAGAGAAATCCATGCTCGCACCTTGTTTCCCACCGGATGATCCCCAGAAGTCCCTGTTGGTGAAATGGATCCCTGTTGGTAAACAGAGTATTCGGAAATGGACGCTTCGTCAAATTGCTACAGGTTTGTTATAATTAATAGCAGAGCTATCTATATTTGAATTGCAAAATTATTGGTAGGACTAATCTCCCTGGTACGTCTAAGTTATGAACTAAATCAGTAGGTTTTATACGAAATGATAAACGAATTAAGTCAAGCTTTAATGTATACTTTTTGTTCTCCAATTGATCTAATTCGAGCTTTAAGTATATATACGTAGAAATTAAGCAGCATGGTGTACGAAGCATACCTGAAGACTTCTTACATCTGCTAACTGTTGAAGAATTCTTACATTTGCTAACTGTTGATGCAGTGTTCTTCTTTCTTTCACCAGGTAAAGGAAATGCTCTATCGCTGTCTACCAGATGACCTGCTCATCTCATTTCACAAGGCTGTCATGACAGAGAACAAAATGCTATGAATTACCGCAATGTTACTGCCTCTTCTACTAAAACTTCTAGTATTCGCAAGTGTGGTGGCACACTGTCTTCAAGATTGGAGTAGAGCAGGGAGGCAGACACACAAGCAAAGGTAAATAAATTTCAGTTCCTTCTGGAGGCTACAAGGGTCAGCGCTGTGCCTCAACAGGTTTCTTAGCATGCATAGAAGGCCCACGTGCACTGCATGCAGATATAGATTTTGCAATGTAGATGTTGCAGGATACATTTAGACATTAAATGTTTGCGAACTAATGCCAATCAGATCCTAGCATTACTTGATCAATACACTTTTTGGTCCAATAATTCCACTATTCAAAAACAAACTTTGTTAAAAACTAAGTCCCCATTGCTCCTAGCCTCGAAAAGAGGCCAAATAAGAAGTTGAAGTTGCTAATTGGTTGAGAAAATGGTGATCTATAGTTTGAATAAATAGAAGTTGTTAATTGGCTGAAAAAACGGTAAGAAAGTGTTTTTCAAGACTTGCAATAAAAACTTAGGATAAATGTCTTTGAAATGTCTTTGGTTCATGTGCAAAGTAATTGGAACGACGGCAAGCCGAATACTAGAGTCCCTGCTAGCCGGGTAGGGACTAACTAGTATTGACTATTAACAATACTAACCAACCACTTGCCAAAAAAACGTTACCATCTCCTTTATCTTAACTATAAGATTCTAATTTCTATAAAGAAATAGCCAAAATGCTATTTCTCTTTATGATTGCTCCATATAAGATAACATTATTTATTTATTACTTAACACATGTGTTTCTACACTACTAATTACCTTTTTTTATAATAATTAGTATCTCTTATATATGTATATAGGAGCTGTCTAACTAGGGGGCTTTTTGACTTTTCAGGCTGATTTTATGCCGGAATCCGGTGAATTTAATCTACAAAATCTGTAATTTCTGTTGTTTGTTGAACGATTTTAAGCTCAAAAATGAAATTAGGTGACAGGAAAACCCCCCACCACTTTCTCTTTTTAAGATCTAGCAGTGTTTTTAAAGGTTTTGAAAATTCGGTGAAAATTCATGACAGAAAACTGGTAAAAACTAGCCAGAAAGAAAGGTCAAAAAGTCCCCTCTTTAGACAACTCGTATGTATGTATGTATGTATGTATCTATATATATATAATATAATGGAAGTTTTTTTTTAAATGTGTAAACTATAAATAATTTTGTTTTGAAATCTTTTAAGAGAGGAAGCTTAATAATTATTTGTCTTAAAAACACAACTCTTTTGTCTATACAAATATATGCTATACTCATGTTCTTTTTTTTTAAAACAAGATTATGTTGACAATGAGTAATGCGAAATTATTTTTGTTTGATTGTATGCCATGTTTAACTAATGCATGGAACATAAATAATCAAATAGTTAGAAGGTTTGTCGGTGCGATCCTGGCCTGAACTCCATGCCACGAGCCATTAAAGTAATGCTTGGTAAAATACATAAATTCATAATTTCAGTAAGTAGAACTTACTTGAGAATTTGGGGGTGTTACACTATACATCTTAATGAACCGATTCAATTGAAAGACTTGTTTATGTCTATAATACTTAAAGTAATGAAACTAAAATACTTTAATACCATGCATGTATAAGTTCTGAGATTGAAACTATAAAGATGAGGTGCCCAACAGGTTTAGACTTTTAAACAAAATTCAAAATCCATTTCTTCCATGATATCAAGAGGAGGACTATACTAGTAATTAAAACATCTAGGACTCACAGGTTTTCTGCTTCCTCTAAAGTCGTTGGATCTTTGTTGTTATTCTCCTTCACGTATTTCCTAAAATAGATGAACCCTGCATTTGATGGAGACACACTGCACTAAAATATCTTTCCTACCAACTCACAAGCTACGACATTTAGCTTTGCATCATATTCTTGTTGGTTCTATAAAATTTGTTGAACCCTTATTTCTAGATGGCCCATTTTGTCTGATATGATGGAACTGTCATTGCCCTCGGTGAACAATCCTTGGTCACTATAAGTTATGGCGTATTCAAAAGAGCCTTATTCTTCCATACTAGAGTTAGGGTTTTGTTGTATTGATTTCCCTTATTCGAGTATTCTTGGGGTTATCCTCTAGCAGACCCAACTCCTCTTCTAAATTCTCGATCGATATATCCTCCAACCTTCTAGCATTCCTTTCCTCCATCTTGAGAATGTGATCCTTTGCTACAGGTTTGAAAATGCCATGGAATACCACCTTTTCCCATCTTTTCTCCTCGAGGACTCGATCAATATGATTTTGCTTAGTGCCATTGATAACTTTGCCAGATGTTTGATTGATACAACTCATTCTTCCAAGGAGAGAAGATCTCTGCCATTGAAGCCACATACATAGTTCAAACCCTACAAGGGGCATGGGAATGTAATTGTAATGTTGGGTGTTGAGTCCATTCTCTTCTAGTTCTTCTTGATTTGGGTCTCCTACAGAAGGAAAGGATACCAAATCTCACCATGATTGCTTCTTGAGCGTGGGATATGAACCAAAATGAATAATAGGAAGTGGAGAACCAAGCTATCATGTTCAAAGTTGAATCCATTTGAGGTAATTCTTGTATGTAGTACAACTGATAATAGGCGAAATGATTGATTTGTGTTGGCGTTATCATGTTGTCGACCCAAGTTCAGTCCCTCCTTTGCGTGCAACAAACCCCAAGATATTGACCCAACAAAGCAAGGCTCAGTCGGTAGCACCTACGATGTAGATGAAGTCTCACCTGAGATATCTCTTTATGGGTAACTGCCAGAACCAAGTTTCTATAGTTGGGTGGGGGGTTTCTCTTCCTTTGGTATCTTACCAAGTTGTCTGATCGAAGCGAGGGGTGGGTCAGTTATATTGATTATACAAAGTTAATGTGTGACTCTACTCAACCCTTAACATACACTAAAAAATTAAAGATAATGGAGTATAGGTGATCCTGACTACAACAGTGCGACATATGTATATAAACTCATTTTCCAGCAAATACATAAACACTTATCCATAGTAAACATACATGTGACACAAACACATTTATCATTCATACATTTGACACATTATCTAATGTCGAAACCCATTCAGGAAAAAACACAAAGGAAATCTTCATATGGAATGAGAAATATATGGCACCCTTTTTGTCTATGCACTAAGATGCAGACTCTGCTTTAGATCTTCTTCTCTTATCTATATAGACTTCTCTCTCCTCTCATGTTCTCAAGTCTTTTGTCACTAGTTATTCTCGACTTGAATCTACTGTTGATCCGTACACAACCTGGATCGATTCAACTTCTTCTATAAATATACGAGTCTTCAACTCTACTATTGATATGCACACAACCTGGATCAACTTGACCTTATCTACAACTCTCATGTTGATCTGCACACATCCTGGATCAACTTGACCTTTTGTACAACTCTGCACACTTAGCTGCATACTTCTTCGACTCTTTACAAAACAACTAACTAACTCTCTACACAATGTAAAAAACAACCAGAAGTAACATAATTTAACTCGACCTTCATGAATCTAACCTGCACACAGCCTAGGTTTTTCCATATTATAGTCTCTTACATGTCGCTCTCAGCCGACTTCATTCAGTTAGCCAATAGGTTGTCATTCCTATTCTATAAACATAGGTCAATAGGAATTAATGACCTGAATTACAAAGATGCTTTCACATATGTGAATTCCACCAGCTCTAGCTGACCTCATACCCATGATCTTTTTGAACTGTTGCTTTCCCGCTGTTGCACTACTGCACGCCTTCTAACATGGTTTCTTCTGTCGTAACTAATATTGTCACATATTTTCCCTTTGTCACGACTTCTCTTCTATCATGAACTCTTCTTTTGTTGCGTACTCTTATTCTATGACTACTTCTTGCCTTAGCTCTTTCTTCCTTATCTGCTTCCATTCTTCCTCTGTCGCTGCTTCCTTTCTTATCTGCTTCTTCTACCCTACTCTTTCTTTTGTGACTTCTTCCGTCATAGCTCCTTATTCCTCCTTCTTCCACTTATGTCACAACTTCCTTCCTTCCTTCCTGCAACCTGACTCTTTTCATACTTGGGAACAATTCCAACTTTCCCTAGGGCCAATAGGCCCCCAACACTCACTCGTTTCTCATCCTGAGCCACACAATGCTATTCTTCTACTTCTACATTTGTGACAAATTTACCTTGAAAATATTGGAATATTTTCAAGATCTCTTTTGTCTCTCGTTGCACATCTTCTTCGGCTTTCTGGAACTTTTCCACAATGTTAGAAATTAGGTGTTCCGATGTTATAAGCACTGCTGCTTCCACTGCTCGTTCCACCCAACAATGTACATGATCAATAATTATTGTAATCCTTTCTGTTTTGGAATGTAATTCTGTGAATTCATTTTCCCTTTGTTGTTGTTGCGTGTGCATAATCATCACTTGCTATTGCAGTTTCTTCATTTCCACTACCTTAGCCATCTTCTATGCTAAGGGTAAATTTTTCATCTCATTCTTCAGCTGAGTTAATTTTTTCTCAGCTGTGTGCAACTCCTCCACCATTCTCTCTAGTTCAGCGTCATCGATCAAGGATTCCCACATCTAATAAACTTGGTCGATATCCTTGGCGCATGATGACTCTGCTTCTTTGATTTTCTTCGTAGCTTCTGTGGCTGCTTTTTTTTTCTTCTATTACCTCTGGGGGTGTACTTGGTTTTAGTTATGCTTCTAGTTCTACGAACTTTTTGTGAAGGTCTTCTACTATCTTCCCAATTCGAGTGACCTTGGCTTCTAGAAACATCTCCTTCATTATTTTTTCATCAACAAAAATTGTGCATGCAAGGGATAGAGCCTTGTCGAGCCTATTCCTGTTTTCATCCCACATTTTTGTTTTCTGCTCAACCTCTTGCAATACTTGCTTGATCTTATTGACATTCTTATTTGTTACTTTCTCCTGCTTAATCAAGACGCCTTCTCGCACTTTCATCTCTGCAACTATGGCAATCTGCATTGCATATACTTCAGACATTCGCATTTGCGAATATTCTATTGTTATCTGCCCTATACTTTTGGCCACATCATTGAATTTCGAGGTTCCCAGATCAATTGCTTCTCCTGAAATTTTCCTCTTAATTAGTGGAACTAACATTGGCATAATATTAGTTTATCTCTCTTCTGCAGTTCCAACTATATACCACAACTCAGTTCTCTGGGGCATATAATCTACTATGATTCTAACCTATTCAAGAAATTTGCATAGACTTTCAGTAGAACAGTAATAGTACATGTGAGATCCGTATGTCACTCATCTATTTTATTGAAACTTTCCTACATAACTTTTGTTAAGGATTCAATCATAAGTATGAAATCGTCACCATTAAGGATGACGATATTTGCGGTTTTTTCATCATTTCTCTTCTTTTGTCTTGACCGTGCCTGGTCTATGTCAGCCTCTTTTCATTTCTCTCCTATGACTGGGTCTGTCGCACTTGAGATTTAACTGCTTTGAGGAGGGTTGAGGTCTTGGGCATCTGGTTGTGGGTTTTCTCCATCATTTTCATCATTCCATGACATTGGATTGTCCCGTCACATGCCTTCTTCTGCATCTAATAGGTCCTTTGGAATAGGAACTCGCCATTCTTTTGTCCATTCTTCAACGATAGCCTGAAATTATTCTTCGATCAACAAAAAATGTTTTTCCAAACATTGGTGATGTGGGTCATGTTGTGGTTGTAACTTAACATGATGCAGGCCAATATAGAACTTGATAATTTGACAAAACCACTAAATGGTGTTGTTTATAATCTCGTGTTTCTACTTTATCTGATGCCTCAGGGCCTCTACATGCATGAAAAATTCCACATTATTATCTCACTTGTTCTTCCTATTCTTGTTGAATTAGAGATTATGGTATCGAGCTCCTTTACAACATACTGGTAGATCTATCCCTTGGTAGCTTGGTGGGTTGGACCATGCGATAAATGAAATCAAAATAAACAACCAGGAACATTGGAATGGTTTACCGTCTTCCTGAAAATATACTGCATCTGTTAGCAACTCATTTAAAATGAACTACGACCAGTTGATCTAAACTCCCTCCACAGAGAGTTCATCTAGTGCAATCACACCCTCAGTACACTGGGTTGGTCTCATCTTACACAACATTTCTAGAGATAATACCTTCACAGTGAAACCAACGGTATGGTCATCAATAGTGGAGATTAGGAACCCTCTGTAATCTCTAGTCAAGTAATATTTATCATTCATCTTTACCGATATCACAGCTTCCCGATCTTTCTTTAAATATAATTCTAGATATATACCTGCTAATGGTAGGATTGTAATTATTGCAATGAGTTCGACATCCACAGATATTGGTTTATCGAGCCATAGGTAGCCACCATGAAAATATACCAATAGATGTTTGACATAGGTATTTATTTATGAGCTTCGACCGAAGTGTGGCATACACAACATTGATAATATTCCTGACTAGTCAATCCCTCTTGCCCATTCCATTGGAACCTGTTGAGGCCTGGAAATTTGTAGGCAACAACAGCAAGGGATTCTCCTCAGTCAACGTTCCCAACTAGCCCATGACTGTTTGGTATAGGGAATCCGTCCGGTTTGCGGTTTGGCTACCGTAGGTCAAGTAACAAAAATAAAGGTTTTATCGGTTGCGGCCCGGTCCATCGTGTGTATTTTTTTGTAACAAACTTAAATAATAACAACAAACAATAATAATAATAATAATAATAATAATAATAATAATAATAATAAACATATATATATAAAATAAATAATAATAATTAATAATCTGAATCCCACATGTTGGTAAGTAATAATAAAATGGATAATAGATAAGATGATGAATTACATATGAGGGTCTGTTATTTATATTTTGGTGAAATACCCTTTCATTAATAGTCATGTATTTTCGTAAAGACATTATTAATTATTATTAATTATTTTATATATATATGTTTATTATTATTATTATTATTTTATTATTGTTTGTTGTTATTATTTAAGTTTGTTACATTTTTTACTTAAAGTATGATATGCACGTGCCTAATTAACCATGCAGGGTGATAAAGGACGCAAGGAGTAGTCACAACGTGATGCACAGGTTCTTACCTCTCGTCTTAGAACTCACAAGCATCTAAATCACATATGCAACAATAAAGTAAAACTATCTATCTATCTATCTATCTATCCCTCGGGAGCCAAATTGTAACTTATTTATGAGTAATGTGTATTGTGCATGCATTATAAAAAGAAATTACAGATAGATGATATTCCTTCCTACAACACATGAATGCTTAAAGATATTTAGACAATCAGATAGCCAATTTTTTATGAACAACATGCATTACTCATGGTGGTAATTTCACAGAATAAACCAGAAATCATTCAAACAAGAACATAGGCTCTAAGAGTTAAAACGATCTCACGGTTAATGGACAAAAACTGGAAAAACGAAATAGTTCATCTTTCACCAATCCATAGCATAACATTTGAACGTCCCACCAAACTTTCTCCGACAGGCAAACAATAAATCTTTATTGCAAAAAAAAGTAGTTCTTCTTACAATATCTCTTTACATGTCTAACTGGGAAAAATCCCCTCTCCATTCTAACTTTCCAATATTTAAACTAAAACAGTAGACCGCTTGGGCTGCCCCCACACGTGTGACCTTTCGGTCCCTCAAAACATTTCATATTTCTCTTTATCTTTCCTACACAGACTCATGATTTGCTGAGTAACTGAAAGACCTTTCAGGTTTGCACCTTTGTCACTATTGGATTTGCCTTCTAATTGCTTGTCCTCCTTGCGATCCTGTCTCCCATCTATACCTTTGAGCCACGGTAATCTGAACAATCTCCTGAACGCTCCTGCAATTAAACGACAACAATCATTCATTGGGATTGCATTCTAAAACAAAACGTCAAATTATACCAACCAAAACGGCTACTCAACAAGAAAGATCATGTGCATGACTTTCATGAAGCTTAAAAAACTTCGGCACCACTATCTCGTCTACCTACGGGTTCGAAAGAAAACACCAACGACAAGAAACAAAGAACTCGTCGGCAGCTCAGAACGCTAACATCGGCAGGGTAGACCTATTCACAGCCGCATAAGCGGGTCTTAACAGGTGATGGGTACTGCGAAAACACTTAAGCACATCGGAGTTGGAAGAGTTAAGACATAAGCTGTGGCGGGAAAACTTCCAATTGAAAATCGGAAAGACATCGACATCGGAAGCCAAGTGCTTTGCACAGCCGCAACGGCGGAAGATAAAAGGCTACAGACATGCGACATGCATCGACGGGCGGAGCGTTTTTCATTTCAGGTAGCTAGTTGGTTTGGGAGCTTCAACGGCAGAAGGGAAAAGGCTACAGACATGCAAAACGCATCAGCGGGCGGAGTGTTTTTCATATCGGGTGCTTAGCTGATTTGGGAGCCGCAACGGCGGAAGAGAAACAGACAACAACCTCCAGTCAGATGAAAATGATAAGTGTTTTAAAACTTTAAAAAATTGGCAATGATTGAAACTGTTTCACCTCCGGAACAACGTTTTTCAAAGAACACTTGACCCAATTCATCTTCGACTAACAAAAACCAGACTCTAACATCTGCGACCCGCGACAATTTCTGAAACAGGACGAGAGTTTATCTTCGAAAATCATCCAAAATTAAAGCATGACCAAAATTCACGGCTCCAATTGATTCAACGCAGCATTAAAATCATAAAGGGGGGTCCAAAATTTAAAAGAATTTGTGGAAAATAGTTGCAGCCGCAACAATTGGCGATTACCTGGTGAACCTAGAACTCTGGACGATTCTTTCTTCAGTAGCAGACTGTTTAACAACAAATGAACCTATTGAATTCTTCCAACTATCTGGATTTCTCAAATGGAAAAAGGATGTACCTTTAATCATTGATGACAGTCTGAATTGGGAGAGTGGAAACTAGGATTTTTAAGTCAAGATAACTCTTTTGAGGCCTGGAGATGGGTTTCATTGTTACTTGTGTCTTCAGGTAGCTGCTAGCTTGGGCACCACAGGATTGTAGCATATGGTAAACAACAATATTCATTTGTTCCTCATTCCCATGCCACTTTAGCACTTTTGTGCTTTTGGACTTATGTCCTTTTCAAATGAGTCCTCCTGCATGCCTTTCTTTCTGAAATTTAATTCAGGCTCCTCTATCCCAAGTTTCCTTTTGTGTGAGGGGTGCGTTCATGCTTCATCTCACGAACAGAGAGGAACTTTCGGCGATTTAGTACTTATATGATTCAACATTTATTTTGATATATGATGCTTTCATAAGAGTTTTGACTCTTATCTGCCTTTTGGCATTCATTTCCTGGAATGGGATCATTTGTATTTAATATACTGTTTACCGTACTTCTTTCCATGGGCCTCTGGCTGTCACCCCCTAGGACATTTTAAATGTGACATGGATGGAGCCTCAAAATAGTATTCCAGACCCTTTGACTCTGGTTTATCTCACAGGGGTTAAGCAGGACTTCAATGCGTACATAGCTATTTGGGAAAACTGCTAAACTGGAAGAAGTTCTTTTAGACAAGCAGCAATATACATTCTTATACCCAGGAACCTTAATCATACCAAAATTCTGATGTTTTCCATGCAACCGCGGGTTTGCCTCCTTTATTGAAATCGACAAAAATTTAAACTAAAACAAAACTGAACTTCATGACTCAAAGACTCAAAAAGACGACCAAGCCAGATTATTTATATACAAGATAGAAGAAGACAAATGAAACTCAGGAAAAATAAGGCTTGAGAACTAAACCATTTACTGGTAAGTTCTCTTCCCACCCTTGTAGATCTTGTAACTTAGAAGTGGATGGGCCAAGTTTTGCCACAATCTGGAAAGGGCCTACCCATAACTGCTGGAATTTCGTGTGTTTTCCTTTCTCATCACGGGGGTGGTCCCACTTGAGGACCAAATCTCCCACTTCAAAGTCCTTTGTTCCTGCCTTGTGCTTGTCGAACCATCTCTTTATTACCTCTTGTTGTTGTTTAAAGCGCTCTCTGGCCCTAGATCTAGCCTCTTCTGCTTTCAGAAGATTACATATCCTCATCTGCAAAACTTCATTCTCCGACCCTCTAGACTCTTGAGCTATTATGGATGAGGGTAGCATGATATTGGGGGGAAGAATGGCTTCTTTACCATACACAAGGGTATACGGTGACACTCCTAACGAAGACTTGGGGGTGACTCTATCAGCCCAAAGGGCGTTTGGTAATGCTGAGTGCTAACTCCTCTAGTTTTCTATCACAGTCTTCTTTAAAATTCTAATCAGATTTTTGTTAGTAGATTCAACCAGGCCATTTCCTTGTGGATAGTAATTTGTAGAGTAATGCAACTTTATTCCTTTCTCATGAGTAAAAGCAGTTAATTTAATCGATGAAAACTAAGTAGCATTATCAAATACTAAATAAACTGGAACTCCAAACCTGGTCATAATGTGGTCCTGCAGGAAGTTGATGACCGCGTCTTCATTTATTTTTCGCAGCGGGATGGATTCGACCCAGCAAGTGAAGTAATCGGTTGCGGTCAGAATGTACTTATGTTGTAGGGAATAGTTCGGCTTTATCTCCCCAATAATATCCAACCCCCATTGTTTGAACGACTCCGTGATCATCACAGGATTCAGTAGTGCGGCTGCTTTAGATTGACTTTCACTACACCTTTGACAAATATCGCACTTCCGGACATGGGCGTGTGCATCTTTGAAAAGCGTGGGCCAATAGTAACCGGCCCTGAGAATTTTGTGAGCAGTGGTATATCCTTGAAAATGTCCCCCAGCAGGCTTGTTATGCAAATCTGTCATTACTTTCGTGGCATCTTCTTTCTCTAAGCATCTAAGAAGAACTTCATCGTAGTTTTTTCTGAATAATATTCCTTCAACAATTTGATAGGAGGCTGATTTGAGACGTAGCGCTCTTCTTTGCTTAGAATTCCAATGTTCGGGCAACAACCCTGCCTGTAGGTAATGCAAGAGGTCTCTAAACCAATATTCGGGGGCTGTGAACAAAGGACATACATCCATCGAATGTAATTCAGCCTCGTCTTCCCAGGCATGTTCATCATTGTTCCCATGTTCAGTTATTAGTTTTCATAACCCCTTCCCTTTAACTATAGAAGCTGGCTTGAATTCGAGGTCATACTCTTGAAGAGCTGTTACCCAATTGCCCCTTCTTTCTCCTAACTCCTTTTGTACAAAAAGTGACCTCACAGTTGGGTATGGGACGATCACCTTGGTTCGATTTTTTAATATATAGGGCCTAAATTGTTTCACTGCTTTGAATACTGCGTAAGCTTGTTTATCAATAGCCGGGTAATTTAATTCGGCCCCTTGTAGACCAGTTCTCATGAAAGATATTGGGAATTCATCCCCCCCATCTTCCTTTTGGGTAAGCACAGCTGCTAGTGAATCATCGGATGCAAAGGTATACAGAATAATTTTTTTGTCGAAATCTGGGATTTTTAGAGAGGGTGCATGTGCAACAGCAGTTTTAATTTTGCTAAATGCGTTCTTCTCAATCTTAGTCCACTTGAATTGTGCACTTTGATTCACCATTTGCTGCAGAGGCTTGACAATCTGAGCGAAGTCAGGCACAAATCTTCGCACAAAGTTTATTGTTCCCATAAATGATTGCATCCCTTTTTATTATGGGGCAAGGGAATCTGTTCAATTGCTTTGATCCTTTCCGGATCTATAGATATTCCCTTCTTTGAAACTACGTGCCCCAGCAACTTACCCTCTGTGACAGCGAACACACACTTCTTGGGATTGAGTGAGATGCCATATTTCCGACAGCGTTCAAAAATCTGCCTTAGATGGAACACGTGTTCTTCTCTCCTCTTTGAGAATATCGTAATATCATCGAGGTATATCACAACACTACCACCAATCAAACCATGGAAAGCTATGTCCATAGCCCTCTGGAACGTGGCTCCAGCGTTTATAAGCCCAAAGGGAATTCTTCGATAAGCAAAGGTTCCCCATCTGGTCCTAAATGTTGTCTTTAATCTGTCTTCTTCGGCTACTAATACATGATTGTAGCCTGAGAAACCGTCCAATAAAGAAAATAGTTCAGAACCTGAGACCATTTGTAGTAGTTGTTCCATGGGTGGAACATGATAGTTATCTTTATTTGAAGCGCGGTTCAAATTCCTGAAATCCACGTATAGCCTGATTTCTCCAGATTTTTTTCTCACTGGTACCAAATTTGAGACCCATTCAGAGTGTCTGACCTTAAAAATGATCCTAGCATCCAATAATTTCTTAACTTCACTCTGAATCAGAGGTTCCAATTTGGGGTGCATTTTCCTTAAAGGTTGCTGATAAGGTTTGACACTAGATTTAATGGGGATGACATGCTAGATGATGCTAGTGTCATATGTCTTCAAATCCTCGTATGTCCAGGAGAAAACATATTTATATTGATTAAAAAGATTGATGAACTTATCTCTTTCGACTGGTGAACAACATTTGCCAAGATTCACATATTTAGGATTTGTCTCAGTCCCTAAATTTATCAATTCGAACTGTAGAGATGAGCTGTGAGTCTTCATGTTTGCTGGCCTTCTAAACTTTCATTTAGATCGAACATTCTTTCTAAGGTTCTGACTCCTTTAGGGATGAAATTATCATACTTCAGCTCGGCCTGATGTTCTTCATCGTCTATAATTTCTCTAAATACCTTGTCATTTGTTAAGCATTCTATAATCTGCTGATCGTCATCAAACACTTGTAAGTTGGTAATCATATCAAGGACCGAGGGCCTGAAAAGCAGTTCAACGGAGCACCGATTATTAGTAGGAACAAGCCTAGCAGCTGATGTGGCTAGCAAGTCAGCTGCTGCATTTTTTAGTCTTGGAATTGAAACAATATTAAATGCGTTAAAACATTTGAGCAGATCCCATACCTCATTTTTATAAGCTTTCAAGTGGGGAGAAATACAATGTATTTGATTTTGAATCTGTTTTACAATTATTTCAGAATCTCCAAAAACTTTCAGATTACTTACCTTTAATTTGATTGCTTTCCTCAATCCTTGCATCAATGCTTCATACTCAGTTGTGTTATTCGTACATTCAAACTCTAATCTACATGAAAGAAAATGTTTATTCTTCTTGGGGTCGATAAGGACACAACTGGCCCCTGACCCTTCTAATGTCTTAGAGCCATCAAAAAACAATGTCTAGAAATCACTCGCTACTGCATGCGAATCTACTCCTACTGCTAAGTCTACTATTTTACAGTCGATTTCATCAGCCTGTGAGAACTAAAGGAGACCAGGCTGGGTGTCTGATGTGTTGCTGGCTTCTTTTGCTTGGTAATTTCCTGGTTCGAACTCAATAAAATAATTTCCCAACACAGAATCCACTGGTTCATTCTTTTCCTCAAGTTGAGTAACGTTGTATTTCATGTGAGGTTCCCTCAAAATTTTAATTTGGTTCGGGCTCCCTTTATATGGAGCCACATATGCGACCAATCCGAGGCAAAATATCCATTTAGTTTTGCTGACCAGTCTCTGCTAAGGACAAGCCCATAAGCATATGGTATATCGGCCACCACGATATTAATGACTTGGCACACTTTATCATTCGACGACAGGCGGACTAGGACATCCTCCATCTCACCAATTACCTTTACATTCGTCCTGTCCAACTGAACAACCCTCCACGTGGATGGCTTAGGCTGCCCATTTATATTTTTACAGACTGATATTGGCATGACGTTAACCGACGCTTCTGAGTCTATCAGGCAATTATGTACGTTGTGATTAAAAATTTCAAAAGTGAGGAGGAAAGGTGGATGTTTGTTCTTAGACTTACCTCCAATGCTGGTTCTTCGATTTCTTCTTCCTATTTAGGCCGATTGTCAGCGGGCAGCCTCTCATTCGATGCTTCAAGTGCTTTGAATAGTCTTTCCTTTTGCTACGGCACTTTACACATTTCAAATAGTGAAACGTTCACCTTTACCTTCTTTATATCTTCCATGATGTCATAATCTATCTGTGGTTCAATGGGATGCGGTTTATCAGCATTCATCTTTTCTTCATTGGGCTTGGCCAACGTATCATTCTGCCTAGGATCTTGGCTGGTAATGGTGAATTCGGGAATTTTATCAGCTGCGGAATTATTTTGAAATTTCTTAACATTTTTCTGCAGCCTTTTGATTTTTGGGAGTATGAGACTGTCTTCTTTAACCGACCCTTGGCTCCTTGTTGTAACGTTCGTTTCCATGATTCTCTCGTATCCCTAATTCTTTTCTTCCTCAGCATCGAATAACGAAATGGAATTCCACATAACCATGGTCTCATCTTCTTGTTCTTTCGTTGAAGTGGTACTGTCCCTCTTTTCTTCATCTCCATCTTCTGTTAATTTAGAATCCAACAGCTGATTCATAACCAACATCATTGAGTTTATCCATTGAGGACAATTCTTTTCAGAGTGGGGCTGTTGGTGGAACGTGCAAAAATTGTCCATTCCTACCTCTGTTAAATTCATAGATGCTGAATTGTGAGGAGGAGGTTGGGATTGATTGTTATCCTCCCTTTTCTTGTAATAGGGCTTGTAGAACTTATGAGTTTCCTTTTCTTTTTCCAAGTCTATGATTCTGTTGGAAATATTCTACATCATTTTTTCCATACTTTCAAAATATGGTGATTTCTCTTCCTTAGGCTTAGCAAACAACAAGGCTTTCCTTCCCACACCTTTCTCTCCTGACCATTTAGGATAATCTTCGATACTTTCTCTTTCAGCCTCTACCTTTTCTGCCTCCTCATAAGTTTCTGCTAAAGTGGACTTGGCCTTCATTTTGGTGAACATGGCCAGCTTGGGTCCTAAAGCCGAAGTATAATATTCGATCAGGAATTTATCTGAAGGTCTGTCAGCTTCAGAAAAATTCTTGAGGTATGCTGCAAATCTTTGAGTGAAGTTGTGCACCTTCTCTTTTCTCTCTTTCTTTAAAGCGCATAGTCCTTTCATGAGGGTTGCATGAGTCTTTTGGATCGCATACTTACTTCTAAATATCCTTTCGAAGGTATCCCAATCAGGGATAGAGTTCGTAGGCAAACCAAAATACCATGATGTTGCAGCTCCTTTAAGGGTGTGCGGGAATAGTCTGCAAACTACATCTTCATACTCCCCAGCCCTTAACCCTTTTATTGCCAAATAAATTTTTTTCAAGTGGTCGTCTACTAGTATCTTTTCACTTGGGTCGAATTTGGGTAGCATCTTTTCAAAGGCTTGAGGTAAATCATGTAACGGAGGTGTCAAGTTTAAAGGTGATCTGGCTCTCCAGGAAGGTGGTGGATTTAGTGGGTTGGGTGGTTAATTGGTGTTTATGCCTGCCATGAGTCTGGGTGGAGAGTGAGGAGGTGAGCAAATAGGAGTGTGAGCAGGAGAACTGTGAGGAGTATCTGGGCCTTCTTGATTCAAAGGTAGTACAACTTCCTGTAGGGCTATTTCTACAAGCTCTTCCCAATCCTCAACCAGCACTGAGTCTTCCAATATGGGACGATCTTTCCTTTTATATTCTCTTCTGGGAAATTCAGGGATGATCGGCAATCCTCCGATATTCTACACGTATGCCCTAGTGTGTCTTCTCAGATTATTAACAACCTCGTTGTCAATAGAAAACAAATGTTCTCTACCCCTTTCTTCCGAAATTGGATTATGAAGCCCACTGCTTTCTGAACTGTTACTGATGGAATAGTCTTGGGAAAATAATTTTCCTTGGCCAGCCATGCACTGGTGAACCTCCTTCTAGCGCCAAAACTGTTGAGGCCTAGAAATTTGCAGGCAACAACAGCAAGGGATTCTCCCCAGTCAACGTTCCCAACTAGCCCGTGACTGTTTGGTAAAGGGAATCCGTCTGGTTTGCGGTCCGGCTACCATAGGTCAAGTAACAAAAGTAAAGGTTTTACCGGTTGCGGCTCGGTCCACCGTGTGTATTTTTTGACTTAAAGTATGATATGCACGTGCCTAATTAACCATGCAGGGTGATAAAGGACACAAGGAGTAGTCACAACGTGATGCGCAGGTTCTTACCTCTCATCTTAGAACTCACAAGCATCTAAATCACATATGCAGCAATAAAGTAAAACTATCTATCTATCTATCTATCTATGTATCCCCGGAGAGCCAAATTGTAACTTATTTATGAGTAATGTGTATTGTGCATGCATTATAAAGAGAAATTACAGATAGCTGATATTCCTTCCTACAACACATGAACGATTAAAGATATTTAGACAATCAGATAGCCAATTGTTTATGAACAACATGCATTACACATGGTGGTAATTTCACAGAATAAACCAGAAATCATTCAAACAAGAACATAGGCTCTAAGATTTAAAACGATCTCACAGTTAATGGACAAAAAATGGAAAAACGAAATAGTTCATCTTTCACCAATCCATAGCATAGCATTTGAACGTCCCACCAAACTTTCTCCGACAGGCAAACAATAAATCTTTATTGCAAAAAAAAGTAGTTCTTCTTACAATATCTCTTTACATGTCTAACTGGGAAAAAGCCCCTCTCTGTTCTAACTTTCCAATATTTAAACTAAAACAGTAGACCACTTGGGTTGCCCCCACATGTGTGACCTTTCGGTCCCTCAAAACATTTCATATTTCTCTTTATCTTTCCTACACAGACTCATGATTTCCTGAGTAACTGACAGACCTTTCAGGTTTGTGCCTTTGTCGCTATTGGCTTTGCCTTCTAATTGCTTGTCCTCCTTGCGATCTTATCTCCCATCTATACCTTCGAGTCGCATTAGTCTAAACAATCTCCTGAACACTCCTGCAATTAAACGACAACAATAATTCATTGGGATTGCATTCTAAAACAAAACGTCAAATTATATCAACCAAAACGGCTACTCAACAAGAAAGATCATGTGCATGACTGTCATGAAGCTTAACAAACGCTGGCACCACTATCTCGTCTACCTACGGGTTCGAAAGAAAACACCAACGACAAGAAACAAAGAACTCATCGGCGGCTCAGAATGCTAACATCGGCAGGGTATACCTATTCACAGCCGCATAAGCGGGTCTTAACAGGCGATGGGTACTGCAAAAACACTTAAGCACATCGGAGTTAGAAGAGTTAAGACCTAAGCTATGGCGGGAAAACTTCCAATCAGAAATCGGAAAGATATCGACATCAGAAGCCAAGTGCTTTGCACAGTCGCAATGGCGGAAGAGAAAAGGCTACAGACATGCGACACGCATTGGCGGGCGGAGCGTTTTTCATTTCGGGTAGCTAGTTCATTTGGGAGTCGCAACGGCAGAAGGGAAAAGGCTACAGACATGCGACACGCATCGACGGGCGGAGCGTTTTTCATATCAGGTGCTTAGCTAATTTGGGAGCCGCAACGGCGGAAGAGAAACAGGCAACAACCTCCGGTCAGATGAAAATGATAAGTGTTTTAAAACTTTAAAAAATTGGCAACGATTGAAATTGTTTCACCTCTAGAACATCGTTTTTCAAAGAACACTTGACCCGATTCATCTTCGACTAACAAAAACCAGACTCTATCTGCGACCCGCAACAATTTTTGACACAAGCAATTTCTGAAACAGGACGAGAGTTTATCTTCAAAAATCATCCAAAATTAAAGCATGACCAAAATTCACGGCTCCAATTGATTCAACGCAGTATTAAAATCATAAAGGGGGGTCCAAAATTTAAAAGAATTGGGGGAAAATAGTTGCAGCTGCAACAATAAATGCTTCAGACCATCTGGTGTATCCTACACAGTGATCATGTAGTTCTCCCTATCTAAATCCTTTTGTAGATGGACCTGGTTGGTTTGCATGTGATTTTCCTGAAGGAAAAACTGAAACTTGCTCAACAACTGGAGTGACCAGCTAAGCAACCGGTGCAACCTCCGCATATGGAGGGACATATCCAACAATATCTTCCATGACTAACATAGGTGATTCAGTTGCAACCTCATATTCAATAGTTGTACTTGCGTTGGATATCGAACTGACCATATTCCGAACAATTCTCTTTGGATCTTGTAGTTGCAAACAAGAATCACTCTCCTCGAATGAAAATAGGATGAAAATGAAACTTGGGAGCCAAGTATGATATCGTGCATCCATTTTTTCAAGTCGTTCTTCACACACATGGGAAATCGATAGAAAGGTATCTTTCCTTACAGTCACATGGGTTGATCGTATGAATAATTATGGAAAATTATATGCATGTCATCATGTAGCTATCACATCAAGTGGTAGTTATTTCCATAAAGACGAACATGACCAAAAAACACACCGCCAAAATCTCTCAAGATTTTTAAATTAATGACATCCAGCTGTCACTTCTGCGATTCTTGTATTACTTGCGACAATGTCGCACTTTCTACGACCCATAGTATTCCTTTGACATATATTCCTTCTTCACGACAGAATAAGGGTCTTCTCCATCCTTCTTCTATTTGCGACAGACACCGAGTCTGAGAGAATTTTCTTCTTCCTGTGGAAGACTAGACCAACAAATGTGTAAAAGGATCAAAGAATTTTTGTTTTCCTCTTTTTCTCTTATTCTTTTTTATGATAGACCAGCAGTCTGCAACCAAAAATGTTTTCTCGCTTTTTTTTATGTGACCAAGTCGTTGCTATCATGATACGACTTCAACCGACTTCCATTTATTAGTCCCCTGATTGGTGTTTCTTCTATCTTTTGCAATTTCACTGTGCCTCCGTTAGTGATCTCTTCGACAATACACAATCCTAACCAATATGTTTTTAACTTGCCCGGATGCTTGAAAAATTTTCTATCATACATAAGAACAAGTCCTCCAACCTAAAAATACTTGTTCTAAATGTGTCGATCATGCCATACCTTCTGTATTTCTTTTTCAACATTTTGGTGATACCCTGTGACAAAATGTTTTTCTTCTAGCTGCACAAGTTGCAACAATCTCTCCTTGACAACATCAAAATCTGTAATTTCTGTGATCACATCAATTCTTAGGCTTGGTACAATATACTCCATTTGAATCACAACCTCTTATCAGACACTAAGCGAAATGGAGTGTGGCATGTTAATTTCTTACAAGTCATGCGATATTCCCAAAACACTGTGGAAATTTTCTGATCCCATTCATCTCTTTGAACATTACAAATCTTTGTCAATGCATTTTCCAAGATTTTGTTAAAAGATTCAACAACAACATTTGCTTGAGGGTGATATGGTGTTTTATTTCTACGTTAAATATGGAATTCCTTTGTTAGTTCTTCAATCATTTGGTTGAGAAAATGCATACCTTGATCACTTATTAAAATCTTTTGGAAACCAAATCTTGTCACGACATTTTCAAACAAAACTTTGCAGCAGTACAATCCTTTACTAGTGCTGCTTCATCCCATCTGGTTAGGTAATCAATCACATTAGTAATGTAGCTTGCACATGTGCACTTCCCTGCCATACTGATGGGTCCCACAAAATCAATGACCCATTTTTCAATGTTACTTGAGGTACCAATGGCTTACATCCCGTCATGAAGGCTTTCCAGTTATTTGGAATATATCATAGTTGCGACAATAATATGTTAGCCAGTTTTTCTACACAGTCTGAATGTTGCCATATGCCAAACTTTGAATGTTTCACTCACAGGCAAAGCCACATCAGGATGAATCAAAGGAAGTCACAACAGTAATGAAGCAAATGTTAATGTTACAGCCACATATGAGAACAATGTCACAGCTCTAAATGTTGCACAGAATACCCGCATACTGAAAAGGATGATTACAAAGAGGATTTTATTATACATTCAAATAAATGAAACAAAAGGATGAAAACGATCAAGCGTTACATCTATACAACGATTCACATATATAAAACAGAGTTTTAAATGAATAATTTGATCACACTATATAGAATGGGCAGGATCTGAAACAAAGCAGCCGGAAAGATAGCGATTTTTTCATCCGCAACGGCAGAAGGGTAGTGGCTTCTTCATCCGCAACGGCGGAAGCCCACAACACAAGGATCGGTGAAAATCGGCAAACAAAACATTGGAAGTCGGAAGGAAATCCCATTCCGCAACGTCAGAGCGAAAAGTGGAACGGGAGCCGAAACATCGGAGCTTCAAAACATCGAAAGTTGGAGCAGAATGGGAGCCGCAACGACGGAGGTATAAAAGCTTTCGGGAGCCGAAATGGCGGAAGACGGAAAGACCACAGGCTCCGCGAAAGGTCCATAGGTGTCGGAAACATTATGAGTCGGATGGTTATCCATTATGGAGCCACAACGACGGAGGTATAAAAGCTTTCGGGAGCCGCAACGGTAGAAGACGGAAAGACCACGGGCTCCGCGGAAGGTCCATCGGCATCGGAAACGTTATGAGTCGGATGGTTAGCCATTATGGAGCCGCAACGATGGAGATTGAAAGAAAAAAATGTTCCGACATGAAACCAAACATTGAACCAACTAAGGAAAATGCATTGGAAAAGAATATCGAGACTGAAGCCGATTATCTTTCCGCAACGGCAGGAGGATAAGCAGATAAACCTCCGATTTAAACATTTAAAACCCCAGCGTGGCATGGAATTGGCAAGAAGTGGCGTGACATGGCCTTGCAGAGTAGAGAATGACTATTCGTGGAATGCAGAGAGTCAGGAAAACTGGGCATTCGAAGGACTCAAAGTTTTTGTCAGTTAGATACTTTTTAGAATCTATGATATTCGTGGAATGTGAATCGTTTTGTACAGATCAGAGTTCGAGACCGATTAACTGTTTCTCATTTGCAATTAGATGGAAAATGAAGAGTTCGTAACTGTTTCTGTAATGAACAGAGAGAATGGGAATCGACTGGAATATGTATATATATATATTGTATCAAGCAGATGAGAAAAGGTGCACTGTTTAGTAAGGTAATTTTGAATATAAGAGATTGAGCACATTGCAGAAAAGGATTCAAGAGCTAGATACGATTATAGTTGCAAAGTATGAAGAATCCGGATGAGAAAGAATATAAGAATGATACAGTGACAGTCTTGGTGAGTTCTGTATGTGCTTAGTCTTGATGATAAATAGAGAAAAATGTACAGAGATAGAATTATAACATCTGTTGTGAATATCTGCAATACTGTCTAATTC
>LPNX010833869.1:419720-444388 GCA_001517045.1 Pseudotsuga menziesii
TATCCGGTGAGACTTCTTCAAGGAAAGAAGCAGCATTCAAAGCAGCAAAGAAGGAGAAGAAGAAGAAATAAGAAGAAGGGAACCATTCTGAAAAATCAGAAGAAGATGAAGAAGAAGCAAATTTTGTCAAGAGCTTAAGAAAGGGTACAAGTAGGTACAAAGGTAAGCTTCCTTTGAAATGTTTTGGATGTGGTAGAATAGGCCACTTTGCTTCCAAATGTCCATATAGTAAGAACTCTGACAATGAGGAAGAAAGCAGTAAAAATCCAAAGCAATACAAAAATAAATACAAGAAGTCTTTCAATAGACGTACTTTCAAGAAGAAGAGTTTATTTACTAAAGAAGAAAGTGATATATCTGATTCCGATGAAAGTGATGATCAGTCAGATGAGAATCTCTTTATGGCTTTGGAACATTAGAAAGACCAGTCTGAAGAGGAAGAAGATGGTGAAGTGGATTTGGAAGCAGAATTGGTAAGTGCTCTATGTGATTTAAGAAGAGAAAGAAAAGAATGTAAACATCTTAAGAGAAATGTTAAAGAACTTGAGGATGAGTTGAAAAAATCAAATGATTCATTTGAAAGCATTGAAGCAATGATGATTGAATTAAAACTAAAACTGGAAGAAGCTAGAATCACTGAAGAATATGTAAACAAATTAATTATGGTAAAGGATAAAGAGATTGAAAACCTGAAATCAGAAGTTGTCTTATTAAGGAAGAAGGTACAGGAAAGGAACATGAATCACAGTTCATCAATTCTAAATCAGATAATAGAAAGTCAGAGATCTGTAAATGATAAATTTGGACTTGGTTATAAAGCAGCAGTGATCAATGATGGTTCTAGTTCAAGTTTCAAAGGAACAGGTGCAGAAAAGAAGAATGAGAAAGGAGCTGATGAGAATTCAGTGGTTGAGAAACATGAAGAAAAATCAAGACCAATTGTTCAGAAAAGAACACATGACGGGTATCAGAATAAGTTTAATGGCTATTGTTTCTTTTGTTACAATTATGGACACAAAGCTGCGTTTTGCACTAAATTTTCAAGAAAAATATATGAACATAATGGGTATGAGAAGTCTAGACATGGATATGGAAAAAGATTGGATGTGACAAGTCAAAACAAAAATAGAAATACTCATAACAGATTTGATATTTTAAACCATGAAACAGAATGTTATAAGTGTCAAAATTTTGGCCATATTTCAAGAAATTGCCCTACCAACTTTCAAAAAGGTAGTAAACTCATCTGTACTCATCAACAAACTCAAATATGGAAAAGGAAGACTGAAAATATGAAGGCTGAAAATTGTAATGTAGCACTGCAAGCTGAACATAAAATCAAATGGATAATAGACAGTGGATGCTCCAAACATATGATAGGAAGTAAACATTTGTTTATCAAACTAGACAAAGGAAAAGAGGGATCTGTCACATTTGGAAATGATCAGACAGCTAGAATAAATATAAGATGGACTGTATGTTTAAACAGTAAGAAAAACTTGGCTGAAAATGTCCTGTTGATAGAAGATATGGAACACAACTTGGTGAGTGTTAGTCAAACATGTGATAAGGGACGCTACATGATATTTGATTCAAATGGATGTCAAATCAGAGATGTGAAAACAGATAAACTAATAGGTACAACCACAAGAAGTGCAAGCAATGTCTATATTCTAGATGAGAAAAAGAATGAATGTTGTCTTAGTAATGAGAATGAAAGCTAGTTGTGGCACAAGATACTAGGTCACATCAATTTTGATAATCTGATCAATATGAGTAAGAATGAAGTTGTAAGATATTTACCATCTTTAAAGAATCTCTCAGGTTCAGTGTGCAAGCAATGCCAACATGGGAAACAAACAAGAGTCATATTTAAAACAAAAGAATACTCCACAACTAAACCGCTTAAGATAGTGCATACTGATATTTGTGGGCCCATGAGAACAAAAGGGATGAAAGGAGAAAAGTATTTCTTATTGTTTGTGGATGATTACACTAGAATGACTTGGCTTTACTTATTGAAAAAGAAATCTGAAGCTTTTGACTGCTTTCAAATGTTTAAAGAATTTGTTGAAAATGAATGTGACAAGAAAATAAAGTGCCTGAGATATGATAATGGAGGAGAGTACGTGTCAAATGAATTTAACAAATTTTGTGATGTGATCGGGATAAAGAGACACTTCTCTGTGACTGAAACACCTCAGCAGAATGGGGTAGTAGAAAGGAAAAACAAAATAGTAGTAGAGATGGCTAGAACCATGCTCTATGAAGCAAAGTTGAGTAATGTGCTTTGGCCTCAAGCTATTCACACATCAGTTCACATACTGAATCGATTTCTGCTAAGAAATAACCAGTCTGTCATGCCATATCAAATGTGGAAAGGAAGACTAGCCAGCGTTAAACATTTCAGGATTTTTGGCTGTAAATGTTATATCAAACGAGTAGATCCACATTTGGGAAAATTAGACTCTAGAACTGATGATGGAGTATTAGTTGGCTACTCCTGTTCTAGAAAAGCATATAAATGTTATAATTTCAGACTAAGAAAGATCCTTGAAGCAATAGATGTAACATTTGATGAATTTGCATTCTTAAAATCAAAGACTAAGCAAAAGGAGTTTGAGACTCATGATATATTTGACAAGCACAGGTCATATAATGAAGAGGATGGAATAGAAGAGGTTAAGGCTGATGACAGTAACAGATCTACATGTGATGATGAACAATGCTTTAGTCCTTCAAAAAATACAATTTCAACAAAATCTCCAAGTAGTCGAATACAGAAAAATTACCCTGAAGAATTGATTATTGGGGATATAAACTCAGGTGTCGAGACAAGAAGTAAAAGAGAAAGACCCATCCTTGAAAAGCAGGTATCACTTCTCTCTTTGACTGAACCAAAAAACGTGAATGAAGCTATCAAAGATGAACATTGGGTAAATGCTATGAAGGAAGAGCTTAGTCAAATTGAAAAGAATCATACCTGGGAACTAGTTCCTAGGCCTGCAAACAAAAATGTAATAGGAGCGAAGTGGGTTTTCAGGAATAAACTGGATGATACAGGAAAAGTAACCAGAAATAAAGCAAGACTAGTTTGCAAAGGTTATGCACAGGTAGAAGGGATTGATTACAGTGAAAAATTTTCCCCTGTTGCTAGAATGGAAGCAATAAGGTTGATCTTAGCATATGCCAGCTCCAAACAAATTAAATTATACCAAATGGATGTGAAGTCAGCTTTTCTGAATGGTGATCTGGAAGAGGAAGTCTACATGGAGCAGCCAGAAGGATTTCATATACAGGATGCATCACAGTTTGTTTACAGATTGAGGAAAGCGTTATATGGATTAAAGCAAGCACCTAGGGCATGGTACTCCAGACTAGATAACTACTTAATGCAGCAAGGATTCAAGAAAGGTCACACAGATAGTAACCTGTACATTAAAGAAGAGAATAACAACCTTATTATTATGGAAGTTTATGTTGATGACATAATTTTTGGGAGTGACGATGATAGACTGAGCACAAAGTTTGCTGAAAGCATGCAGCAGGAATTCGAAATGTCTATGCTAGGAGAAATGAAGTTCTTTCTTGGATTACAAATCAATCAATGTGACAAAGGTATCTCTATCTCTCAAACTAAATACATTAATGAAATGTTAAAGAAATTCAAAATGGAGGACTGTAAGCCAGTTGGTACACCTATGGTCACTGGATGTAAACTCAGTAAAGATGATGACTCTGGAGATGTAGACCAGACTATGTACAGATCCATGATTGGCAGTCTACTCTATGCTACAGCAACTAGGCCAGACATTATGCATGCTGTTTGTCAAGTTGGAAGATTTCAGGCTTCACCTAAGAATGGTCACTTGTTGGCTGTAAAGAGGATTTTCAGATACTTAAAAGGAACAACAAATCATGGTTTATGGTATCCAAAAGATAACTCTGGACTTATATGCATTTACTGATGCTGACTGGGCTGGATGTGTTGATGACAGGAAAAGTACTAGTGGTGCTGCCTTCTTTCTTGGAGGTTGTTTGGTAAGCTGGTCCAGTAAGAAACAATCATCTGTTTCATTATCTACAGCTGAAGTAGAGTATATAGCAGCAGCAAGATGTTGCACCTAGATTCTTTGGATGAAGCAGATGTTGAAGGATATGCACATACAGAATGATGATCCCATTCCCATTTTCTGTGATAATACAAGTGCAATAAGCAATCCAAAGAACCCAGTGATGCATTCAAAGACTAAACACATACCCATCAAATATCATTTTCTAAGAGAGAAGGTGCTGTCCAAAGTTATTAAGATTGAATATGTTGGAACAAAAGACCAGATTGCTGATATTTTCACTAAGCCTCTTCCCAAATCTCAGTTTGAAATGCTTCGAGCTCAGTTGGGGGTTTGTCCTCTCTAAATATTTTCTCATTCACATTACAGTGACAAGGGGAGACATATTCACAGGGGGAGTTCTCTTTCTATCTTTTCCATGGATGTCAAAAGGGGGAGAAATCTTTCAAATTTTGTCATCATGTCAAAGGGGGAGTTTGTTAGCCAGTTTTTCTACACAGTTTGAATGTTGCCATATGCCAAAATTTGAATGTTTCACTCACAGGCAAATCCACAGCAGGATGAATCAAAGGAAGTCACAATAGTAATGAAGCAAATGTTAATGTTACAGCCATAGATGAGAACAATGTCACAACTCTAAATGTTGCACAGAATATCCGCATACTGAAAAGGATGATTACACAGAGGATTTTATTATACATTCAAATAAATGAAACAGAAGGATGAAAACGATCAAGTGTTACATCTATATGCGATTCACATATATAAAACAGAGTTTTAAATGAATAATTTGATCACACTATACAGAATGGGCAGGATCTGAAACAAAGCAGCCGTAAAGATAGCGATTTTTTCATCTGCAACGGCAGAAGGGTAGTGGCTTCTTCATCTGCAATGGCGGAAGCCCACAACACAAGGATCGGTGACAATCGGAAAACAAAACATCGGAAGTCGGAAGGACATCCCCTTCCGCAACGTCGGAGCGAAAATTGGAACGGGAGCCAAAACATCGGAGCTTCAAAACATCGAAAGTTGGAGCGGAACGGGAGACACAACGACGGAGGTATAAAAGCTTTCAGGAGCCGCAACGGCGGAAGACGGAAAGACCACGGGCTTCGCGAAAGGTCCATCGGCGTCAGAAACGTTATGAGTCGGATGGTTAGCCATTATGGAGCCGCAACGGCGGAGGTATAAAAGCTTTTGGGAGCCGCAATGGTGGAAGACGGAAAGACCACGGGCTTCGCGGAAGGTCCATCGGCGTCGAAAACGTTATGAGTCGGATGGTTAGCCATTATGGAGCCACAACGGCGGAGATTGAAAGAACAAAATGTTCTGACATGAAACCAAACATTCATCCGACTAAGGAAAATGCATCGGAAAAGAATATCGAGACTGAAGCCGATTATCTTTCCGCAACGGCGGGAGGATAAGTAGATAAACCTCCGATTTAAACATTTAAAACCCCAGCGTGGCATGGAATTGGCAAGAAGTGGCGTGACATGGCCTTGCAGAGTAGAGAATGACTATTCGTGGAATGGAGAGAGTTAGGAAAACTGGGCATTCGAAGGACTCAAAGTTTTTGTCAGTTAGAGACTTTTGAGAATCTATGATATTCGTGGAATGTGAATAGTTTTGTACAGATCAACATTTGAGACTGATTAACTGTTTCTCATTTGCAATTAGATGGAAAATGAAGAGTCCATAACCGTTTCTGTAATGAACGGAGAGAATGGGAATTGACTGGAATATGTATATATATATTGTAGCAAGCAGATGAGAAAAGGTGCGCTGTTCAGTAAGGTAATTTTGAATATAAGAGATTGAGCACATTGCAGAAAAGGATTGAAGAGCTGGATACGATGATAGTTGCAGAGTATGAAGAGTCCGGATGAGAAATAATATAAGAATGATACAGTGACAGTCTCGATGAGTTCTGTATGTGGTCTTGATGATAAACAGAGAAAGATGTACATAGATAGAATTATAACATCTGTTGTGAATATCTGCAATACTGTCTAATTCAGAATCATAATGTAAATGCTGATTTATAAAGCCTAGTTATAGACAGTGAGGGGCTGTAAGGGTTTGATTCATTCTGTAATTCACAATATTTCTCTGGGGTGTTGTAGCATCCTTCTGGTTGTTGCCAGAAAATAGAAACAAGTTGGAGCTTCCAAAGGTAGCAGCCTCGTTTGGGTTGAAGCTCAGGAAAAATAAAAGAATGTAAAGAGGAGTTGGAGCTTACCTTTCATTCTTAAGAAGAAGAGTATTTACTGTTTCCTCATGAAAACATTGTGTCTTGTGTTCGTTGATGTGATTGAATGTTGACTGTTATGTAATTTACTGCTATATGTTGAATGGTTTAAACATATGTCAATAATAAATCTGAAACATCCTTTAAAAAGATGCACTTTGGTATATAACTGATTCACCCCCCCCCTCTCAATTACTTTAATCTATCCAACATAATATCGGGCATTTATATGCATGGTTGGCCACCACAATCCTACTTGTAAATCTTGTGCACCGTATATTTTCCAATGTAATGGACTCATATGACACCAACATGTTATTCATTTAATATCAATGGTTGCTTGTGCTCTAATATGTAGCGACGAAGAATCTCATCGGGACCCATTTGATACAATTGTCCAGCGATCAACTAGAAATATGCAACTTGTACAACTAATTGTTTCTTTTGCGCAATGGTGAATTCAGCTAGCAAATAACCCATACTAATTTTTTTTATGATATCTATGTACTGATCATTAAACATGGTTATCACAAACAATTGCGCATCAGGGAGATTATTGTCCAGATTACTAGGCTCTTCACTACTTTCAATCCTCGAAAGATGGTATGGTCCCAAATTCAATCAACTGGGTTTAACAATTACTTCAAAATCAAACTCTTGAAAGAGGAGAAGCCACTAGAAAATACCCCCCCCCAACAATGGCTTATTGACCAGGTGTTTCAATGTGGAATGATATGTGTACATCTTGAAATGTCCTCCCAATAAGTAGTGTCTGAAATTCTGGAGATCTTATACCATCGCTAAACCTTCTCTTTCAATCGTGGTATAATTCTTTACTAAAGTTGACAACTTCCTTCTAGTGAAGGCTATAGGATGGTCGATCGACCATTCACCAGGCTACGTTAGTAACACACTGAGCGCGATAGACAACACGTCGACATGAACATGAAACTCCTTTTTCAAGTATGGAAATACAAGTATGGGTACTGTAGTCATCTTATTTTGTAATTTTTCCAGACTCTCTTGGAAACTCTCCATCCAATGGAACATAGCATTTTTCTTTAACAACTTTTATATCGGAGCAGTCACCTCTGCATATCCTTTGATAAATTTTCTTTAGTATCCCATGTATCCCAATGTTTCTCACAACTTCTTGACTATATCAGGTGATGGTAGGTTGATAATGATCACAATTTTATCCAAGTTGACCAAAATTCCATCGCGATATACCACATGGACAAAAACTCCAAACAAGGCACAAAATATACATTTCTTCAAATTTAAAATAATTTGATACTGGAGACATCATTCCAGCATCATTCTATGGCTCTCAATATGGTATTTTAAGAGCCCAAAGATTGTCCAATCATCAAACTAGACTTCAAGAAATTTGTGAATGAAATATTTAAAAGCAACAACTACTATTCTAGAAAAAATCACAGAAGCATTCTTAAGTCCACAGGTCATTACCATATATTGGAAACATCCTCACTCCGTTGCAAAGGTAGTCTTGTGTTGGTCTTCCTTGGTGATTATGATATGATGGTAACCATAAAAATCATGAGTGAACGAGTACATTTTTTGACCTCCGACACTCTCTAGTTCTTCATGTGTAAATGGAGTCGGAAACAGGTCATGTAAGTAAGCATAATTTGAGTTTTCTCAGGTTGACACAAATTCTTACTTCGCTCGTAGCATTTTTCTCTTGTACTACTATCAGGCTGATCCATTTTGATTCCTCAAAAACCTCTATAATACCTGCATCCAACATTCGGTCCAACTCATCCTTGACCTTTTATTTACATTGCAGATTCAATCTATATGGTCGCTGCTTGACCGATTTCGCATCGGGCCTCAAAGGTATTTTGATTTCTCCCAGATCTTTGACTATCCCCTTCATATCTGAATATTTGGTAGGGAACATATCATGAAACTCATGCAATAAATCAATGATATTTCCTACAGTGTCATTATCCCAATAATCTCCAATATTGGCGAACTTTGGATTTTCTGTCGAGCCAATATTAACTTTTTTGATTTTGAGTGGGCTCAGGAATTGGTTGCTAGAAATACCAAGTCCTTCTATTGCACACATACCTTTCGAATTAGGTATGTTTACATCGAGCGTATCATTATCATTTGGCTCTCCCGTCACATTGTAACATTCCATACAATGGTGGATTGTTGTGCTGCATTGGTGGAAGTTTGCTGCTGCAATAGGGATTTCTTCAAATATTTTCATTTTTATCACTTGCATTGCAACATCAATCGAAGGATGGCCATTTGCAAACTCATATGTATGTGTGAATCTAGTAGCTAAATCCTCCCAATTAATATTTCCTCTTCGGATCTCCACTGATGTATAGCAATTTCTCGGTATCATATCTAGTGTATGAACAAAGGAAAAATAAGATAGGGAAGGAAAGTACACAAACCCATAATGTCCATAATTTGCTAGGATGGTTTTATTCCAACAATGACCACTATCTCAATTCAAACCACCAAGGATCAAGGATGGACGATCACAAGAATTGAATGATACACGATAAGGATCTAGGTGTTTCAATTCCCATAATTGTAAAATCGATATGACAAGTTGTTGAGGCCTGGAAAATAGCAGGTAACAACAGTTAGGGATTCTCCCCAATAAATGTTCCCAACTAGCTCGTTATTGTTTGGTGTGGGGAATCCGTCCAGTTTACGGTTCGGCTACCGTAGGTCAAGTAACAAATTAAAGGTTTTACTGGTTACGACCTAGTCCACCGTGTGTATTTTTAGTTTTATGTGTTTAAGTATGATGTGCAAGTGCCTATCTAACAATGCAGATTGATAGAGAATACGAGGAGTGGTCACAATGTGATGCACAGGTTCTTACCTCTCATCTTAACTCTCTCGCATCTAAATCACACATAGAAAGAAACTAAAACTAACTATCTAACCTATCCCTAGGGAGCAAGATTATCATTTATCAATGAGTAATGTATTTATGCGCATGCATTAAGAAAAATCACAGATAGCTATTACATATTTCAAAACACATGAACAGTAATAGATATATGAACAACAAGATAGCTTATTTTTTATGAAAATCCTTCATTATTCACAGTGGAAATTTCATAGAATAAACTAGAGCACATTCATAACAAGAACATAGGTTCAAAGATTTAGAACGATCTCACAGTTAATGGACACAAGCTAAAAATGAAATAGTTCACATTCAACAGATCCATAGCATAGCATTTGAAACATTCCACCAAGCTTTCTCCAACAGGAAACTTGTAATTCTCTATTGCAAAAGGAAATAGTTCTTCTTGCAACATACTCTCACAAATCTATCTGCAAAAAAAGTCCTTTTCTTACATCTAACTCTCCTATATTTATACAAAACAACAAAACCTTTGGGCTGCCCCCTGTGACCTTTGGGCTCGCCCTGTGACCTTTGGGCTCCCCCCCCAACTGTTCATTTTCACAATTTTGTCTTTTAGTGAGTGTTGTACAATACGTTACATTAAATTAAAATTTAATAGCACTTTTTATAAAGAGAGACCAATTTGGTCATTGATGAAGTTTTCCCAAGCCTGGGCCTCTGTTGTTATTGATCTGTTGAGATATCAGACTCTTACTTTCTTCTTCACATTCTTCATCTTTGCTTCTTCATTGTTGCCTCCTTTCTTCTGCTTTGTCTTCCAGACATATCTTCTTTACAGCAGCAATTCCCAAGCTAGGTCTAAAAAATCCTCTAAGTTTGTTTGTTGTTAAAACGAAAAACTCATCATTAATCCGGACTACATTCAAGATCATCTAATCATCAAATGTGAGGCCCTGTATTATGTTCTCATCACGAAAGCCCTAACTTGATAAAAAACCGAAACCTCTGTCGCCCATAAAATAGGGTTAAATCTCATAAAAAACGGCGGGAAAAAACCCTCACCGGCGGTCGAAACCACTATAGCATCGGATGATTATTTCACTAAGGATTCGCAACGGCGGGAGACAGACAAACTATGGGCTCTGTGACCAACTAAAAACATCGAAAATCGAAAGCTCGGAGGACTAACTAGTAATGCGTCAGCAGATAAACCAACTAAACGTCGGAGAGATAGTGTACTACATAGCCACAACGACGGGAGACAAACTGACTATGGTTTCCACGGCAATAGAAAATCATCGGCGATCGAAAGAACTAAGGACTATGGATCGACGAGTTTAAAAATAAGCATCTCCGCTGTGTTGGTGAGACAAACAACAAGGCCTCCGAAACGGTGGCATCGCTCGAGACTAGAACTCCGACTATTTGTCAAAAACATTCTGATAGTGAAAACAAAAAAATCATCCCAAAGCAAAAAGGTTTGAACCAATAAAACCACGGAATCGGTGAAAGTAAGACTATCCATCAGCCTGTTCTCTATTTGTCCTTCGAAACGCCGGTGATATAGAAGGCTAATGCTCTGACCATGATAAAATAAAATCGCCGACAGTCCAAAAAAAATTGAGATAAAAGCGCATCGGCGAAAATAATAACTGTCCATCGAGACGTTCATTAATTACCCTCTGCAATGGTGGCTGCATAGAGAACTACCGCCCCGATTCACACATAAATAGACTTCCGATAGTGATAAAGGAAATCATCCACAAATCAAAATCTTTAAGTTCCACAGTCAAAATCATTGGCAGGAAAAAAGCAACTTTCCGAAAAGAAGGAAAACAATTGACCTCAATTCAACTTCAAACAATCCAAATTTGTAGCAGAGGGAAAAATAGAGTTCAACAATCCAAACAATCCCAGGCAAGATAAAAATAAAAATAGGAGGGTCCAAATTTTTTTAGAAATTTGGGAAAAAAGTTGCAGCTGCAACACAAGTATTTAGGATACCAAGAGGTGTGGGATGAAACTAAAATTAGGAATTTAATAAAGGATATACAATGTTTCTTACATCTCAAATAGATGCACGAAGAATCATGAAATAAGATAGATATGTGTATGGTATTTAGCACATGAAGATATGTATAGCATTGGTGAATATGCTTGGTTAAATTTTTAAAAAGCATAATTTTGTATCACGGTTGTATGAGTGGGTTTATTTATACAAGGTCCTATTCATTGAAACTTCATATAGAGTAGATGACAATAATCAACAAACAACTACACTTCTTTATGTAGCAGGTAAAATATGATTTCCATAGTTGTCTCTACAAATATAAATGTATTATATTGCTGGTAGTAACATATTTACTACCCATAAAGATAGATAAAGACTTGTTGAATCAGTTTATGTCTTGGTCCTACTTATAAAAAGGAGATGGGAAAGGAAGATATGATATAACTAGAGGGAGTTTGGAAATCAAGTGATGTGGTAGTGTTAAAAATTGTGAAGGTAGAAGGAAATTTGGTGGAATGGTTCAAAACCCACAACCAGATTGTTGTTGAGGTACTAAAAAATTGGTTTAAATTTAGATTATTCATATATATGAGTATGGGGATTCCCTAACAACCCAAAAACAATCCCAATTTTTTTCCAAATTTAATTAGAAATATGAGATCTCTTACAACATTTTTTTTTGAGAAATCACTTTATAGAATCAAGAAAGTAATAACTTACCAGTTGCCACAATATTGGTCGATGAGTATTTCTCCATAGACACTGTAGAAGACAATGTTGGTGAAGCATATCCACTAGGTTATGGTTTTATAATATTGAGGATGAATCATTATAATCCAATAAATAAGATGATAGATAAATATTTTCCAAAGAAATTTGGTTGGTATTAAAACAGTGATGATCAAATAACCATCATCTTGGACAAGCTTGAAGCAAGATGGTTGAATAGTATAGTAACTGACATTCACAAGGATATATTGGATGTTTTGATGGTGGGATGTTCCATACATAAAATAACCATTGACTGATGATATGAAATATCAAACTACTTAGAAAATCATGCCTAGGAATAGTCTACACCACCAATTTATGTGCTCAAATGTAGTCATACAACCTTGCAAGTATCCTAACTATTGGGATTGAATTAAAGGGTTGTTTTAGAGTTCTCAATCAGTCAAGGATTTGCACTAAACCTCCCTTGAATGCAATATAAATAGGTGATATTGTGGTTCCCTTCCATTTCCAGTGAAATTTCAGAACTCAAGCATGTAATAATATTACCTTGATCAATTCCCTAGACTTTACCCGTGCAAACTTAGTAAACATGTCTCGTTCAGGTGAAATTTTTAGACTATAAGTGTTCTTGACTTATCATATTTAAATGAAAAACAACTTGTCATGTTTATATGGATTCATGGCCACTTAAGAAGTTAAGTCGACCCTATATTACACATGCACACGTTGTCCCCAGATATTATAACGAAATTTACTTAAGAGTTAGGTAGACCCCATGTTGTTTCTTCCTTGATATAGGTGATTTTTTTATTTCTAGTTGTATCGAGTTTCATAACAAATACAACTCTACCAAAAATACTCCATAGATCATGCTACATATTGTTTTCCTCATAAATATGTGTTATAGGTGAAGGCACAAATGGGTCTATCATACAATAAACCTCTTACCATCAGCTTCCATATTTTGATGATCTTTATTATGAAAAATATGCCATTTTTCAAACACTACCTTATGAAATGATTTAGAAGTTCACCAAAGCAATGTTAAAATTGTTCCCTAATTCCCTTAATGCCCCATAATGATAATTCCAAATTGATGTATATCCAAAGAAGATACCAAGTAAGTATTTATTTAGTCTAAAGTGCTCAAATATGGTCATTGAACAAAATTGAAGGTTGTTGTAACTATTGTTCCAGGATTCATGGTAGTTATGTCCTCAAAAATCCTGTCAACAGGTCCCTAAAGTCTGATATCAACACTTTCAAACCTTTGTCTTAATCTCTTTAGTGCCAATTTTATAAACCTCATAAGGATATTGAACCAATACATTCACTCCAAGATAAATCATAATGACCACCAAAGTAGGAAATCAAGCACCACACATAACTGAATCCATCCCCATCAAGGCATCTTTCACCAAAACCCCAACTCATTCATGAGCTACTAAAATTTCAAAAATTTCCTAACATTTTGGGTGTCAATGATATACATTCCACTATTTGCTGAGAATGTAGTCCACTCTCCCTCCACTCTCCCTCCACTCTAAAGGGTTTACAAAGACAATTAGATGCCTTATCTAGCTTATGATAAGTGAGGAACTGAGCTTGCTCCATAATGAAAGACCAAGATTGTGAACAATATCTGGATTTATTGTTGGTTGGCCATCATTTTTCATATTGTTTTGTCAACCTCTAGAATTATGGCCCACTCTAAATGGAATATCATACTAATACTGAGTCCTTGCTCTATTCCCGAGTCTTAGAAATGGAGTGTTGCTAGTGCCGTTAAAGAAATCTAGTGACATAATATTAGACAAGAGTTTCAGTAGTCAAATTTCTTCTTGAAATAAGGATGAACAAGCCACCTAGCAACAAATCAAAGTAGCATATAAATAATGACAAACAAGATTTATGTATTTGATATTTTTGTGAAGAAAACCATCTTATACAATAGAAAATTGCAATGATAAACTAACCATATATGATTGCATCAGTCCCCTATTATTCCTAGCTTAAGATGGCTACAACTCCACTCTAGAGGGTTTACAAATACAACTAGATTCCTTATCTAGATTACAATAAGTGAGGATCCGAGCTTGATCCCTAATGAAAGACAAATACTGCAAACAATATATGGATCTATTGTTGGTTGGCCATCATTTTCCATATTGTTGTGTCTGCCTCCAGACCTATGGTCCACTCCAAACAGACTATCATACTAATATTGACTCCTTTTTCTATTCCTGAATCTTAGAAATGGAGTGTTGCTAGTGAAGTTAAAGAAAGCTAGTGAAATAATATTATACAAGATTTTCAGTAATCAAATTTATTCTTGAAATAAGGATGAACAAGCCTCCTAACAACAAATCATAGTAGCATAGAAATAATGGAAAACAAGATTTATGTATTTGATATATTTGTGAAGAAAACCATCTTATACAATAGATAACTATAACAATAAACTAACCATAGGTTATTGCACCAGTCCCTTATTTTTCTCAGCTCAAGATGGCTACACCTCCGCTCTAGAGGGTTTACACAGACAATTAGATTCCTTATCTAGCTTACGACAAGTGAGGAACTAAGCTGTCTCCATAATGAAATATCAATACTGCGAACACTATCGGGATCTATTGTTCATTGGCCATCATTTTCCATATTGTTTTGTCTGCCTTCATACCTATGGTCCACTCCAAACAGACTATTAGACTGATATTGACTCCTTGCTCTGTTCCTAAGTATTATAAATGGAGTGATTCTAGTGAAATTAAAGAAAGCTAGTGAAATAATATTAGACAAGAGTTTCAGTAATCAAATTTCTTCTTGAAATAAGGATGAACAAGCTACCTAGAAACAAATCACAATAACATAGAAATAATGACAAACAAGATTGATGTATTTGATATATATGTGAAGAAAACCATCTTATACAATAGATAACTACAACAATAAACTAACCATAGTTTATTGCACCAGCCCCCTATTATTCCTAGCTTAAGCTAGCTACACCTCCACTCTAGAGGGTTTACAAAGACAACTAGATTCCTTATCTAGCTTATGACAATGGAAGAATTGAGCTTGGTCCCTAATGAAAGACTAGTACTGTGAAAATTATATGGATCTAATGTAATTGGTTGGCCATCATTCTCCATATTGTTTTTTCTGCCTCCAGACCTATGCCACACTCCAAATGGATTATCAAACTTATAGTGACTCCTTGCTCTATTCCTAAGTCTTAGAAATGGAGTGCTGCTAGTGACGCTAAAGAAAGCTAGTGAAATAATATTAGACAATAGTTTCAGTAATCAAATTTCTTCTTGAAATAAGGATGAATAATCCGCCTAGCAACAAATCACAGTAGCATAGAAATAACGATAAACAATATTTATGTATTTGATATATTTGTGACGAAAACCATCTTATAAAATAGATAACTGCAGTGATAAACTATCCATATTTGATTGCACTAGTCCCCTAGTCTTCCTAGCTTAAGATGGATACACAAAAGGTAAAATTCTATACAATTTTTTGTTATAAAACAACATAAGATTCAATTGGATATGTTGAGCTTTTTAACATGAAAGAACTCTTATATGCATTATTTTCACTAGATCTCCCATTTTTGTTAACTTGACGGGATCTATCTTCAACTTAAATCCCATGGTTAAGGAATATATTTTCCTTCAAAATCATCTAGGAGACTTGCAATTAACCTCTGCCATTGAGTTACATTACCTAGGACAAACTGCTTTGGCCAAGTTAATGATAAAATATCACAAGACTCATGTCTCCATTTAGATATATTACTTATGCTGAGTTAACAATGAGATATCACAATATTCCTGCCTCCTCTATTGAGATACACTATGGAGGATGAACTGCATAGGCTGAGTTAACAGTGAGATATCACAATGATACAACAATACACTATCAAGGGAAATATATATAGGATGAGTTAACAATGAAATATGTCAGAATAGTGTACAGCCGAGTACATTAACATGGCAACATATGCTTGGGAAATTGAATCCTAATCCTTCTAACAAAGCTCACCAGTTGACATTAAAAATATGTATTTTAAAATTGTGTATAAATGAGCTATTTTTCTCAGTTTTTTCCCAAGTTTTATTCTCCCAGATAACCAAATTGATGCATGAAAATGCTAAATCCATCAAATAATGAATCGAATGCTATTTTTGTTCTTGACTAGAAACATTCTATACAAGGAATTCTTTGTATGGGCGATAATTTGTGTGAGAGTATATATAGTTTCTAGGAAACAATAGTGAAATACAAGAATTTAGATTAAAACAACAATTTTGTAATTTTCCCTCTTTTTGGATTCATTTAACCAAACCGTCAGCCATTTCATCAAGAAGGCAATTATGTAAACCCTTGTTAAGTCATTTGCATTTTTCACAAAAGGATTTCAATCAAAACAAGTATTCTGATTATTGAGGAATTTACAATACAACATGAATCTTAGCATTTTCACCCTTAGAATTTTTTGAAAATAAAAGAAGTTCAAATATAAAATTTTAAGTTACTGAGTTTTCCAGCATGAAAGACCGATATCTGCATTATTTGTACCATAATTCCCCTTTGTTAATCTTATGTGCTCCACCTTAACTTCAATGCCATGGCTAAGGCTAAGGGGTATTTTTCCAAGGCTTTTAATATTTCCTTCCATATTTAAGAGATATTGTGCAATATCCGATGACATTCAGTACAGATGTCTCTCCTAGAGTTAATATACACCTCAAAAATTTCACCAATGTTTCTCTATATAATATGAGAGTCCTTCATAATTATCACATGAATTTTTATTTTAGATCGACTTAGATTTTCTCTCCCCAGCGTGTGGTTGTTTTCTTTTAAACCTTAGTCAACCCCTTGAAACCCTAGATTTTTTCAAGGTTTAGTGCTAGAGGCTTGTACAATCTAAGAATATGTTTAAATACATATATAAGAAAAGAAAATGGAGTTGGAATTCAAGAAATTCTTAACATGGTGATGATATTGGTGTTGGTAGACATAATTGAAATTGTCAAGTATTGGTATTGAGCTTCATGTTGAGTCTCCACTGCCTCCATAATGGAAACGATGTTTAGATATTTAAGTTTGTTTCCTCCTATTTTTTTTCTTGATTACATATTGTGTTTCCCTTTTAATCGTGTTTTTTGGATGTTATCATTGAATTCACCTTTAGGTTTGTTTGATTCTTCTAGTTTTTTCTTTATTACAAATTGTGTTTCTCTTTTATTAATGGTTTCTTTTATTAGTGATTAAGTTCATATATGATTACAGACAAGGAAAATATTTTATTACAATTCAGCCACAAAAGTGAATTGTTGGAATTGATACAAGGGAAACAATTCCAGTTTATGGCTGTCACCTTATGCAATTGGACGTCCAAAGGCGTTTTCCAGAAAACAATCATATATGGAAGCAACAAGAGAAGGAAAAAAATTGCAGCTGGAGGGAACAACTTGTTTGATCTCTTTGATGAAAAATAACGGAGAGATGATTGCAGTGTCTTGTGCACAGTGTCACATGTTTGTGATGTTTTAAAAATATTTTCCTTCATGCCCCAACTACAAGTATGTTCATCCATTCGACCTCAATTTGGCATTTAAAAAGAATAATTTTATACCACCTAGGTAGACACTCAGTTTTCTTGATTATGATCATGCCACTGTACAAGACATAAAGTAACCACGAATAAATGTGTTTTGGAGCTCTGTAGATTTTATATGGTACACTCTTTCCCCTCTCTATATCTTTATCTACATAACATGTTACATTATACTATACATACTATACACACACACACACACACACACACACACACACACACACACAC
Organism: Pseudotsuga menziesii; assembly: GCA_001517045.1. Taxonomy (NCBI): domain Eukaryota; kingdom Viridiplantae; phylum Streptophyta; class Pinopsida; order Pinales; family Pinaceae; genus Pseudotsuga; species Pseudotsuga menziesii. The sequence goes on from LPNX010833869.1 coordinate 437,526, forward strand.
ACACACACACACTAGTACATGCACAAAGCAAATAATTGCAAAAATAGAGTCTTTATTTACTAACTTAACACATTAATAGTGGTATATATTGATTGTATGTATAATATAATGTTATATAGGATACTAGCAATCAAGTGGACTTGTACATGGTCAGATAGATGGCCAAGGCTATTTTTTTATATAGATAGAATATAGATAATAAACAAATATACCTACATATTTAGCATAACTAGAAGATAGTATATAGTTCCCCCTAGTTCTTGAAATTGTGTATGAAAAAAATTATTGTAGATGAATGCCAACCAAGGCTACAATGATTTAAAAAAAGCACTTTGTTAGGATTAATTAATCCTCCTTTGTCCAATATACTCTATCTGGTCATTTTTCCTAACTTAGGGAGTTATTATTAGTGCACTAGAGTATGGGGGTCACACCTTGGGGTTATCCGCCACTTACTGCATATTCATCAATGAGTTTATGTGCATATGGGAACAATCCCTACATTATAGTAGCCCACTCCGAGTGCCACCAACATCCTCCATCAGTTGGTTAAGAAGTTATGTTGAGTTAACCTCTAGTTACAATCAGGTAGATCACTTTCAGTCATCCTAGCACCAATTTTACATGCATGCAGGGAAAGTGGTGCCTTTTTCCCACCTACCTCATCAGTTAATTGATTGTAGACTGGTTTAGACATTTGGAGTTAGACTAGTGAGATACAATATTGATTTAGACACAATTAGTTAGCTATTTAGTCAGCTTGAGATAGTATATTCAAATCCTATCCATAGTATTCAGATTCTATTTATTGTATAATCATTTTATTATTGATTTTAATGAATGAATATTAATGTTGTGATCAACTAAGAAATTCTTGTCGGATTTATCTGAAATTTGTGGCGTGAATTTCATGTTTAGTGTACATTTTCTTTGATTATTCCACTGCATAATTCCCTTCCTACAACTTTCATATTTTCCTGTAGATCAATGGTTCACAAATTTAACATGGTATTAGAGCCTTGTTTAGTCTAGCAGCAAACCTTGTCCGATCTCCATTGTGCACGAGAAGCAACTGAGTTTCCACATAATTCCTATAATCATAGCTTTGCTAACTCTAGATTCTATCTAGAGAAGTCTCTGCAGGTGTGATAGACTCTGAAAAAGTGCACATGTCGAGGTGGAAAGGCTTGAATTGACATATGATTACGAATTGAATTGGTTTTGTAGTGTTCTTTGCAGGTATCTATGTATCTTTTTAAAGAATTGACTGATCAACATATAGTAATATGGAGAATTATTTAGCTCTCGTACCTAGAATCCTTACTCCCTTCAATTAAATTGATTGGAGGGAAGATATGTAGATATCCTTTCACAATAAAGGAGTTTTTAGGATGAAAATGGGTAGAGAAGTTGAGCCACAATAGTATGTTGAGAAGAACAAGTTTCTAAATCAGCTTGATGAAGCCTTTGGCTTCCTGTGCATTCACACATCCCGGGATATTTTGTTCCACCTTGAGGAACCCAAGACTCCAAAGGAATCTTGGGAAAATATTGATTATTTGTTTGGAAAACAATATGAGCTTCAAGTCCATATTATGGAGAATGATCTCATTGCACTACAACCCAACAGTTTTGAGACTATTCAACAATTCTTTACAAAATACAAAGCAATAGTACTACAATGTAAACAATGTGGAATAGAGAGGAAATATTAGCAGCTTGTGGTGTCAGTGCTGAGCAATATTGGCTCAGAGTTCTATGTATTTGTCTCTACATTCCATTCCAAAAGAGTTTCCATTCCAAATTGGAATATTCCTTCTCTAGATGCTTTTGTTGAGTCCTTTATATAAGAGCAAGATAAATTGATTCAAATGGGAGTGATTCAAACCTCTAAGAATAAATACATAATAGTAGTAGACTCAAACAATGTTCAAGCAAGAGGGAATCACAAAGGGAAGGAGACCAAAAACACTGATTCGAAGCCAAAGGAGAATCATAAATATTCTGGTGGAACCTCGGGTCCAAGAAAAAGAAGAAATTCGAGAAGACTAAGTGTCCTTAATGTATGAGAGGCTTTCATCCAAAGAGTTAGCGCATGAAGAAGAACATCGACCAACTATTAACACTCCTTCAACAAAACAATATTTCCCTTCCAAAAGGAGAAAAGAAATTTGATGCTGGACAACTGCCAAAAGATCATGAGAGGTGCCATGCCTTGAAGGCATGCCTTGCTCAATCAAAGTATTATTTGATAGATTTTGGAGCCTCCAACCACATGGTTGCTTGCAAGGAATCCTTCACCACTCTAGATATATTAGGAGGACCTAGAATTCATATGGGAGATGAATCTCAAATCCCAACTATTGGGAGAGGTTCTATTAAAATCTCGCATGGAGAATTCAAGAATGTACTCTAAGTGCCCTATCTTGCAACAAATGTTTTACCTATTTATTATATGACTCATACATAATCCCCCAAAAGAGTTACATTCAATTTTGACACGTTATAAATCACTAAATCATCTACTGGAAGTCTCATAGTAAAAGGGTTTTCTAATCATGCCTCCAAGGCATATGCATTCTCCCATTTCATGCCTACTTCACATCCAAAAAATTTATTGAATCATGCCAATAACACAAGCAAGCTGTGGCATGATAGATTTGGGCATCACAATTTCAAATATCTTCAGCAACTTCACAATGACAAAATGATTGAGGGATTTCCACTCATCAAAATATCAGATGGAGTATGTCCTGTTTGCTTGGTAGGTAAGCATCTAGAGAAGAAATTTGAAGTTGGGAATGCAACTAGAGATGCCTCTACACTTGATTTGATACACAATGATGTATCAGGACCAATTCCTACAACATCCATAAATGGATCTAGGTATTTCCTAACTTTTATTGATGATTGTTCAAGGTTTTGATGGGTATATTTTATGAAGAAGAAATATGAGGTATTCAAATCTTTCAAATTTTTTAAAGCCTTGGTAGAAAATAGCTTCGGAAAGAAGATCAAGTCCATTATATTTGATAATGAAGGTGGGTATATTAAAATATATTTTCTACAGTTATGTGAATCAAAAGAGATTCAAATGGAACAATTAATTCCATACACACCACAACGAAATGGTGTGGCTGAGAGGCAAATAGATCATTGAAGGAGATGGAAACATGTATTCTCAAAGCAAATAATATTCCTCCTTCTCTATGAGATAAGGCCATAAACTATGATTCATACATTTAGAATAGGGTCCCTTACAAATCAGTGATTGGGGCCACTCATTTTGAAGCACTATTGGGGCATAAGCCTAATGTCTCTCACTTGAGAGTTTTTGGTTCCAAACTTGGGCCAAAATTCCTATTGATAAGAGAAAGGACTTCCAATCCCAGACACTAGTATATGTGATCAATTTTGCCACGTTAGTTTTACTTTCATGGAAAAATCAAGGGTAAATTATGCATTTTTACAATTTTTTTTAAGAAGCCCCGACTTTCGTCGCTGTATCCACGCCAGACCGTCGCTATAGCGACGACATCGTCTTTTGTTGACTTATAAAACAGTCAAGGCGTCGATACAGCGACGGCCAAGAGTTTAAGTGCGGTTATGTTTGATTGTTTTGTGAATTTTGTTCAGCGTGTGCGGTTATGTTTGTTTTTTTTGGTGAATTTTGTATGCCATAACCGGCCGGCCATGGATGATCTTTCGAGCCCGAAACAACGTCTCTCATGGAGGAGTGACCAGGGGGTTTCCGTTGGAGTTGGTAGTTGAGAATTTTGTGACAAACGAGGTTCCATTTAACCCTGATTTCTTAAAGCATATGTTCCCAAAGATTGAATGGAAGGCTCTCCACGATGCAGCAAAGAAGATGGATGAGAATGATCTCCCAGAACAAGCGGATGCAAGCATGTTAGAAAATGATGATTTCTTGCACAGGTTTCATCATGCTCTTTTAGAATTGCACCTAGAAGAAGGTGCCCTGATTTGCCCTGAAACTGGAAGGCGATTTCCAATCAACAAGTGTATTCCAAATATGTTGCTTCATGAAGACGAGGTGTAAGAATAAGTATTATGTACAGTTGAAGAGCCTATTTTATCATAATGTTTGTTAAAGATTTCTGCGATCTTGTTCTTTCCTAGTTTGTATAATTGCTGTTGTAGTGCTCTAAATTATTGTTTTGCATAATTAAATCTATTGCTGTCATGGCTGAATCTATGACTGTCTCAGGTAAATCTGTTGCTGTTATCATAATGTTGTTATTTCAAGAAGATTTTCTTGACTAGAGATCAAAATGTTGTTAGAGAGATGCCAGTTTGTTGTTGATAGACTTGGCTGATTTGGGCTTGGCTTTTACAGTGATATTGTAGCAGTCCTCTAATAGTCTAAGAGCTAGGGCTTTGAATTATGTTTTAGTAGTATTTAAGGACATAAGGTAGAGCTAAAGAAGGTTGATCTTCAGAAGGGTTTATATGTACAACCTCAGACCTGTTATCGGGTTAGAGTGAAGTGTCCATCTGAGTGAGTTGTACTGGATGGACAGGCTCTGGTTATGTATTGGATTGTGCTATGACAAGGATCTATTTCAGAGTGGTTTTAACTTTTATCTCCCTGTTCTAGGGTTTCCCATGCTAAATCTTGTGTCCTGACTCCTGTGACGCTGGTATTTTTGTTGGTGTTATGACTAAATCTAACTTTTGTATAATTCCTTATTTGCTGACAGGCCCGTGACTTGCTAAGGCATCCTCACCTTCAGCCTTATGTTGCAAAATGCAGGCCACAATGTGGCTTTACTTGTTCTCTGAACCCAGATCGGTTCCTGGGTGATGGATATTGTCTTGAAAAAAATAACAGAGATGGAAACCACAGCATTAGAGATCAAGAAGGTTCCAGTAATAGTGATCAAAATAGTGCAGTGGGACCCCCTTGTGACTATATTAATACTAGAGGTTGTGCATTGCAAGATAAATTTTCTCATAACATTGGAGTAGAAGGTAATTGGTCTTACACAGGAATGGAAGCACTGAAATCACCAAACCGGATATTTTCAAATAATGATGCAGTTGTATAGGATTCAGATAACTTGAATTATGAGTGGTCTGAGAATGTTCCATTAGATAAGAAATCTTCTCTTCGCTTTCTTGCCCCAAAACTGGAGAGAAAAGAAGATAATAATAATGAAAAAAAACATTCTAGTGTTTACATAAAAAATGCCCCTGCAACAACAGCAACTCGTCTTACAAAAGGTATTCCTAGAGTTGGAAGTCCTCGAACTCCTGATAGAGCAGGTCTGACCTCTAGACTGAAAGAGGATTCCGCAAAGAAGACACATCTTGCTCAAACCAGGAAACCTGTAAGTCTGAATACTTACTTCCACAATTATGTCATGTTTTTATAGCTTATATTGACTTATACTGAATTGTTTGGCAGCTGCCCAGTGGAGAGCCTTCACCAAACATCGGATCAATACCGAACTTAAATAGTAAAGCAAAACAATCTCAGTAACCATCTGGTCAACCAAGTTCAAATCCCACTGCTTCCACAAGTAGGGCTTCCCTCCCCTTGCCTTCAAAACCACCAGCTCTGTGGCATACTTTTCCAGCCAGCACTCCCCGCAATGGGACACCTAAAGTAGTGGCCGCCAATGATGATTGGGCAACACCTCAGACACGAAAATCTTTTGCAACCCCACGAGCATCAGCCCCTTCTTTTTCCAGAGCTCGATCATTTCATGAGACACCTCAAACTACTTCTGAAGATGCAACTATTGAATCCCTAGTCTTCCCGTCGCAGGTATAGCATCTCCGTCAAAGTTCCAAATTCCCTTGCCAGGCACAGCTTCAAGCCTGAATTAGGGTACCATGCTGCACACCATGATTCGGATTTACTCTAATTCATTCTCCATATGACAGTGATTTGTCTTCAGTGTTGTAGCTTGTACCACCTTTACCTGCTATCTTTGGATTGACTTTCAGGGCATGATTTTCTTCCAGCTTGTAGTACACATGCCTAATTGTATCGAGCTCATTGACCATGCTAGTTACTGTTCTAGGCTGCTTCCCATTTTAATGTTGAATCAAAACATAATACTGTTGTCGTCTAATTTTTCTAAATTTTTGCATAGCACTGTTACTTACAACCCTATGGGTAATGTCTGTAGGCAAATTTGAAATCATAGACATCACTGTTCTTAGGAATCAAATATGGTTATCAGCTAAGTTGGCAACATAGTTTAGCCACTTAGATCCCAGGGAAATAAAGAGGTGGTCCTTTTCTTATTTTTGCTTAATGGATTAGATCTGGACATCTGTTTTTACTTCAAAATTTGATAAACAATATGTTGTAGCATGGAGTTCTGTTTTTTCTTTTGATTTAAAATTGAAGAATGCATTGGTCTGTGATGGATGCCCATAGGAAAAATTGAAATCATATTCATCACTGTTCCTAGGAATAAAACCTGTCTATCAGCTAAGATGTTAACCTGGCTTAACACCTTAGCCCCGATGGACATAAGCAGTTGGGCCTATTCATTTTTTTATTGTTTAATGGATCAGATATGGATGTCTGATTTTACTTCAAAATTTGATAACCAATATGCTGTGGAATGAAGAATGTGAGTGAAGGCTGCAACTATGGAAAGTTTCTTCATGGCATTTCTTTAGATTATCTATCTGCCTAAAAATATTGTATTTTGATTTCAGTTCTTCAGAAAACCCATTGATCGGAGTTGTAGTATCGCTCAAGGAGAAAATTCTTGAAAAGAAACTTGCAGAAGAAAACTTAAAGAATGTAAGATGTACCGATTCCATAACAGTTGTGAAGTTTTTATAGCTTGCAGTTAGTTGTTCACACAAACTTCTATATT
>LPNX010833869.1:469875-528038 GCA_001517045.1 Pseudotsuga menziesii
AACAAATTATATGGACATAACAATAATAATTACCTTTATGAAGACATGCCAATCATGTGTTTTGACCCCCACAAAATCACCTTTTTTAGTTATGATATTCTTCAACTTTGCACAAAATCCGGAAATTTAATTTTTCACATTATTTCTTTGACAACCTTGCTTTGTTGCTCTGTAAACATCCATGGAATTGAGTTTATATTAACTTGTTCTCCGTTGGTATGAAATTGGATGACGTCTTTCATTGCATGGTTTCTTTCTTGAATGTCTTTGAACACTTTCACAGCTTTATCTTTCTCCCTCCTTAGCTCTAGTAGTTTCCATAAGGTTTCAGTAACATTCTTTCCAATATGCATTGTATCAAACAAATGAGCAATTTGTAGGTGCTCATAGTAGCGCAACCTTCTGAATTGAATAGGATAACTTTTCATTCCTCGTGGAAGACCATTAATTCCTTCATGATCATGATGGACATCATGAATAGTAGTTTATAATTAAAAAATTACATCATAAATCAAATATGGCCACTACAGCAAACAACTCACAAAAAAAATTAAAATACATAGCAATTCATATACGATGATCCATACGTACCATGATGACGATTTCTATTGTATTGCATATTCCAAAGGTGAGGTGTCATTCTCTGTGGTTTTAGTGCAGTCTCCTGCTTCCCATTGAAAAGATTTCTTTCAGTTGTTCTATACCTGTGATTCTTATAGAGGAAATGCCTATACTCATCAAACACCTCCTTTCTTAAGCTTTTTGAACGGTGAGATTTTATCTTAGGACCACAAACTGGACATGCAAATTTACCCTTTGTCTGAAGACCTACAATATTTAGATATGGAATATCTATGTCAAATATATTCATATATAAAATATTCTAACTACTTCATATCATTAAATGCAATTAAAGTGGAATTTAAATTACAAACCACAAAATGAAGTTAACCCAGGGGCATCGTGTATTGTCCATACAACCATTGCATGGAATTGAAATTGCCTTTGTCGTATTGGTCTAGATACGTCATACATAGTTATGCCATTCCATAATTTTAGTAGCTCATCTATAAGAGGTTCGATGTATAAATTCATATCTTTGACTTGGAACTTACCTGATTCATAATTTGAAGTACATATAAAATATATCATTATGAGAACCATTAAGATATATAAACCATGAAAAAGAGTTGAATAATAGATATATATATGAAATTAAAATACATATTATGAAAAATGAGATGCCACAACTACATTATAAATAAAACAGTTTTCGTCAAAAAAACCTGGAATAATCATCGACAACATTATGTGCTCCCTCTTTATTGACAACCATGGAGGAATGTTATTGTTGATAACAAAAATAGGCCACACCATGTAAATGGATTTCATTTGTGAAAATGGATTAACACCATCTACTGCCAAATAAATCCTAAGATTGTGTGGTTCTTCTTTAAAGTGAGGCCACTTTTCATCCATATCTCTAAAAGTAGTACCATCTGCAGGCATCTGGATAACATCATCTTGACTTCTGTTCCTGGCATGGTAATCCATAAATTGCGCTATGTTTTTGCACCTGAACAGTCGTTGCAAACATGGAATGATGGGAATATAACGAAGAACCTTCTAAGGCACCTTTTTTGTTACTTTATCTGTATGATATCTACTTACATGACATTCCAGACATTCTGTTGCAAATTCATGATGATTATAATATATAACATGGTCATCGAGGCATGCATGAATTGCTTCATAATGCATTCCAATCTCTTTCATGATGGAAGATAAATCTCGATATGTGCGAGGTAAAATATTTGATGGTGGTAACAAAAATTCAGCTATCAAGCTACAAATTTTTTTTTTTTTTTTAATGTAATAAATAAATAATATTAACGAAACACACTTCATCTGTATGATGATCAATAATGAGTTAACAATAAAATTATTAGAGGAATACAAATAAACTTTATCACGATCCTATATATGTGATGGATTATTTTAGATACCTTAGCATCCATGTGATTGCAATGTTTGAAAGACCATTCATAAACTTCAAGTTCTTTATCAACAATATAGTAGAGAGAAGATTTGTTTTGGAGCCTTCATAAAGGGGTTCATATGCCTTATCAAGAAGAGGTATATCGTGAACATCATCAAAGTCATCATCATTTTCATTATCAGCATCATCGTCATCATCCATTCTAACGTTAAATGAATCATGGATCAATGTATTTGTACCATCATATTCAATTACATCATCGGCATGATCATCTTGTTAAATATTATCATTCGCTTGTTCTCCATTAAACATACACGCTCCATGATTCTGATCATGAACTTGTTCTGAAAGCACTTCCTCTGGACGAAATGCTATAGGGTGTCTTTCCTTTAATATAAATACATGGAAACATCAATAGATATACATTAATATATGAAAAAAAAATACATACAATTACCAAAAAAAATGAATATAATAAACTTTATAATGCTAAACCTACAAATGGACAATATTCGTTCCCCCCCTCATTGTGTCCATGTTCCATGCAATGTTTTGTGGCTATTGAGATCAATATTATTCTCCTCTTAAATCCCCTGCATTGAGCACATGGACAATAACATTTTTCATCACCCCTTTATTTCGCTGCATCCCATAGTCTAGCAAGTAATTGTCGGCTGTCTTCGTTTGGATCCAGAATATTTAATCTACTTGAAATTTTGTCACAAACTTCATTAATGAATATAACCGGTTGTCTTAAAAAATCAAGTTCCACGCATCAAAATTTTTTTATAAGGAGAGAAGCTGAAGAATAAAAAATTCCCGGCAAAATGTCTATCGATAAAAAAAAAAATTCCCACAACCGCTCGTTGAAGAATAAAACAATTCTTGAAAACGTCCGTCAAGGAACAAATAATTTTTGCAAATTGTCCGTCACTTCTACAACAAACATGTAGAAATGTTTAAAACAATTTATATTTATAATGGACATGCGTCGGATATTCGACACCTTGAACATAGTTACCGTTGAAAATATGGGACCATAAATTTAAAATCATGTAAACCTTACAATTTAAAAAAAAAACCTACACAAAGCGTCGGTTATCTGACACACTGGCGTCGGATATCCGACACCCAACCGTCGAAGATCCAGCATTGGAGGGTCGGATCTCCGAATCCAGTGTGTCGAATATCTGACGCCAGTGTACCGAATATCCGATGCAGTGTGTCGGATATTCGACAAATATATAAATATTTTTTGATCGGCATTCTTTTCAGTGATTGCTGTCCAACACATCTGTGCGAAATGTCGGATGACGTCGGGTTTTGACATCGGATTTCGGGTTCAAATCCTGTTGTGTGAGAGATTGGTGGTGGGTATGTGCACTCAAAATAAAGTTGTTTGTAGGGTTTCAAGATGATGAATATTGGATTGAGGTTGTCTATAGGATGTATTGGCTTCAATATCACATTCATACATACAAGAAAACTCTAGTAACATTTTATTTCATTTTTATATATTTCTTTCTCAATTTGGAAACTTGTGTTCCAAGGATTGTGGAGACCTATGCAAATAAGCACCAAAGACACAAACTTTATTCACATCAATGATATTATATTTCAACCAAGAAACGTGTATTGGATTAGTGCCAATGACTTTTCTCTAGGTCACACACTATCCCCCTCTAGCACATCATGTAGGGGGAGGTTTTCATCTCTCATTTTCATGGTTCTAAATAGTTCATGCTTAAAATCACTAGAAGGTTGTTGCACTCTATAGATCCATCTTCATGGCCTTCAAGGTTTGAAGGCATCCCTTTACTCAACTCTAGAAATCATTATTTTCTAGTAGGCATCATGGTGTTTAAGTTAGTTTGAGTTCCTTGAGCCGCATGCACGATTTGCAACAATTTTGAAGGGGATGATGAATTCATGAGATGAACTAGTGAAACTTTTGTCCTAGATATTTTATGATGTTTTATTCTTTTACATTTGTGTTGCAATGAATACTTGCAGTTTGGAACTTCCTTATATGATGATGATAAAACTTACAGTTGTGGTATGGAACACTTATGGACTATATACCTTGAGAGAGAATATAAAATTTTGACACCTTGGTCTTGTGGGTAAAAGCATTGTTTCCCCACCTTGATGGTACTCCTTGGATTAATTCATTACTTGTTAGGGATTCCTAGAATAATTAGTGACCTATGTGCTACCTTTTCGGCTGGGTCATGACCTGTGTGCTATTTCAGGAGCTTACCCGTGTACTCTTGTTGGAATTTTAGGTTGGGAATGACCTCTTTTAGGGATGATAACCCTAAATCGTGACTTCCTAAGCTGGGCCTTGACCTTCTTGGTGCTTCCTGAACTAGACTGTGACCTTCTTGGACTTGCTTGAACTAAACCATGAACTTATTGGGGATCCCTAGACTAAATCATGACCTATATGATATTGCTTGAGCAGGCTGTGATTTATTTATGGATTTTAGAAGAAACGATAACCCCATTTTAGTGTACTAAGATCTCTACTGCACTATTTGAGTGTGATAAGATATAAGAAATCCATGGGATTTGTATGGGATACAAACTGAGCTCTAGTTTTTGTGTGGAATGTCATCATTACCTCATATTTTATGGACTGTTGTTTCTTCACATGCTACTATTTTAATTGGGGTTTGACTTTGTTACCTTGATTGCTACTATACTTGACTAAACCTACAATACTTTAATATATTCTCTCTCTCAGGTATGTCCTTTGTTCCTGTAGTGACTTGTCTCTTAATAGACAAGATCTAATCTAAAAAAATATATCTGAGAATAATGAAGGTTTCAACTGTCCTAGTAGGTTATCTTATTTGTTTTCTTTTTACTTCGAGTTAGATTTACTACTGCTCACTATATATCATGTATTCCTAGAACTAAACGAGATGGTTGATGGTCTCTCTATAGGAAGTCTCTTCTTAGTTCCTAGAGGGTAATATTTTCTGGAACAAATGGGGACATTTCATCTGAGACTCACACAACTATATGAATACTATCTCACTTGTTTTTAAAACCTATATTTTTCTCTTAGATTAAAGTGTTGTCGTTTTAGTTTTGGATAGTCATAAATTTTCAAATTGACAATCTGGAACAGTCTTCCTAATCAACCGTGGGTTCTTATTACCCGTATTTGTCTCTTGGATTATAGTGCTATTGTTTTAGTTCTGCACAATCATAAAATTTCAAATTTTCAATTTGGAAGTCATCCTTATTAGATACATGATGGTATAGTTATAATTATTTACAGTTTGATGAGTTGATAAAGAGTTTGAGGACTGGGGACAACTAGATGAAAAAGATGACTACATTTTTGCTTTGGTACAACTGCACATGAAGAATGTATTTTGTTTCCATCTTGGTAATAAAAATATTATTTTCTTCCATGGAAAAAATGACCAGGTGAGAATAGTAATTAAAACATCATGAGAAGGGGGAAATAAGAGGCGATCTCTCCAACATGATAAACCAAAGAAAAGTGCCTCCAACAAGATGAAGATACATGATATGTAGTTGAAGCAACATTCACCAATGATATCAATTAAAAAATGTTGAAAAGAAGGGAAAATATTTCATGAAGATGTATATGCCCTCAAGTCCATCCAATGCTACAAAGGTACCAATTACCATTCCCATCAATGTGAAACATCATACAATATGAGGTGTAACAATGATATTGACTAATGAGAACTTTAACATGTTGTATAAGTAGTTAGTCTAGTGTGTGATATATGTAGAGGTACTCAAAGACTTGGAGTCATAAATAAGATTGAATATGTCAGGTATGTATAAATAAGATAAAATGAGTTTCTTTTTGTGTTTTGTTTTGCAATTATGTATCCTCAATTTTGATAAACAATTTAACTTATTGTAGTCTTTATGTAACATATTTTTAGTGTTATTTATTCAGACAAATTTACCCTTATTACCTTGCCATATCAAATTATTGTTTAATAGTGGTAAAGAAGTACTTCAAATATTTGTGTGTGTGTGTGTATATATATGTCGTATACATGTATTAATGTTAGAAACTAGCTGGTTTTGATTTGGACTTGCAAGAAAAGATGGCTTGATACTTAAAAGTTAAAGCACTTCGAAGTGTTCTTATAGAGTGAAAGAGGGAGTTTCAGAGGCACATACATGCAACAAAGGTGTAAAAATTTCATACTGCACTATTAACAATGGTATCCCACCAACATTTCATACATATTCTCGCCAACAATCTACTTGTGTATTCTTGCCTTTCTTATTGGGAAGAACTCTTAACTGCAATAAAATCACCTCTTTATAATATTTCTCTTAACATTCAATATAATTAAGAAAACACGTCTTACTAAAATGGCACTAATAATTGACATCACACTTATTTAAAGTCTCGTGTTGTGGGAGATTAGGTTATGCAATGAAAAATTTAACTTTGCACCTTTCCTAGATTTGTCTTAGGTTATGCAGTGAAAAATTTAACTTTGCTTATTTTCTATATTTGTCTAGATTGAGAGAGTTAACAACAATTGTGATCATGGAACAACTTTCATTTTTCTTCCAATCACATGCCTAACCCATGGTAGTCTTGAAAGAGATATTTTCAATGTTAATCAAAGGTCTTTTTAAGAGATCTATGTTGTTTATCCTTATGATAGTGTCTCTCTATGAAAATATAATTCACAACAATATCTAGGAGCTAAGGGAATCCTCACAACTCAATAAATTCACAATCTATGCAGAAAAACAATGAAAAGAGCAAAATTAACAAATAGGAATGATGCCAATAACTAAGTTTATTATCAATGTCCAACATGTAAATATGTCTCAAACATCATTATGATACAATATGATAAAATTGTTAGTTGTTGGAGGCAAATTGGATGCATACATGTGTTGTGGGATTAGATTGGACCTCAAAACCCCCTAGGTGAAGCAATGAGCTCCCAAACCACCTCAAACAGTCACAAATGGACATGTGAACATGGATAAATCATTCTAGGGAATAAATGAGGGTAGGATAGGCATGGCAGAGTGCATGGGTGAGTGGGAGTGGCTCTAGGCAGCAATAAATGTTCCAAAAGAGCCAAAAACACCCAAATACCATGCATGGGTGCCTCTGGTCAACCAGTTTCCATGTTTTAAGGAGTGGGAGTTCACCAAGGACAAAATTGTCATAATTGAGGGCACATGTGTCTCCGGAATGATCAAATATGGGCACCTAGGTGCAATAATGAGTCCAAAACACCAAAAGACCTTGTTTGACCAACATAACCAAGGTTTGGACCATACGACATAAGTACAAAACAAATGAAAATGTGTCCTACGTGTATGTGACGATGGTACTAGGTGATATAATGATATACCCCCCCCCTCCCCTTAATACTAACTTAGTGTAATCACATCAAAAATTGAGGCCTTGGAAACTAAGGCTCTAGTCACCTCTTACAAAAAGTTTATTTGTCCATATAACCAAGGTAAGGAGGAAAACCTCATGGGAACAAAACCTCCCCTAAAAAATGGAGAAGGAGAAAAACATGAAAGTGAATATCAGCAATCACCATGAGCCACTCCAAGAAGTGATCTCATATAGGTGAATGTAGTCTCTGTGAAGATCTTGGTGAAGATGTCAGCAGTTTTCTTTGCAGATGGGAAATACTGCAACGATATCACATGATCATCCACCACGCTCCTGATTTAGTGCATGTGTATCTCTATGTGATTACTCTTATGTCTTGGTATTGGATTGTTGTAAATATTTATTGTTTTTTTATTTTTCACACCAAATGAAAATGGGTGAATCATATGCAAATCCAAGCTCTCCAAGAATACCTTGAAACCACACACATTGTGTGGTTGCGTTCACTGCTCCTCTATAATTGGCCTCAGCTGATGAAAGGGATATAGTATGTTGTTTGTTACTTGACCAACATATGGTACCATGTGCAAGCATAGAGACATAACCTGAAGTGGAATTTATGTCAATGGAATCTCCTGCCCAATCATAATCAGTAAATCCAACCAGTTCTAGTGGACAACTAGCAACATAGTGTACCCTCAAGTGTTTGGTTCCTTGCACATAATGAAAGATCCCTTTTTCATCTTTCCAATGGATATCATGAGGCTCCTGCATATATCTTGCAACAACACCTACTGCATCAGCCAAATCAGGTTGAGAGTGCGTGAGATCCAACAAGGTCCTACTGAATTTTCCTATGGCTTGGGGGTACCACAACAGATAGTATGACACCAAAAATAAATCTTTCCCAATACACAAGAGAAATAAGTAAACATAACACTAATGGATATAGAATCGTACCTTATTTCGGATGGCTGAAGTAGATCCCCATTGAGCTTTTCCAATGCAATTTCAATTATAATTTTCTCTCAACAACAACAAACAAAGCAAGCATGATATATATAAATGTGTTAGAACTACACTAGCCTTATGTAATCAATCATGTATAAGCAATAAAATACATCCATGGATTCAATATTCATATTCAAAATGCACATGAATTGGACAGGAAAAGGTATTTCTATTAATAAATCAGAGATACAATAGTGACAAACTCCATCGGCACTTTTGCGAACTAGAGAAACCAAGTCCTCCACCTGGGCCTCTACCACTTCAATCCTTCATCTTTCAATAGCAAGCTCACAAATAAAAGGAAATATTGGGAAGAACACTATGTGCTCCAAGGGACAAAGGGATGGAGACTCAAGTATAAGAAAATCTGAGGCAACAATGGACTATAGTTTCCTTACTCTTCAATTTCTCCTCCTTCAATGTATCCAAGGGTTTCCTTATATAGAACTCAAAAGAGGTAATGGAGGGTCAAATATGAGTGTTATCAAGGCATTTGGAAGGCCAAGATTCAATTTATTCACACATCCCGATGTACGCGGGTTTGAGGTCAAAAGCTGCGTATACACATGGGTATTGATTTAAAAGTCGCGTATAGGTATAAACATGAAATTTTTGGGGATGATCTTGGAACATCAAAGTATAATATAAGTCCATGGGGTCCAAAGAGTATGTAGATGGATAGGGAAGGTCATAAATGTGTGATCAACCATGTTTGGTAAAATCAGCTATAACAAAGATATAGACTCTCTTCAGAAAGGAATAACAAGTCAAAGATATGGACTCTCTTCAGAAAGGAGAAACAAGTCAAAGATATGGACTCTCCTCAGAAAGGAAGAACATGCCGAATATATGAACCCTCCTTGGACAATGGGGGAGAAGGTTGATGATATAGATCCTCCTTGGAAATGGGGAGGGATGAGGAGACTATCATTAATGATAGTGATCCTCTATTGAGGATGGTCTTGCGTAAAAATAACACTCTACTCTTGAGAGTGGCCCTTACTAGCTAAGGATGGTCCTATAGACGTTACTTTCACATGGAGAGTATATCTACATTCATATGTAAATGTCATAGAATAAGACTCACTTGTGAGTGGTCCTAGAATTAATGATAAGGATTCTCTACGATGAGTCCTCACAGACGTTAGATATACAGTAGCAGATGTTACTCTCGCATGGAGAGTGTACCTACATTTATATGTAGATGCCATAGAATAACACTCGCTTGGGAGTGGTGCTATATTTAGTTCTAAGGATTCTCTATGATCAGTCCTTATGGACATCATAGTATAACACTCACATGGAGTGGTCCTAGGTATAGTGCCAAGGATGTCCTACGATGAGTCCTTACGGATGTCAGATCTATGTTACTCTTGCATGGAGAGTGTATTGTAGAATAATGATCACTTGTGAGTGGTACTAGATTTAGTGTCGATCATGCTCTATGATGAGTCCTTGTGGATGCCATAGAATAACACTTGCTTGGGAGTGGTCCTATATTTAGTGCTAAGGATTCTCTATGATGAGTCATTATGGACGACAGGTCCTGCATTCACGTGTAGATGAGATCTACATTCAGTTGTAGACGATTTAGCTGGCCTCTTTAAGGGGGAATAGGTTGATGGAGGATCGCATCATCCTTGGAATCCTATCCTAAAGTTATAGGGATTTATCATCCCACAAAAAGATCATGTGTTCTATAGGTAGTGTTGTGGAAAAAGGATCAAGAAGATCGAAGCGTTGTGGCAAAGTATTAAGAAGATCGAAGTGTTGTTGCAAAGGATAAAGAAGATCGAAGTGTTGTTGTAAAGGATCAATAATATCAAGGTGCTACTGCAAAGGATCAAGAAGATCGAAGTGCTGCTACAAAGGATTAAGTGATCGTGTACCGCAGAAGATGAAGACTTAGTGTTGAATAAGAAAATGTGCTAGTACTGAAGACATTGAAGAGTAATTGTTCCAGTTACTGATTGTGAAAACTTCCTATGATGTATAATATGTATTACCTCAATACTGATAAATATTCCCTCTCTCATTACCTCAATAAGATGTAGAATACAGGCTTATTGTTAAGGGGGAGTGTTGAAATATTGTAACTTCAAAGGATCTTCTAAATGTATTTTACTGATGTGCCCCAAGGGAGATGTTGTTATTCCTCCATCAGCATGTTACTATTGTAATTGGTCATCATATATTCATGAGGTAAATCCTCCATTATAAGTTGGGTCATTGGTACCCTAATGAATATAATAAAATATTGTTTTGTGATTTCCTAGGTGAAGTCAGCCCAAGAAGTTTAGTGGGGCTGACTTGATTAGGGTAAACGTCAGTTGAAAAAAATATTATAAATAGAGTGGCTGTGATTCTCATTTGAACACATACAAACTCACTTATGTAGTGGATAGGTGAGAGAGAGCCCATACTAGTAAGGAGGTGGAATACCTGTTTTGGGGTTTTATCTTATGCATCTTAGAGGAAGTTTTGTTGGGTTTTATTCCCCTTGAGGGTTTCCCATGATAAATCTGTGTCTATCTCATGATTGTGTTTCTTTCAGTGATTATGCATATGCTACTGTTGTGCATTTGCATTAAACACTAATGATATCTAATCTAGCATATGAAACCTTAACACCTCTTTCTTCTAAATGCCACATTGTTTTCAGCTGAAGCACCACTGATTTGAACTTTGTGAAGAAATCATGGGTTGTCTCAAAGTGAGTTGGGCTTAGTGAGATTAACTCATTTTTCAGTTGGTGTACCCTCATCTTATTAGTCTTATGGAAGAGATACTCGAACTTGATCCAGAATTCATTGGGTGTGGTAATATTGTATACATGGAAGAGAATATCCCTTGACATACTGAGACAAAGCATCCTGAATTCCTCGTCCAATCTATTGACGTACTTCAATTTTTACATAGAAGAGTTGGGATCGTTCTCAGTCCCCATGGTGATGTTGTAGAGGCATTTCAACCTCATTTGGATCACCATTTCAGCCTTCCATTCAAAATAGTTGAATGGGGTAAGCAAGACATGATTTTTCTCCATTTCTTCTTGCACAATGAGTGACAAAGACACCGTAACTTCCTGCAATGAAAACACTTGAATCTTTCTGGAAGACACCCTATATAGAAATTCAAACTATTTGAATTCTATTTACATCTCCAAAGAGCTTTGATACCATGTGAAAATTTGATTCACAACAAGATATAGGAGCTAAGGGAATCCTCACAACTCAAGGAATCCACAATATATGCAGAAAAATAGTGAAAAGAGCAAATTAACACATAGGAATGGTGCCAATATCTGAGTTTATTATCACTGTACAACATGTAAATATGTCTGAAACATCATTATTATACAATAGGATAAAATCATTAGCCGTTGGAGGAAAATTGGATGCATACACGTGGCAGGCTTATATTAGACCTCAAACCCCTCTAGGTGGACCAATGAGTTCCCAAACCACCTCAAATGGTCATGAATGTCAATATGAATGTGGAGGAAGCATGCTAGGACATAAATGAGGGAAAGATAGGCATGGTGGAGTGCATGGGTGAGTGGGAGTGGCTCAAGGCAACAATAAATGGTACAAAAGAGAAAGAAGCACCCAAATACCATGCATGGGCGCCTTTGGTCAACCGGTTTCCCTATTTTAAGCAGTGGTAGCACACCAAGGACTAAAAATTCATAATTGAGGGCACACATGTCTCTAGAATGATCAAATATGGGCGCCTAGGTGCGTTAATGAGTCCAAAACACCAAAAAACCTTGCTTTACCAACATAACCAAGGTTTGGACCATACGACATAAGTACAAAACAAATGAAAATGTGTCCTAGGTGTATTTGACCATGGTACTAGGTGGTATAATTCTCTAACACTCTCTCCTTTGAAAACTTAATGGCTAGCAAATACTGCACTTTCTGGGAGTGGGATAAAAATTATTTTAAAACTAACCATTTTCTGGAAATGTATTGTAGCAGGATTTGTGGTTCCTCTCATAGATCTACCATTCCCTAAGGGTTTTGGCTATCTATGAATCATCCTAGAACCCTAGGAATCCTGAAAAGAACTGCACTGATCAGAAGAAGGGATTTTATTTTTGATGGATTCTAGTGAGGGTGGTGGGAAAATATGTGTTTTGTATAAACTTTTAGACTATGAGCCCCTTTTGTAGTAGTGGCATTTGCTTTCCTTAATTTCTTGCATGTAACATTTTTTCACAGTATATGAGGGATCCTCTAATAAATGGGAGAGTTCAATTAATCTTGGTACCCATGCCCCTTTGTAAGTTATTTCTTCAAATATCTTAAGAAGCTACCCATGTACGTCGCTCCTCATTTAAAGAAATTGTGCTTAATTGTACAATGCTCAAGCCATTTTCTTGAAATTCATCTCATATGTACACCTCCTAAGAGTTGTATTTTGTTTGAAATTATCAAATAACAAATTGTAGTAATCACATAATATGATAATACTTATCATACTTATCAATCTTCTTGGAATAAAGAGGACAATTTTTTTTTGGAGAAGTTGACAATTGCTACTCTATCCCACTTACCATCAACAATAATGTTTGTTCATGACCTTTCTGGTGATTGTGGGACATCTGTTTCAGATCATGTGTGTGTGTGTTTTCATAGTTTCCTTTATGTAAATTGATACATATAGCAAGTAGAGGAAACAAATTTCTTATGTTTGAGTTGTATATGCGTGCCATATTTGGCACCCTAGTTATACACTATACATGCTTACTCATAAAAGTTTTATCCATATTTAAATAATTATTATTTATTACTTACATTTCATTTCATTTTCTGTCACTTTATCTTTTGAGAGGACAAAGAAAGAAGATATGTTATGCCTATCCTAAATGTTGCCTTGAGTAATTTGACAATATTCAACAAGAAGGTTTTATTAGTTTTGTTTTTCTCGTTTGATTTTCTCATCTTTCAATTTCATCATCTTTACCATTATATTAATGTAGATGATTCAATTTTCTCATATAGATGTTTGGAACAAATCCTATAGTTGGATTGTTAGGTTGGGCATGACCTCTTAGAAAGTAGATTATGTTCTTTGAAACATGAAACACCTTGAGGATAAATTAAGTAATAGCCTTGCGTAGAATATCACATGACAGTATGTCAGTAGTTTATTTAAAGCATGCCATACAATCCAGTCTATGTGTAGTGGTTAAAAAGTAGAGACTTCCAGGGTACTAGCTCAATGGAAGAGCACATGCTTTACATGCAGGAGATTGGTGGTTTGATTCCTCCATACCATATCTATATAAATCAATGAATTTTTGCATATAAATGACTAAAAAACACTAAATTAGTGACCAAAAAATGAGAGATAAGTGATCAACAAATGGGATACAAGCGACCAAAATTCGCATATAAACGACCAAATGACAGTTTTGGCTGCTAATTTTCGGTCTCTTATCATGCGACCAAAAATGTGGTCACATTTAGTTTGGTCATTTATATATTATATTGTGTTTAATATGGTCATTATTTTTTTCATTAATTGTCACAATTAATGATCAAATATATGACCAAATTAATGACCACATTAATGACCAAATATATGACCAAATTTATGTCTAGAAGAAAAACTATAGATGACCAAACTAAATATGACCCCATTTTTTGGTCGCATGATAAGATACTGAAAATTATCCATCAGTGATCACCAAATCAAAAGTGGTCATTTATATGTGGATTTTGGTCATTTTTTTGTTCACTTATCTCTCATTATGTACTAGTGGACAGAAGTTGAATATATTGTAGCATGTTCAACCTATAGCTAAGCAATGTGGATTCACAAGTTGTTGATAGGATTGTTCGATATGGAGATGGATGTGACTTATATCTACTGTGATAACCAGAATTGCATCAAGTTTTTAGAAACCTGGTGTTCCATGACAATTGAAGCATATAGAAATCAAGTATCACTACATCTATAATATGGTGTAGAGGGGACCTCTAAAGCTCCAGTATGTTCCTACATAGGAACAAGTTGTTGATGTATTGACTAAGTCTCTATCTCAAATAAAGTTTGAATACTTTTGAGACAAGATTGGTGTAGTCCGAAAGGACCTCGCTCATAAGAGGGAGTGATGATGATGATGTGGTTTCTTGTAGTAGTGGTGTGGCATCTTAGTCTAGGATTAGTATGTTAGCTTGTACTGACAACTCCTATTTGATCATAGGGGGGTCAACATGTCTAACTAGGCTTATTTGGTCCAAAAGGATTAGTAATTCAAACAAATCCTTGAGACCTGGGTAGATTGGTATGTCCGGATAGGCTTGTTTACTCTGAAAGGATTAGTAATCCAAACTAGGCCTGTTTAGTCTACCAGAGTTCCCACCATAGAGATGCTCCATATGTCCACCAATGTTCCAACATTCACATGCTAATGATGATGATGTTCTAAAATTCAGATGTTGATGGTGTTCTAGCATGTTGCTACTCATAATGTTCTAGCATTCACATGCTAATGGTTTTCCAACATTCACATGATGTTGTTGTTGATGCTCAAGTATTCACATGTTTATGGTGTTCCGACATTAACATGCTAATGATGATGATGTTTTAGCATTCACATGCTAATGGTGCTTCGACATTCGCATGCAGATGATGTTCCATCATTTACATGCTGATGTTGTTCCAACATTTACATATGGATGATGTTCCAGCATTTACAATCTCATCATGATGATGTTCCAACATTTACATGCTAATTGTATTCCACATGATGATGCTGATGTTCGAGCAGTCACATACTAATGATGAAATGTTGTTGATGATCATGATGTTCCATGTTGATGTTGATGTTCTAGACACATGATGTTGTTGTTGTTCGAAAAATTCCTATGACATATAGATTTAATAGTGAGTTGTACATATGTTGTTGTAGAATACCTTCCTTGTTAAGAGGGAGTGTTAAAGAAATGTAAATTTGGAAGATATGTTATTTTACTTTTATTATATTATTACTATTCCTCCTTTAGGAGATATCATTGATGTAATTGATCATGTAAAAGTCTTGAGGAAAAACCTCCATTGTAAGTAAGGTCAATAGTACCCATAAAAGTATTTTATAAATGTTATTTGAGTCGTCCTGGGTAGGTTGGTCCTAATTAGAGAACTAAGCCAATCTAGTTAGGTGATGTTGGCATCTTTTCTCTTCTTGTCTAGACCCATGATTCAACAAAAACATAATACCAACAAGACACCAAAAGACATCGGCCTGACAGAGCAAGCTCCATCGGCAACGCCCATGAAGCAGGCACAGTCTCACCCGAGATATCTTTATGGGTAACTACCAGAACCATGTTTATGTAGTTGGAGAGGGATTCTAGTCCCTTGGCATGCGACCAAGGCAGTCGACAAAGGCAACTAAATGGATCCTGCTACGACGCGACAATAGCGCAACGATAAGTCGCAACTGGCACGCTACACGACTTTACCATTATGAATCTACAACTGGTGCAACAACATGATGCATCTGATTCCTTTTATTCAATACACATTGTGCAACTCATGCCTTAACTTAACAACTAAATCATAAAGCCATACATAACATTCTAACAGTGCTTTAATCCTTCATGCATCCACTGATTGTTCCTACTGCGACATTCATTCAACAGTAACTGTAATAATGCATAGTAACCAAATATTCACATCAACATTCATCATTAAACACAGTAAATAACGTGGATACCCATCTGGGAAAAACCACCAAGGTGCTCTTCATCTGGCATGAGAATGGTTTATAGCACCTTGCAGCCTACAATGTGCAGACTGTTCTTTAGATATTTCTATTTGACTCAATCTTCTTGCTCTCATGCTCTCTGGTTTATTCTCTATCTACTACTACTGATATGCACACAGCCTGGATCAACTCTTCTACTTACTATCTGTTCACTCAGCTACAGATTCCTTCTACTACTAGTGGACTGCGCACACAACTACAAGATCCGTGGCTCAACAGCCTTCTACTTCTACCAGACTCTTCTGTGAGTCCTCTCTTCTACTTACCCTAACTTGCTTAATAGGCTAAACAAAACAGAAAAAGATGGACTTTAATGACTTTCCTCTAATAACAATGACGAATGTCTACCCCTTATACAGAACGGGTTCCTCCTATACATAATATTTACAAGACCACGTAGGGTTGACTGAGTATAGCTTAGTTATTATAGACTCAACAACCCAAAATATCTCTGGTTTACATCACTGTCGGCCCATACATAGCCGCAAAATCCCTACAAGACATTAACCATGGCCTTAACTAGCCATAAAAATGTCTTTCAGCTCATCTGTATCAGTCATAAATAGCCACAAAAATGTCCTTCCTACTCCTACTGGATTTCCCTTCTGCAATATTCCTTGACTTCCATCTTCCAGCCTTAACTTCTCTACCCGCCTCTTCCATTGACTCGGATCTGTCTTCCTTATTGCAGCATTCTCGTTGTAGCTTTCCTTCCGCCTCTTTCTCCGTCGCGCGCATGTTTTTAACTTATCTTTCCTTCTTACCCTTCTTTTCTCTTATCATGCATGCAATTGTCATCCTTTTGGTTGTGCATTCGCTTCCTCCTTGTGTATTTTTTTTGGTCCAGCAGGCCCCCAACACTCACATGTGGCTCATCCTGAGCCACTAAGCAAAAAGGAACTCGTCTGCAAAAATGGCCTGCCACAAAACTTTTACTTGCCTTGCAAAATATATGCCTCTGGTACAGGCCCAGGTTGCATGGTGGGACCAACCTTGTCTTGGAAATCCTTCACCGTCTGGTGCACCTTAGCAACTTCCTTTGCTACTTCCTCTTCCTGTGTGGCCAACTTCTCTACAGATTCAGAACTAATATGTTCTAATGGTCCTTCCTTTAATGACTACACGACTTGATGAATTTTCTACTGCATAGGCTGAAGAAGGCCCATGAACCGGGCTGCTTCTGATTGGTGCGTCGTGACCTTGACTTCCCTAGGTCTCTCTTGATCTCGAAGAGCCTGGAATTCCTGTTGGAGTCACTTGATATCTATGCTCTTAGTAACCTTTTCCTGAAGCGACAGTTTCTTCATTTTTGCCTTTGCAGCACCGATTTTCTCATATGCCTATTGCGCGTTCTCCTTTATGTTTTTTATAGTTTCATTTTATAGCAGCGCTCCCCAAATTGTAGAGACAGCTTCAGTTGCCTTTGTGCAGAGTATTTTTCCTTCTTTGATCTTCTCAGCAGCCTCAGATGCGCGGCTCTTCTTCTCTCCTCGAGGAACTCTAGAGGTGTGATTGGTACTTGCCTAGCCTATAGTTCCTTAACCTGGTTCTTTAGTTCCCTCGCTATGCGCGACAGTCGAGCAACCTTAGCTTCTGAATCTTGATTTTCCTGGCCTGCTTCTGGTGGGAACTATGCAACCATGCTCTCAATGGTTTTAGCGAGTGAAACCATTCTAGGCTCATGCATGATAATTTCCTGCTCTTTGTCCCTAAGGAGGGCCTTGTGTGCCTTCGCCTTACTTTGCTTTTTAGTTTCCTAATAGGAAATAATGTTCTCTCTCAACCGAACTTCAGTCACTGCTTCCTATTGGATCTCATAGACTTATCCCAAAGATATCTTGGAGAAGTTGATATGGATGGTCCCAATCCCTTGCATGGCTGCACTGAACTCAGGTGTTCCTGCCTCCATCACCTGTGCCTAGATTTTTACCTTAATTGGCGGCACTAGTTCTGGTGTGACTAGAGGGACGCTTGGATCCATGCCATATGTCTCAACCTCCACAGTGGCTTTGACCTCATTAATGGCTTCTATCAATTTATTAAATGGTTCCCAACTTGGTCAACAATGTTTACCTGTTGTATGTTCAGAGTGGCAAGGATTTCTTGTACGACTCTAGCGACATCATTTGAAAGCTCATGCACATCATCTTTAGTCAATGTGTTCGTGCTAGACGTTTTGTTTTCTTTTGTCTTCTTGAGCAGGTGATCTGGTCTTTGTTGCTGCGGTTGTGCTTGTATTTGGGTCTTTTCCAAAGGATGTGTGTGCTCAGATTCAGGATGATCCGAGCTATTCCTACCACCATCATCAGTTGTTTCTTCTTCTTCTTGCAACTGATTTCATTAATCATCGCCTACCTCATTTCCTTGGCCATTATTGTGTCCTTTGTCATGGTCCACTGGTGGGTCTTATTTCTTGTGGTGCTGAGGCAATGACTCTACCAGTGGGTCGCACCATTCCTTAGGCCAATCCTTCACAATGTCATCAACATCAGTGTCGGTGATCATGAACCCTGCATTGTGTTCTTGCTTCTCTAGGTCTTTCTTGGGCTCCAAGATCATATAATGGGCACCGAACTGAAAATTGATAATGGCCACATACCCGTGCACTGTCACGGTGTAGATTCGGTGAGATCGATGGAAAAAATCACGCAGTGCCTCTGTGTGCAAAAAGAACTCGATGTTGTTATCCTTCTGTCGATTCATATGCTTCTTCTGGTCCCATAAGTTCTGGAACCTTACACCAAGGCACGACAGTGGAACATCCATCTGTATATATTCTGGCAGGTTGGCCTACAGGGTGAAGGAGATCAAGATGAGTAGTGAGGAGTAATGAAATTTGTATGTGGGATGTTCTTGGGCCTGGATGGTGTCATCTATCAACTCATTCAAAATGAAACCCCAACCAATTGAAAATCCTGCCCAATGCACACAGTTCTGTGAGCTCAATTGTTCCCCCAGTGCACTGGTTGGGCCTCATCTTGTTTAGCAGCTTACAAGAGAGGAACCGCATGAAAAACCGCACGTTGGCGTCTTCAATGGGGCCAATTAGGAAACCCCTATCTACGTGCTGAAGCTTATACTTCTACTTCATCCTGGTGGTGATTTTCTGGCCGAATATGGTGTGGGGTCACCCCCTTCCTTAGGCAGACCCGTTATCGCAGCAATAAGGTCGACGTTGATTGAGCATGGTCAATTGAGCCATAAACATCCTCGGTGTAAACATACAAGAATCTGTCTCATGTATGTGTTGATGTATGTACTATGGTCAAAATGCGGCATAAATAGTAGGTTCATCAATCCTTGACCAACTCCTTAATCCCATTACATTGGTATGAATACCTGAGCTCCAGTCGGGTCAGTCTGATCAGGGATCATGCAGTCCACTCTTTTCAACCCTAGCTGTTGTCATGTGTCGAAGTCCTCGAAGATTAACTTGAAAATATTCGACATGATGCTCTTGGGCAGGGGGGCGTTCTCAGGGATCCGCGTCGATATTAAAGTTGTATTGGCCTTCCTTGACAATACCACTTCCTCTGCATTAGCTCTTCTTTGTGGGACATAGTGGGGGAAGTTTTCATCATTCTCCTCAGCACCTAGGCCTCTACGTGGTGGTGAGTCTTCATCCATGGCATCTTCCTCTAGTAGGCTTTCTTCCATGGGTGCTTTCCCAACAGTGTCCAAAACGATCGTATCCTTCCTGTTTCTCAACGTTTGCTTCATTTGTAGTCCAAAAAACCCTCCTGCTTCTTTCTCACCGACTTGTCTTGGCTCTCTGATCAGCTGCACAACTTCAGTCAGTGGTCTCTGGGATAGGTTCGACACAGAGCACGAGCCAGGGATTGGAATATTAACAGGGGCGGCTGCAGGTTGATGAGTAGGTGGAGGTCTAGGTGTGGTCGAGGGGATGGATGGTTCCTAGTTCATTCCATTGAGTCATTTTCTGGCTGCTGATCTGGTTGTTGTACCTCTAGTGATTCTACTTCTTCTTCAACAATTGGGAAACTCGAGAAATCGGTTGCGTCTAATAGCTTGCTGTCACTGGAGATCTCAATGACCATGCGTGTTGGCTAACTGAGTGACAGACTATTGGCTATCTGATTTCTATACTCAAGTTCTCTCAACTCTCTTTGTATGTGTAAAATATTTCTTAATGGCGAAGCCTGGTATTTATGCGTGCCTCTTCGTCCTTCAGTCATCATGCAGTTGGTGGTCGATGTTTAATCGATCACATTGGCTTCTCAGCTGACACATTCCTGTATTAACTCTACTTACTCAAGTATCGGGCTGTACTTGTCAGCACAGTTATGGCAGTTATGCTGAGGATGGCTGACGGGACAAAAAATCACATAGTCATTCTCCTCATACCGTGTCAAATTTATGGCTCTTAGCTGTCGTAGCTGAATCAATATTTGTTGGATATCCTCTCTTTTAAAGACCTGATTGTGGATAGCCTGTCATTTCTGCCTTTCCATACACTTTCCACCTTTCCTTGTGTGTTCTTCTTTTCCTTGCACTTCTACCTGTGTATGTCACTGATGTGTGACATAACAACTTCGATGTCACCGCTTGTTTTTTTTTATCCACACGATGCAGACCTAGCCAGGCATGTCGCAACCATTGTAGTACGGATTCAGGTGATTTCCATCCATCATTCCTACAACGTATGTTCCATCGAGCTTCTATAACTTTACTGCGCTCGCATTAGTGATGTGTGCAATCACATATGGCCTAATCCAATGTGTCTTTAGTTTACCCAGGTGTTTGAAAAACTTGTTGTCATACATCAATACAAGTCCTCTAACTTTAAATGGCTTAACAAAGATATGGAGATCATGTCATGCTTTCTGTATTTGCTTCTCCATAGTATAATGATATCCTGTGATGAATCGTTCCTCTTCCATATGAACAAACTGTGACAGCCTTTGCTCGACGTCATCTCCGTCAATCATCTCTGTTAGCACAACAATCCATAGTCTTGGCACAATGTACTCCATTGGTACAACAACTTCTTGTCCATATACCAACCTGAATGGGGTGTGACCTATCATTTGCTTGCAATTTGTGTGATTTTCCCATAGCACAACTGAAACTTTCTGATCCCAATCATCTCGGCACATGTTGCATACCTTGGTCAATGCATTCTCCAAAATCTTGTTGAAAGCTTCGATCGTTCCATTCACCTGAGGATGATAGGGTGTTGTCTTCTTATGCTGGATCTGGAATTCTACAGTAAGCTCAGCAATTACTTTGTTAACAAAATGCGTACCCTGATCACTTAGGATAATCTTTGGACAGCCAAATCTAGTCACTACATTTTAAAACAAAAACTTCAGCGTAGTCGCAATGGTGCAACATTTAACAGGCGCGGCTTTAGCCCATCTGGTTAAATAATCTGTTGCGGTGATAATATAGCAAGTGCAAGTCCTCTTTCCTGGTGGGATGATAGGTCCAACGAAATGAACAGCCTATTTATCAAATTCCTGGAGGGATATTTGCGGCACCAGTGGCCTTTCGTCATGGCGGGACGGTTTTCCTGTTCTCTGGTAGATATCGCAACGCTGACAGAAACTCTTAGTATCCATGTGTATGGTTGGCCACCACAATCCTACTTGTATTATTTTGCGCACAATTGTTTTTCTCGCGTAGTTTCCTCTTATGACACCAGCATCTACTTTGCTGATAACCCAAGATTGTTCATGTTCAAATACACAGTGACGCAGTATTTCATCCGTGCCCAGCTTATAGAGGTGTCCAGTGTTCAATGTATAATCAATAGCTCTGATGACCAAGTGTTTCTTTTGATTAGTTGACATTCCTTCCGGTGCATATCATGTGCTCAAAAAGTGAATGATGGAATTAAACTCATGGTTCTGATCTTCCATCATATGGAACGCAAATAGTTGCGGGTCGAGAAAATTATCTTCCAAGATGGTTGGTTCCTCACCACTTTCTATCCTTGATAGGTGGTCTGGACCAACATTCAGTCGAATTGGTTTTACTATGACCTTAAAATCAAATTCCTGAAATAGGAGAAGCCATCTACAGATCTTCCCCCCCAACACTGGTTTGTTGACTAGGTATTTCAACGTTGAATGATCGGTGTGCATATGAAAATGTCCACACAACAAATAGTTTCAGAATTTTTGAAGCGCATAGACCATAGCAAGGCCATATCTTTCTATCGTCGTGTAGTTCCTTTCTGTTGTTGACAGTTTCTTGCTTGCAAACGCAATAGGGTGGTAAAGCTCACCCTCTCCTGGTTGTTTTAGGACTATGTCAAGCACGATCGACGATGCATTGACATGCACATGGAACTCCTTTATCCAGTCTGGGAATACAAGTATTGGAGTAGTGGCCATTGCAGTCTTCAGTTTATCCAAGCTTTCTTGGCACTCTACTGTCCACTGGAACTTTGCGTCTTTCTTCAACAATTTCTCCATAGGTGTAGTGATCACTGCATATCCTCTGATGAAATTCCAGTAGTAGCTTGTATGTCCTAACATTGATCTGAGTTGCATAACTAATGTAGGCAGTGATAGGTCAAGAATAATCACAATTTTTGCTGGGTCAACCAAAATCCCATCGCAACATACGATGTGACCCAATAGTATACCAAATGGTACACAAAAATACATTTCTTAGAATTAAGCACAATCTGATACTGGAGACAACGGACCAGCATCATGCGTAGAATCTCAATATGGTCTCTTACTAGACCAAATACAATCCAATCATCAAAGTAGACCTCAATAAATTTATGTATAAAATATTTAAAAGCAGAAACTACTATTCTAGAAAAAATAGCAGGTGCATTCTTGAGTCCAAAGGGAATTACCGTATATTGATAGCATCCCCATTTTGTGACGAAGGTAGTTTTGTGGCAATCCTCCTGTGCGATTCTGAATTGATGATAGCCAGAGAATCCATCAGTGAATGAATACATCTCTTGCCCACCTACATTTTCAAGTACTTCATCTTTGAATGGTGTTGGGAATGGTTCGTGCAAGCATGCATCATTCAACTTCCTCAAGTCAACATAGATCCTAATTTGACTTGTTGTCTTCTTATCCTAGATCACTATAGGGTTGATCCACTCTGGTTCCTTAATAGTTTCAATGATTCCTATGTCGAGCATGTGATCCAATTCCGTCTTTACCTTTTCCTTATGTGTGGGGTTCATTATGTATGGTCACTTTCTACTAGGTTTAGCATTTGGTCACAGGGGTTTTTTCATCTCCCCTAAATCTCCTACTATCCCCTTCATCTCTGAAAAATTGGTAGGGAATAGATCTTGATATTCATGCAGCAGAGTCTATGATATTTGTGACAGTCTCTTCATCCCAATAATCTCCTATATTGGTGAACTTCGGGTTCTCTAGCAAGCCAATGTTTACTTTCTTGATTTTCAGCAGTTTTAGGAACTAGTCACTGGAAATGTCACTTCCCTCTACTGCGCGTGTACCCTCTGACTCCAGTATGTTTATGTTAGTCAGGTCATCGTCAAGATCTCCAGTTAGGTTGTAACAGACCATCCACTGCTAGATGGTCACACTGCTCTAGTGGGAATTTGCCTCTTTGATAGGGACTTGAGCAAATATCTGGACTTTGAGTATTTAAAGTGTAGTATCAACTGTAGGTTTCTCATCAACAAAATCAAATGTGTGCACAAACTGTTTGGCTATCTCTTCCCAGTATTGAGTACCTTGTCGTAACTCCATAGATGCATACTAGGCTCTAGGTGTCATTTCCAATGTGTGAATGAAATGATGGACCCATTCTTGTCGAGGGTATACTGCAAATATAATGCGACACTGATTTATGTGCTTTGCAAGGCTTGACAAACCTGTGTATCTATGACTTATAGTAACAAATTCTTCACCGAACCAAACTTCCATCAACCTTATGCATTGTGGCCATTCTGTTATGGACTGCTTGTGCGTACCCCACCATCTGGTAGGCGTAGACTTGAGTACATGATCCAATACAGACAAGCGTTGTGATTCTATGACGAGATATTCAAACTCGGTGATAATTCCACGAGGTTAGGTAATCCTTCATAGGTGGGTAGCTCTTTGTCCTCAATCTCCACCCGCCGCACATACCTGGTAATCCTCGCGCATCTCCTCATAGATACCTCATGTAACCGATTTTTCTAGTTCTCTAAAGCTTCCCTTGAGTCAAATGTGTAGGAACTAGTAATCTTCTAGTTCAAGTTCCCATCTGCAGTTGGATTGATGTAATCTTCTTGCATGGTAGTGACATTATAGATCTGGTCAAGATAGTCACCCTGTCTGTCATTATAGATAGGATCAACATATCTTTGTCCTTCTAATGGATCAATGGGCGACACTACCCTCATTTTTTTATCCTCAAATGGGAGTATCCTTTTCTTAAATTTGATGATGGTCTAATTGTCTATTTCCCAATATATTCCCAATAGCACGGGATATGGATTTGTCTCATCAAAAATGTTAATGACTTGAAAGTCTGTAAATGTGCGCAACCCCTCTATGTCTACAGGGACTTGACTTAGTATACCAATTGGGAGTACCTTCGTCTGATTGGTAATTTGCAGCTAGACAGGAGACTAGTCCAAGCGCGGCTTCCCCATAATTTCCCAAGTTTGTCGTGTCAATATATTGACATCAGAACCTAGGTATAAAATGATATAGTCCATGTCATAATATCCTATCTTCACAGTCATTCTTAACTCGTGACCAGTTTTGAATTTCTTTCCAACCTGGTTAACTCTCTTTTTAGGTTGTGGCTCTATGGGTGTCTCTTCTATTAGTTCTTGTAGTTCTTCGATAACATCTTTATCTTGAATTAGCGCTAAGCATATTGATAGAAAGGACTTGAGCTTACTAACCTTTTGTGGAACCTTCTTCTGGAGTATGTACTAGAATCGTTCATGCATCTCCCTGACTTCTTCTAAAGTCGATGACTCTTCTGGATCGACAAACTCTGGCCGCGCATCCATGAATAATTCCTTCTATTTATGTACATTGAACGACACCTTATTCTGTGTTGCAGGTCATACTTGCGGTTGAAGTTGTTCATGCGATGCTTGCAGATCGGCTCCGATCGCAACACCTCCTCATGTTACGACCACAACGCTCGGCTCTCTTGGTTTAGCAACAATCATATAGACATTTAAGTTAGCATTTGGATTTGGATTTGGATTTGGATTCTGTGCAGGAGTAGGACCTATGATGGTCCTAGCCTGCCACTTCCCAATCAACTGCGAACATTGCTCCACATTATGGTCTCATCCCTTGAAATATGAGCACGTCTTTGCAGGCTCCAAGCAATCTCTGGCATAATGACCTAGATGTCCATAGTTGTAGCATGTAACCTAACCTCTTCCTCTACCAACTCCTCCTCCACCTCCTCTTCCTCTGAAGTTCCCACCACCCCTTCCTTGAAGGTGTGGTTGCTGCAGGGGATATTGATTCTGTTGATATTGCAACTGATATTGATTATGTTGCGTGTATGGTTGTTGTGGTGCATACTAAGGATGATACTGGTTCTAATTTTGATTGGGTGGGAACTGTGTAGGCTGATATGATGCTTGCGCGAGGTCATCCTGAGTCTTCCCATCATTCTTCATCAAGTATGTTTCCACTGTATTTTCCTTCAAGAGTTGATATGCTATGCAATCCTTCTATTCATGCCCTACTGACTTGCAAAATTTACAAAAGAAATTCGCTGGGGTACTCACAATATTTTGCAGGTATAGGCAGTCCTAGTCATGATGTCCTCTAGACTGGCATATGCGACACCATGGTATTCCATGGCCATTTAACGGGTCTGGCGCACCGGATGAGACATAATTCATGGAGGTTAGACAGTTATCCTTAGTGTGTCTGTCTGTTCTTCATTTTGTGCACCATACATCTTCATGGAATTTTTTACCCTTCTTGATGTCCTAAAGCCATATGGTTAGATTATCCAACTATGACTGGATATGTACCATTCTTGTGGCACCATCACCAATCGGTGAGGCCTCCAGCTTCATTTCCAGTTCTAGCGCTTCCATTTGCAACTCAATATTTTGTTGCATCAATGGCCCTCGAATGTGTGGCAACAATGCAACAATAAACCACTCCTTATGCTGAAAATCTGACATATGGAAACTTACTTTGACCATCAAATTTTTAAATCACTGGTTAAAGTGCCATATTGTCTCTGCCAATGCTTGCTTTATCTCCTTGATCTCAGTGATGCACTGCGACTCAAATTTAGGTTTTCTAAACTCAAATATCATTGCAGCGTGTATCTCCTCAAGGGTTTAGTGATCCTAATAGTACTATACAGTACTTCATAAACCAATCCAATGCACGACCCCTTAGAGTCATGATCATCTGTGATTTCTTTAGGTCCGCATTCTGAACTAAGCAAACCATCCAAACAGCTTCACATATGAACCGTGCTTCTCTAGATCCTCTGCTCCATTATCATTGAATGTGAGTAACTGAATATCCACCCCAACCATTGAGTTGGCATCGGGGTTATCCAATGAAGGATTTAATGGGTTGTTTCCTCTTGCATGATAGTCGCAGTACTAGCACTATCAGTATTAATAACTCACTCAGGAGATGAGGCTCTAAACCTTACCTCGGATGATGCTCCTGGTGTGATGTAGTTATGTCCCGACCTTAGTGTCTCATCAGACTCTTCAAAATATTTTGATCCTTCTGAGGTCAGGCTATAGTCCACCTCTTCATCGTAATATTCTTTGTATACTTGTGATTGAATTTTGTGTTCTCTTTCCTCCAACAAAATAATATTTCATCAACCTTCCTCTGTCTTTCTCCTCTTTCCAGATCTGAATCTCTTTCCATGCCATAGGAATCCAGTCTCTAGTTCAGGATTTGAGCTTCCTGGGAACATCTCAAATCACTATTTCCCATTTTCTTGATAGGTCATCTATGACATAGCCTTCCTTCGTAATACGTGACTCAACTACTCAACTGTAGGATACCCTTCTCATAAACGAGCATCGTGATCCATTTACCGATAGATAACAAATATCTTCTTCGGGCTCCTTGGAAATTTTTTCTTTCAGCCTCACTATATGAGGTTATAGCCTCTACTGCGAAATCATAAATATATCCTTGTAAAATACTGTCAACCCAAAAATCAATAGCTCTAGATATGGTGTTACTTACACTGGTTATCTCACGCACCAACTGATCATTCCACTTGACTGTTTCTCTTCTCTGGAAATTTTGCTACTTTCTTGCCAATCTTGACAACCATTAGTACAGCACAATAGGAAACTCGAAAAAGAATATCTCGTGGATATCAGAATATATGTACCGGTATATCCAATTCTCTGTGCTCTGTTGAGATCTTGCGTGAATGCCAACGTCTTGGACTCCATCCAGTCCTCTATCTCTCTCTTTGTTGGATGCCACAACATGTCCCTCGACTCAACTGGTTGGTCCCAGCAACGAAACCATTTGTTGGCCTCTTTTCTCTTCTTTTCTAGACCCTCGGTTCAACAACAACATAATACCAATAAGACACCAAAAGACATCGTCCCAATAGAGCAAGCTCCGTCAACAACGCTTGTGAAGTAGGCGCAGTCTCACCCAATATATTTTTATGGGTAACTACCAGAACCATGTTTCTTCCATTGGCGATGGATTCTAGTCCCTTGGAACACGAACAAGGCGCTCGACAAAGGAGACTAAATGTAGTCTGCTACAACGCGACGATAGCACAACGATAAGTCGCAACCGGCACACGACATGACTTTACCATTGTGAGTCTACAACTGGCGCAATAGCACGACCCATATGATTCCTTGTATTCAACAGACATCATGTGACTCATGCCTTAACTTAATAGCTGAATCATAAAGCCATACATAAAATTGTAACAGTGATTTACTCCTTCATGCATTCACTGATTGTTCCTACCGCGACATTCATTCAACAGTAACTGTAACAATGCATAGGAAGCAAACATTCACATCAACATTCATCATTAAAAATATTCATCCACATAACACAGTAAATAACGTGGAAACCCATCTAGGAAAAACGACCAAGGTGCTCTTCATCTGGCATGAGAATGGTTTATAGCACCTTGCAACATGTTCTTTAGATATGCCTATTTGACTCAATCTTCTTTCTCTCATGCTCTCTACTTTATTCTCTATCTACTACTATTGATCCGCACATAGCCTGGATCGACTCTTCTGCTTACTATCTATTCACTCAGCCGCTGATTTCTTCTACTACTAGCAGAATGTGCACACAACTGCAAGATCCACGGCTCAACAACCTTCTACTTCTACCAGACTCTTCCCTGAGTCCTCTCTTCTACTTACCCTAACTTCCTTAATAGGATAAAAAAAACATAAAATGATGGACTTTAACAACTATCCTCTAACAACAA
Organism: Pseudotsuga menziesii; assembly: GCA_001517045.1. Taxonomy (NCBI): domain Eukaryota; kingdom Viridiplantae; phylum Streptophyta; class Pinopsida; order Pinales; family Pinaceae; genus Pseudotsuga; species Pseudotsuga menziesii. The sequence continues at coordinate 498,457 of LPNX010833869.1, forward strand.
TGACGAATTTCCAACCCTTATACAGAACGGGTTCCTCCTATATATAATATGTACAAGACCACGCAGGGTCGACTGAGTATAGATCAGTTATTATAGACTCAACAACCCAAAATATCTCTGGTTTACATCAATGCCATCCCATACCTAGCCAAAAAATCCCTGCAAGACATTAACCACGACCTTAACTAGCCACAAAAACGTCTTTCAACTCATCTGTATTAGTCATAAATAGTTGCAAAATTGTCCTTCCTCCTCCTGCTGGCTCACCCTTCTGCAGCCTTCCTTGACTTCCATCTTCCAACCTTAACTTCTCTACCTACCTCTTCCACCGACTCGGATCTGTCTTCCTTATTGCAACATTCTCGTCACAACTTTCGTTCTACCTCTTTCTCTATTGCGCACATGTTTTTATCTTATCTACGCCGATTCCTTCTTAGCCTACTTTTCTCCTATTGCGCATGCACTTTTCATCATTTTGCTTGTTCATTTGCTTCTTCCTTGTGTACTTTTTCTGGTGCAACAGGTGATTAGGTCACTCACTTGATGTGTATAAATAAGTGAGGTGCCTTGCTCATTTGGACACACTTAACACTCAAGCAAGTGCGCTAGAGAGAGAAGAAGGATCCAATTGAGAGAGAGGAAGAAACTAGTCTTATTCTTGGGGTCTTACATTGTACTCGGTTGAATTCTATATCGAGGAAGGTTTGCTAGGTTTTCTCCCCCACAAGGGTTTCCCAGGATAAATCTTTGATTGTAGAGATACATAATGAAAAACATAAATATTGGTTAGTAGCAAAAGGATTTTCTCAACAGGAAGTTATTGACTATACTGAAAAAGTTTATTGCAATTGCTAAAATGAACACAATAAGAACAATTCTTTCTCTTGTTGCATCTTATCAATGTGAAATACACCAAATGTATGTCAAGAATTCGTTTCTGAATTGTGATATTCATGAATACATTTATATGCAACAACCACTTGGTTTTATTACTGTTGACACTTCAAGTTTAGTATGAAAATTGAGCAAGTATTTATATGGTCTTAAACAAACACCTAGATGTTGGTACGGGAAAACTTATGGCCATTTCTTGAAAAATGGTTTTAAGTAATGTATATCTGATTCAAATTTGTATACCTGAAATGAAGAATGATATAAAGAATGAATTTGAAATGACCAATTTAGGCCCACTGCATTATTTTTTGGGTCTAAAGATTTGGTATATTGTTGTATTATCCTAATTATGCAGCATATTTACTTTCCTGATTTCATATGAGTGATTGTAAGCCTTCACCTATGCCATTATGTTCGATGTAACATTAACTATTTATTGTGATATTCCTCTTGGTGATGCCACATTGTATCGTCAACTTGTGGGGAGTTTGATAATTTAAACACATGAAAGGCCAAATATATGTTTTGTAGTCAACATGGTTTCAAGGTTTATGCAAAAGACTCATGAAATTTACTAGAAAACAACAAAGAGGATTCCCAGATATTTACATGGGATAGTGCATTATGGTGTTTCCTATTCTAGCAGGGATACAATTTCAGTTCTTGGTTATACAAATTCTAATTGGGTAAGGGATGCTCAGATAGAATATCTACTATAGGATATATCTATCAACTTGGTTCATGTCTGATTTCATGTTCTAGAAAGAAGTATAACCCTTTCTCTTTCTTCTTGTGAAATAGAGTACATGGTAGCTAAGGAGGTAGCTAAAGAATCAATGTGGATCTGATATGTTCTAACAAAGCTTGGTCTAGTACAAAGATCTCTTATCGAATTAAAATGTGACAATCATAGTGCAATTAAGATTGTGCATGATTCATTGTATCACTCCAAGACTAAATACAATGACTTGGATACTTATTGCATTCAATATTTTGTTGCAAATGGCGTTAAGTTTTTGGAGTTTTGTCTCATAGAAAAGAAAGTAGCTGACATCTTCACCAAATCCACGACAAAAGAAAAGTTCATGTACCTTCACAAACTGTTGGGAACGAGGGAAGTTGTCATCAAGGAGGAATGATAGTATAATGTCATCTTCCTCCATTTATGTGTTTTTCTCCTAGTCATAATTAAGGGGGAGTGTTGGAATATGTAATTTTAATATTACATGTGTAATCACATCTAATATGATGTTGTAAGATTCCTTATCTATCTTGGGAATGCATAAATAACTCTAATATAATGTAAAAGGAGTTATCCCACATGCATCATGGAGAAATATTCTCCTATTACCATTCATTATATAAATATGTTGAAAATTGTTTAGGCCACATGCATTTTGGAATGTTATTCTTCCATGCGTCTTGGTAGAAAATAGAGGTGAAGGATATCCTTTGGGCATACCATTCTATTATGTTGTGATGATATTGTAAAAGTTGTGGAGCATATGTTGGGTGGAGCTCTCTTGTAGGATTGTATATTTGTGTAGAGTAAAGAAGACAAAGCATTCCTGTGGATGTTTTCCCATTTGGGGTTTTATCATATATATATGATATATTGTTCTTTTTTTCTCTTGTCTATTATTTTTACATGATTATTGTTGCTTGTATGGATAGAAGAATATACTAATAGATCTTTGCTATTGATCTACATGTTACCATAAATAGATTGTTGTATGTTATGCATATTCTCAATATTTTAACAAAACTTAAAGATTTTACCCTATTTATGAATGAGAAATATGTGTGGAGGCATATAGTAGGGCAGATTATAATTCATTATAAATTTGCGTAGAGGGCATGACATGGTTGGTTAATATTATATATGAGGTTTTTTTCACAAAATCTCTCGGTTTTCCTTTCCCATAACACCATGACATTCACGACTCACTTAGTAACATTAAAAAGATGATTTATTAAGGAATTTATGCCTAGTTAATTAGATACACTAATGTTTTCCCATTATTACTTTAATGTAATATAATCTTAATGGTTTTAATGGTTCTTATTAAATTGGGTAAAAACCTATAAAAATGTAAAGAGAATAATTTTATTAACTTTTTAAAAATGCAAATTAAAGTTATAAAACAATGACTCGATGTAGTGCATAGTCATAACAAAATATTTTCAATGAATGTATTGAAGCGTAATTTAAAGTTATGTAAGACATTATTTACATAATAATCAAATTAGTGTTAGTTTAGTTTAATATGTATTTAGTATTTTAATAAAAAATAATTAAAAAATGTATGTGAGATTATTGTTATTTTTTTGTTAATAAATATATTCAAAATTTATTGTTAATTTATGTTATTTTAATAGGTATTTAGTATTTTAACTAAAAAAAATTAAGAAATGTATGTGAGTTTGTTTTTTGGGTTAAAAATATTTAAAATTTATTATCATTTTTTAAATTGTAAAGAATTAATATATATTTTTTTCATACTTTAATATTGCATAATATTTTTTTAGCAATTATTACTTTTAATTTATTCAAAGTTACGAAGTCCTTCAAATATCAACATTTCATTTTCAATTATTATTTTTTATTTTTTTGAAAGTTATGAAGTCCTTCAATGTTAACATTTCATTTTCAATTTTTATTAAAAAGCAAAGATTTAAAATTTTCATAAAAATTAGAAGTACAAAAACTTTGCAATACATATCTACATGTACACCAATGTGACATACAATCTCAAGAAAAATAGTTAATTAATCTCCCAAAATAAATGATTATTCATTTTAATAATTTGTTATGCAATGCTATCAATCAACTTCACAAACCTTCTTTAAACATAATATTCCGTTGGAGGAGCATAGAAAAGAGTTGAACGACTCTTTCTCTAAAATAGAATTGAATAAATAGGTGTATATTTATTCAATTAAAAAATAAAGTGTTACAAAGTCTTTTATAAAATTTCTACAACAATGTAGAAGAGCACAATACCGGAGAGATTTTACATTAGTTTATGATATTTATTTTGATTTGTGATTATTTGTGATATTTTACTATATTTTTACTCTGAACTATAGTTTATCTGTATTGTTTTTAATTAGTCCATGTATATTTTAGTTCAAGCTTTATTTTTTTGTTTTTGTGTGGTAGGATATTTTTCATGTTAGGATTATTAATTAATCTGTTTTTTATCATCATAGTCTAATTTTTTTTTCCTAGTTTAGGAGGTCATTTCCACTTCACTAATGTCATAGGAGACTCACCCTAGGGCCATCTAATGTGTCTGCCTGCATGAGTTGAGGAGCTCCAACGACCAATCCATATAATTTAGGAACCCACTTTGAGTTTCACCAACAGTCTCCAACAGTTGACCCTAGTCGATGTTCATTTATGTTGAGTTATTATCTGATTCTCATCATTTAGATCCCTCTCATTCATCCGAGCACCACTTTGCATGATTTGAGGAAAATAGGGTGCCTTTTCTCACCTAACTCGGTTAGTTAACTGCTTGTGAACTGATTCACTGATCTGGAGTTGCATTAGTGAGCTCTAGTGGTGATTTTACCACACTGAGTTAGTGATCTCTAGTGGTGATTTTTGAATTCTCCTATTTGTAACACCAGTGTATTGCATACAATATACTGATGAATGGATGTAATGTTATTCTTCCAATTTTGTCTCCATGTGTGTGCACTTTTCCCATGAGTAATTGATCAGTCTTTACTGAATTCTTCTCTCTTCTGCAACTTTATTTTCTCATTGAAGTCATTTAGGTTTGAAGATCCTATGCTTCATTAAATTAAACATGGTATTAGATCAGGTATTCATGCCAACTTCAAACCTCAGAAACTTACATTAATGCACCAAAATCAGTTGGGTTCCACATAATTCCCGGTATTCTTGCCTTGCTCCCTCTGGATTTTGTCTAGAGAATTCTGGCCACGTGTCATGCACCCAGAGAAAGTGCACATGTCAAAGTGGAGAGTGTTTGAATTGGTTTGATTTCAAATTGAAGAGTTTTTGTAGTTTTGTTGCATGTTAATTGAATATTTTATGAAGAATTAGTTGTTTCTTCAAGCTATAAGATGGAGAATTCAACAACATTGACACCTAGAATCCTCACACCCTTCAATTATCTTGATTGGACGGATAATATGCAGATTGTATTGCGCAACAAGGGTGTGTACATGGTCACCATGGGTATAGAAGTCAAACCCTAACGACATCTTGAAAAATTGAAGTATCTAAACAAGCTTGATGAAGCATTTGGTGTCGTGTGCATCCACATCTGTAGAGAGTTACTCTTTCCTCGATGGATTGGGAACACCAAAAGAAGTATGGGAGAAGCTCAAATCCTGGTTTGGAAAGCAGGATGAGTCAAGGGGCCCTATTCTAGAGAATGAGCTGATAACACTACAACTCAACAAATTCAATTCTATACAAAATTTTCTTTCAAAATTCAAGTCTCTTGTCATGCATTGCAAGCAGTGCGGGATTGAGAAGAAGGATGAGCAATTGGTGCTCTCCATTCTGAGAAAAATTATCCCAGGATTCTTAGTGTTTGTATCCATGTTTCACTCTGGGAGACTGACAACTTCTCATTAGTGAATGCCATCCCTTGATTCCTTCATAGAATCTCTAATACATGAAAAAGACGAGCTGATACAGGTGGGAGCTCTCCGAGCCTTCCCAAATCAAGCTCTCTTGGTTGGTGAGAAAAAAAAATGCAAGCAAGGATAAAGAAGAAAGGAAAGGATAAGAGAAACACTGAATTTGAACCTAAATAAGAGTTTGATCCAGTAGATGAAGCCTCGGTCTCTAAAAAGAACATACATCAGAGGTTTGACATAGGCAAGTGCTCCTACTATAAGAAAGGAAACCATACAAATAAAGGTTGTATGAAGAAGATAAAAGATCATATGTCAACACCCCTTGAGCAACACATTATTTCCCTCCCTGAAGGATCAAGGAAGATTGAATATGGAGATAAGACCAAATATCATGAGAGATGTCATGCACTGAAGGGTGGATTTTCAAAATCTCATTCCTTCCTCGTTGATTCAAGAGCCTCCAATCAAATGGTTTCATCCAAAGAATCATTCTCTTCATTACGACTTATTAATGGTCCAAGTATTCACATGGGATGTGACACTCAAATCCAAGATGAAGGGAAGGGTTCAATCAATTTAGAGCATGGAGTGTTAAAAAATGTGAGTCTATGTGCCCTCCTTAGCTGCAAATTTGTTGTATGTATACCAGATGACTCATATAGGCTCACCAAAGAGAGTTGTATTTGGTATTGACTCAATGTATATCTAAAATATCTCAATTGGGAAGATGATAGCGAAATGTGTTGCAACCCATGCCTCCAAGGCATATGAATTCTTGCACTTTATGCCATACTCAGATCCAGTGCCATCTTAGCTACCATTTGAAAGGAAAGGTAAATTCATCCTATCTAAACCTTTTTCATATGCTAATGTTTCCATTAATGTTTCAGATTCAGAATCTAAAGCAGAGGACCAAGTTGAATCAGCTTATGGAATTGAATATGAAGTTCAATCGGATCTAGATCCATATGCAGTCCCTGTTCCCAATCCTAGGCCTAAATGGGCTCAAAAGGTTATTGAGGCTTCCGAGAACATGATTGGAGAGTCATTTGACCTGAGGTGAAAAATATCTCAGTTTCAAAAAGAAATCCTTTCATTATGTCAAGAAAATACACTCCTCCCAGAGAGGTGCTACAAACTCCTAAAGAGATGCTTCATCATGGTAAGGTCTGATTAACAATTCTTCTCATCGAAGAACAAAGTGGATCATGTCACTCTTCCCCCAAAATGAAGAGACAAAGGAAACAATTCTTCTCCTATCTATCATTAGACATTCATTAGATTGGAAGAAGGTAGAAAGGCTCACATGCACAATACCAGGAAACTAGTGCACAGAAGGACCATCACACTACATTACTGCTCCACACAGATGCATATTGCATAAATATTTTCACAAGTTCCCCATTTCTTCAATTGTTAAGTAGTATTTTTTGCATTTAGATTGTATGGGTGACCTTTGGACTTAGTTTTCAAGGCCCAAGTTATCCAAGTTAGGATTAAGGGGGGGTGTTAGGATTATTAAATAATCCTACCATGAACACCATAGTATATTTATATTTTCCTATCTTAGGAGGTGATTTCCACTTCACTGGTTCCATGGGGGACTCACCCGGGGGCCACCTAACACTCAATGCACATGTTTTCATGATTTTAGGAGATTCAAGGACTAATCCCTATAATTTAGGAACCCATTATGAGTGACACCAACAGTCTCCAATAGTTGACCCTAGTAGGTGTTTAGTTATGTTTAGTTATGCTTTGATTCCCATCAATTAGATCACTCTTGGTCATCCTAGCGCCACTTTGCATGATTTGAATAAAGTAGGGTACCTTTTCTCACCTAACTTAGTTAGTTAACTATTTGTGAATTGATTGAGTGATCTAGAGTTGCATTAGTGAGCTATAGTGGTGATTTTCCCACATTGAGCTAGCTACGGAGTCAGTCCAAGCTGGTAGATTCGAATCCTATATTAGGTATTCAAATTCTCCTATTTGTAACACCATTGCATTGCATACAATATACCGATTAATGGATGTAATGTTATTCTTTACAATTTTGTCTCCATGTGTGTGCAATTTTTCCATGAGTAATTAATCATTCTTTACTGAATTCTTCTCTCTTCTGCAGCCTTCTTTTCTCGTTGAATTCATGTAGGTCTGAAGATCCTATGCTTCATTAAATTAAACATGTCATTGCCAATTGACAAAAAAAATGTATTTTGGAATGTTAGGTTCTAAACACCATGTAGACCTTATTTTCAATGGATTAAAATTTGTTGAAGGAATATAACTCACAAATAGAAAGGAATTGCACAACACTAACATCAACCATGGATTTGTCATCATAAATGTTACTAATTTTTTTTAATGTAGATATGTTCATTGTTGCATGCATGAAGATGTGAAGATACATAGTCATAATAAAAATGTTGTTTTATTGAATGGAATGTATCACGGAGTTTAAACCATACTAACTCTCTAGAACTTTTTGAGGTTAAAGAGATAAATGGTTTCAATTATAATAATGGAGATAAAATAATTCTACACGAATCCAAGTTGGCATTTCTTCTGAGTAAAGTCATATTCTTACATAGGTATTCAAATAAAAAAGATTGCATTGCCATAGGTATTGTGCCAAACGCAAATGAAAATGATTGTATTTGGAGGGAAGCTTTTTGGATCTTTCTCAATTGGTGTGTTGGTGAAGGAGATACTCTTGCCATGTGATAGTTGCTCATTGGAGTTACAACTTGGAAAGCTTATATCTTGGATAGTGAAAAATGCTATATTTGAATACATATTCAATCATAAATGTAGAAATATTAAATATTGTGAATGGCATGGTCACTAGGGTCATGATGGACATGAGAGAAAATACAAACAATTGACAAGAACATTGCAACAACTAAGGCACAAGAAGCACAAATGGAGGAAAGTGTTAAGAATGGGAGTGATGTTGATGAATGGAGATTTAATTGAGTTATGTTACCTTAAATATTTATTACAAATTTGGATTACAATGATTGTTGTCACTTGTTTTAATTCCATTGCATATCTTATTCTTGATATATTTAGCAATATGTGTCATAGTGAGATTATGCATACACATACCCAAATCATATGTTGACAACTGTAACTAATCTTATATTTAAATTTCATATACACATTACGAAAATGATACAAAATGTTGAAATCTAAATACACATTTTTGCACTTAGATATTGACTCATTTTTAAATCCAAATCACATATTTAAAATCAAACTTGACAATTTTGTATATTACAAAATTCACATTTTTGGAATTAAAAATCATAGTTTTGGATTTAAAAATGTATTTTTGAATAAAAAATCACACTTTTAGAGTTCAAAATGATTCAAATTGTGTTCAAAATTGACACTTTTGGATTTGAAGTTTTTTAGTCTAGATTCATTCATATTAATTCAAATTTGATGAAAAGGGGGTTATGTATTTGGATGGCAAGCAAGGTTTATTGTTAAGGTGGGTGGATATTAAAATTAATAACAAAAAATAATAATATCAAAATGAAATTTACATGAAAACAACTAGTACATTATTATTGCCTAATAATATTTAGTGTTATTAATGTATCAAAATGAAATTTACATACAAACAAATAGTACATTATTAATTCCTTATGATGTTTAGTGCTATTAATATGTGAAGATTGCATGAAAAGTTAACAAGAGCCACGGGGTGGCAATGTCCCTGCCAATGCTAATAGCTATTATAATTAGGGATGAAAAATTATGCATCAATTTCAAGGAAATTTGGAAATGTTATAACCTTCAATAAAAATATATCTTTTTTAAATTCCAACTTTTTTTAATGTTTTTATAAATCAATTTCTAAACAATATTAATTTAGTAAGTATACAATAACTATTTCTATTATAAAAAGTATTCTTACTTTTCAAGTTATTTTGATACTTTGACTTTTTCAAATGTCATATATCCTATGCTATAATTGCAACAAATTATATATATATATATATATATATAATTTTGAAAACCTAAGTAATTAATGATACTCTTTTATATTTATCCAATCACTAATGTAAAGCACAATGAATACCATGGTGCCTAAAAACGATATGATTTTGAATTGGACCATAAACTCCTTCGAAGATATATAATGAAAAAGTCCATCTTCATCACCTATTATCTCTTTGCACTCCCCATCATATTATTTGGGACAATATTGCTGTTCCTTTTATTCTCATTGTCCCGACATTAATATTAAAATATTTCAAAGTATATTAAAATAGTAACTTTTAATATACTAATTAACATTTTATATACTAAGTATATAGTATATTATTGAGTTAACATTTTATAAAAAATACTAATTAAGACTAAGTTCTAAAATAGTAACTTTTAATATACTAATTAACATTTTATATACTAAGTATATAGTATATTATTGAGTTAACATTTTATAAAAAATACTAATTAAGACTAAGTTCTAAAATAGTAACTTTTAATATACTAATTAACATTTTATATACTAAGTATATAGTATATTATTGAGTTAACATTTTATAAAAAATACTAATTAAGACTAAGTTCAGAAAATCAATGGAATTCAATCTACAAGTACGATAATCATTCACAAATGCATTTATTGATTATCATAATGACTTTATTACAATATTGGATTTTTTTGTTTGTATGGTGATTGATTCTTTTATTTTCCGATAAATTATAATTGAACAAGTTCAATACTTACATTTATAATTAAATAAATACAATTTTTTTAAATAATATATTTTTTAAAATATCAATGGTTTTTACATGGTGTAGCCGCTAATAAGTCATGCTAAATCAATTTGCACTGAGCAAACTATAGACATGGTTAATTCCAAATTGGTAGCCACTCATTTATAGATCTACTAATTTTTTGTTTTATTGTGGATAAAATTATTCTATTTTGCAACATGAATTAAAATGATTTCCATTTGATATTGTAAAGCCTGTAACCTAAAATTAACATACAACGGAAATTTCAGGATAAATAAAATTTAAAATCCAACCAGTGGAGATTAGGATGATAAAAAGAAGTTGCCATAAAATATGTTAGACATGCAAATCTCTCTTCCAAAAACAAATTATTTTCTTACAATTATATCATGGAAAAACATGCATATATGTATGTATCTTTTCTTTTATTGCAGCAGCTTGAGTGCTTGGGAAAACCAAACCTGCCTTGAGAAATTTATTCAAGAAGGCTGAGAGAAATTTATTCAAAAATGATTTACATACATAATACAACTCTTTCTATCTGATCATTTGCTCATACTCACTTATAATATTTTATATACTCACTTATCAGATTTTATATGTCTCACAACTGGGCATTCAATGCCAATGGAAGACTCGGGTATGGCATATTGTCCTGTTTATTATCTCTCTAGCAACTGATTGCAATTGATTACATATAAGTTGGATTTCATGTGCTATATGTCAATTTTCATTCAACTTAATTATCTGATTGCATAGTCTTGCATTCTAACACCCATCATCAAGTTTTCCAGCTTTTTATTGCTAAACACTGTCACCGATGTATCCTATACTGGTATATTTCATGATTCATGTTTCGCTGGCAGGATGGAAATTATTCTGAAAATGATTACTCAAAATGGCAACCCACACCTTCCTACAAAGTCAAGATATATGTTATGTCAAGGGAATGGTATATTGTAGTCTATACAGGTCTCTATGGGAATTTGAATGTATCTCTCTATGTATTGGAGCACATATTGTGTTGTGTAAATCGCCTAGTGCCTATACCATCACTATGTGTACTGGGGCTAAAAGTTATCCTAGGGAGGGATAAAGCATAGACCCTTTTTGCTTACTTCGATGCAGGGGGATAAACAACTTCAATGGTTCAATATCCAACACTTTACCTACATTTCGTCTAGGATTAATTGAAAAATTATTAAGCATTCTGGCGATTAGGCACTAGTCGGTTTAACCTTTTAAAGGAGTTGGAACTATGTAGAACAACATAATTATGCAATTATCCATCCAAGATGAAATCCATCTGAGGCAGCAAGCTCGACGAGAAAAGTATTTTATAGAAATTAATTGATTCCAACCAGGCGAATACTGTCTATCATGACAGATCCATTCACCAAAGGCAACAAACCTGTAAATTCGACCACAACAAACCCCACATTTCAAAGCTCATCTTCAATGCATAAATATTCACCAATATCATACTGATGGTATGCAACAATCGCGTTAGGGTCCATCTTTCTACAATCCCATATAGATTTAGCAGCCACCCCAAACCCTAACAGGACATCCGACATCGAGAAGATAACAACTCCCTCATTATGAGTTGTATTCTTTATAATTATTCCCAATCCGCCATTCAAGACATGGTTTCCATAAAGAAAATACATCTCTGCGGTGGGGTTCAACCAAATTTTGCGCTTGGCATGAACGACAAGTAGATCCAAGCATTATATGGTGAGCCGAAACTTACCGGTCTTGGTGAATTTTTTGATGCAGGTGCCAAGGTGCACCAAGAATTCTTGGAGATGTTGGTGGCTCTCTTCACACTAATACATAGAGGGGGTTATTAAGACAATATTTATGTAAATTAACTCAACTTAAGACAAAAAAAAAATTGTGTATTGTCTTTAAGCGGGTGTCTTAAACTATTGTCTTAAATTTAAGACAATAGTTTAAGACACCTGCTTAAATACAATACACAATTTTCTTTTAAGACAATAGTTTAAGACACCCGCTTAAAGACAATACGTACAAGACAATAGTTTAAGACAATAATTTAAGACAATAGTTTAAGACACTCGCTTAAAGACAATACTTAAGACAATACACAAACTTTTTTTTGTCTTAAGTTGAGACAATTTACACAAATATTTTCTCAAAATTGTCTTAATAACCCCCTCTATGTAGTAGTGATTGTATCGATTTATGATAGGGAAAAGTGGATTTGAACCACCAACCTTCTGCTGCATTATATAATGCAGATGCTCTACCATTGAGTTAGTGCCCTCTAGAGACTTGAGGAAGAGATGTAAATTGTTGTGAAACACTTGATAGTTTGATGTCATCGAATATATAGTAATTATTTTAATTCTTAAATATTAATTTTATTAGCTAGATCCATATTCTTCTATAATAAAAGTGTACAAATTAAATCCATATCTGATTACTTAAACTCTCATTATCAATGTAAACATGTCATAACATAAATGTTAAGGAAAAAAAGGTACTAATGAAAATGAGCTCCATAAATATGTGAAATGTTAATCATATTGAAATGCCAATATGTAATATTTAATAAATTCATGTGATTTCCTTTTAATCATATTAAAATGCTAAGATGATTGTATGATTGAGATCATTATCCTAATCATATTGAAATGCTATTATATTATATTCAATAAATTCATGTGATTTCCTTTTAATCATATTAAAAGTAAAAGACTAAGATGTTGTGCTCCTTAAATCATGATTGTATGATTGAGATCATTATCCTTTATTGATATTTCAATATGGTTATAGCTCATTTCAAATAAGAAGTTTTTTTAAGTGTAAATATAAAATGTGAATGTTTATATACAAAGGACTGAAAGTATAAAAATAATTTTAAAACGTCATAAGAGATAAGGATTTGAAAATATAAACTATAATTTTAAAAGGCCATGAGAAGTAATTCTCTAGAATCTTATTCATTCAAAGATTTAAAAATACAAAATGCTTAGCAATGCAAGAATAGGATTGTAATGCACTTTGATTTTGTGACATTGATTAAGTCATTCTACTCACAACTACACTCTCAACATTTTTACAGCCCAATTATAACAACATTGAAAACATAATACCCATAAGAAATTTATCTTCAAACATACTCCCCATAAGCGATTTATCTTCACTCCAACAACAAAAAAGGTAACTTAAAAAACAAGCACCAGAAAAGGTCACTAAAAAACAAGAATTCACACAAAATCTCACATCTAAAATGAACAAAATTGAATCCCAAAACATAATAGCCATAAGAAACTTATCTTCAAACATAATCCCTATAAGCAATTTATCTTCACTCCAACAACATAAAAGGTAACTTAAAAAGCAAGCACCAAAAAAGGTCACTAAAAACCAAGAATTCACACAAAATCTCACATCTAAAATGATCAAAATTGAATGCCATCTATTTCTCGCTTATACGAGTGTCCTATGATCAATTTATAGTTTGTATCATGCACGATAAAGTGATGCTATAGTTGGTAGTATTGTTCTTGTGAATATCTAGAAATCCATAAAGATACCAATTACCTACCATTTGTTGGCAGCGACCTTACCCCAGACCATCATTACCATCGACCATCTAAATCCAACGTGTAGTAAGAAACAATAGGATGACTACTCACAAGATGATTACTCTCCTTGGAATGTATGTGTTGCATCGTTTCTTTGTAATTGCCATCCTTAACAAACATGTACGTTTGGTCCATCCAACGGATCAACAGTGAAGTCACAACAGTGAAGTCAATGTTTGACTTCGCTGTTGATCCGTTGGATGAACCAAACGTACATGTTTTTTTAACTGAGGCGAAACGGATGGCCTCTTCGACCCAACACATAGTCAATAAACTGTAAATATCACTCCTGTCAATACGGGGATGCATCTAGGTCACCAATCCGAATATGGTCTAAAAGTGTGAACCATAATTAAATGGAAAGATATACAATAAATTCTCTGGCAATGCACATAAACCCACAGTAAGTAAAAGTAAATTGGAGTCCGAATTTGAACTGAGGATGCACTAGGAACATCAAATCACCGTTTGGAAAATATGAATCACTTCATTGGAGCACAGAGATGATCCTTCAAATTCCTCATAAAAAATAAATCCTCCAGCCTAAAAATATTTGGGCGATCTACTTCATCATGCATGAGAGATATACAAATCCCAATAAGAGATATTGCTTGTAAATCAACTATGAATGACTAACTATCAATAGTACACAACTCAACGATGGGATTCTCATTCATAACCTCTCAATAATAAGAAATGATCTCTTCTTCTTGTTTCAATCTTTGTTTAAGGAAGGTAAGGCAGTGGGGCTGGGTGCAACTTACCTAAATTATTGACATGCAATAAGATTATTGATAAATAAATATAAATATGGGGTCATGTGAAAAACTTACCTTCATGTTCAGGTAAGATGGAAGCATGATAACATTCAAGCTGCTATGTGACTGAAGGATGAAGAAGAAATATAACAGAAGGATTTATGACCTTGGATCTAAAATGAAACTTTGCCCAGAGATTGAGTCAGTCATATTTAAAGAAAATATTATACTAAGATCTACCAACAGGTTATGACAACAACATTGAAAGGTAACTCGACCAATAAAGCAGTAAAAATTGTAATAAAAATATTTTGACATTAAGATGTTGATGAATGAAAAGGGCCTTACCATCCGAGTGTGTAGAAGGCTTCCATGTTAATCGACATATGCACATCTTTTCAACACAATATTTGCTCTCTGGGTAAGAGGCTTTGAAATCAAAAGTCTTTCTTCCATCTTGCGCCAAAACCAATGGATGCAGGGAAATACAAAAAAACATCCAACACATGTACATGAGGGAGATAATTAAATAAAAAACTGAGATTTAGATCTCATTCACCAGATCCTTAAGCTTTAAATATTAGCATTAGCATAAAATAAAAATTTCTAATTTCAAATCAAGCAAAAGATGAAACAAAGAAGCAGTGGACCTCATCGTCGCGCCTTGAAAGCTATCGTTGTACTTAACATCTGTAGGTAATCATTCAAAAGAGAGCTCGACTTTCCTTCTAGTAGAAATATGAATATTCATGGCCATAGCACTCATGGAGGAGTAAAGGTTTCATGAAAAAACTCCAAATTATTTTACCTTCTTCATAAAAATCAGTTTAAGCTATAACAAAATAGCAATTTCCAAAACTAAAAAATAAAAGCAGTCTTCAAAAATAAAGAAAAGATATTTAAAACCAAGGAGCTATTTTGTCTCTAAAAATCGTCTTAGATTTTAAAAAAAAACTCAAAATCTATTTAAAATAAAATATACTAAATTTCTCTTACAAGATTGTCTCAAACCTCCTCACCTTTAGGGCTTCACTGACGTAATACACACGGTTCTTGTCAAACCGAAAGCAGTAGAGTCCTTCGGGCTTGCCATCGGGGCCTTTGGCTGAAGGGCGCTCGACTATGTTGGAGTTGGTTTACCGCTCATTCAGGGCCTCATTCTGGAGATAAAACCCTAAAAAAACCCGAGCAAATGGCAAACATTGGTGTAATGAGGGATCCCGGCAGAGTATTTGCATCATTTGGAACATTTTTAAAAAAATGCTCTAAAGACGAAGTCTTGACACAACGGACGCTATGTGAGACTATAATAGCCCAGGTGCATAGAAAGATGATAATGTTTTCATATTTGACATTGGGAAGCTTTTCGAATCACATTTTTTTAACTTGGAATCGAGATAAGCTAGGATGCATGCAAACAACGTGTTTACTCTACCTCACAACACAACCATGCAAGAAATTGACATGTAAGTGGTATTGGGGAGTGGGAAGAATGGCTTCGTAATTCTTCAATGAGCAGCCATAACCTTGCCACCTAGAAGTCCTTCCAGAAACCAAAGAAACAACATTAAAAGAAGAATTGATATGCATTTAAATATCACTTAGCCACCGGGTTTTGGGGCATGGGAATCTAAGCCAAGCTTACCTTGGCAAAACCAATTATAATTTTAAAAAATCAATAATTAAAAAAATTTGTAAATAAAAGTTGTCGTACACTATAGAAAAATTTTAGTCTAAACTCTATTTTTTTTAAATTGTTAGAGATTAATACATCTAACCCAATCATATATATCCCGTGGCAGGGAGGGACGTAATAATGCAAATGGTATTACTAAGGTTTTAACATGTTTAGTGTTATTAATATGTGAAGATAGCATAAAAAAGTTAAAATAGAAATGGTGTTACTAAGGTGTTAACATGCTTATTATTAAGTGGATAGTGTGAATGTTATGTAGTGGTGTTATTAATGCCTTACCATGCTCACATATTATCAATATATTTGATACTTTGGAATTTCTTCTAATGAAGATTATGAAATGTTACTGCACTTACATGTTACTATGGCATGCATTAAAATGAAGAGGTTAATATAATACAATATAAATAACATAGTTAAAAGTATGAGATTTAGTATAATAAATAGTAATATAGTTAAAGCTATACATTTTTTTAAAGTATTATTAATATAATGAAGAATGTAAAATTTTAATATAATACATCATATAAATAATAGTTTTATATAATTAATATATAAATTTATATAAATATTATAATAATAATAAATAATAATAAATAGATGACATTGTACAAGCATAAATCCATCTAAATTATAATATGGATACTATAAGTGTCAACATTAATCCAATCCTTTTATGTACAATTATTTCTCCAAATTTTACACTTCGAAAAAAGTTTTAGCACATAAAAGAATTTGATTTCTCTTAAAATGTGATAGATATGAGGATTATATAGAGGCTATATTGACAATATTATGGCGATAAGTGTTAAAGGTCAATTCATGCCTAATCTACTTTCATTGTACGTGGCCTTTCCACACCTTGTTTTATTTGTATGAATAAACAAATGAAAATCTATGATAAGTTCTTCATTACACTCCAACATTGTAAACTAATAATTAAAAATGAATTAAAAAAAAATTTTAGTTTGTGTAGGGAAGTAATTTACTTTCACCATAATTATGATGGGTTAAAAAGTTATGAAGGTTATTATAGAAAATATTTTGAAATTGAATGAGTGTTTGCATGACATTTTATGAGAAAATGGTTTTTACTTTCAACCTTCCTAATATCAAAAACTTCTTAGTATCACAAAGATGATAAATGCTTTCATCCAATTACATTAGTTTATTCTTATCTTAGCAATGTTGATTTTCTTCTTTATGCTAATTAAAACAAAAAAATACTTTTGATCTTCTAGATTAAAATTGATGTGGAAGCATAAAGCCAAATATCTACACATGTAGATTAAACACCATGGTAGCCATGAATCGGGAGAGTTTTAGCACAAGTGCAATTTCCTATATGAATTCAGCACCATCACAGTGTTAACACATAAGCTTTGAACGCATTGCATTCATCCATAGAAGTGCTAGAGAAGAGATTTCAGACGAAGCGTCATGATTGTCCGATGAGTTGATCGGGATTAATCTCAACCATTACATCACCTGGGGGAAAGTTGTAGCGGAGTTGTGAATTGGTGGATTGGAGGTGAAGTCCTATGGAGAAGTTTCAAAGAAGTGGGACCTAGAGTGTTAGAGGTAGCAACCAAAGGATGTTAGAGTTAAAGGCTGAGAGCATCAGAGGTAGAGGAACCTTGCCAATACATCGGGGAAGAAATATCAGAGGTGGTGGAAGTTTGCATAGGAAGGAGGTCCAATGGGGAATTTCAACAAGACGAGTGCTTGTGTTGGTGTATTGGAGTCTGAATTTTGGGGATTGCAAGGATGATTGTTGTGGAAATCTTGAAGTGGAAAGGCCAATGCATTGGAGTACAACATGAGTGGGCATAATGGTTAAGATCATGTGTTTCCTCTTAAAAGACAATCCTTGATGTAAAAAAAGTGGAGAAATGACAATCATTGGATCAACTTGCAGTGAAACTATGTTTTCCATTGAATGGATAAGGCTGAGAGAAGAGCATGAAGGAGAAACAAGGATAAGATTAATGGTAGAATTGAATGTTGTCGGTACAGGATTTGAATGTGGATACAAAGGGATTCCACCTGTACATTGAATATCGTGTCTAAGTTAATGCAGGAGGACATGGAATTGAGGACGTTGATTGGCGCACAATGGAAGGAAGCTTCAAGTGGAAGCTAGGTGTGGAGAGGTTTGAAAAGAAGCTGAAAAAAAGGAAGCCTCATGATCAAAAGGAGCTCCAGATGCCAAGAAAAAAGATCCAGATAAGAGAAAAAAGAGATAACAAAGAAGAATAAAATCTCTACATGCAAGCAAGAAGTCTCAAGCAAAGACGATAAAAGAAAGAAAGCTCTGGGAGAGAGTAAAGAGTCGGTTACAACAACAACCATAGAAGGAAGAACACAGTCAGAATACTGCATAGAGGAAGAAAATATACAACAATGGTGGAAGAAAATACCCAGGAGAAAGCATAGAAAGAAGAAGACCTCATACTAAAGGCACATAGAAAGACGAGTTCGCTTGATAAAGAAACAAAGCTGTAGATTGAGATCAACAAGATGAGAGATTGAGTGAGCTAATAGAATAGAAGGGCCTTGGAACCCTTGTATAAACATTGAGAAAATCCCAGGGAGGCCATGTAAATGTAAACTACCGAGTTTAATAGAAAGGCCCATTGAGTCGTGTTGTGTTTAACTTCTATGCTTATGTTGTGTGAGAGTTTGTGGGTATCTGAGTCGGGACCGGTCAACCCCAATCTATCATGCATGGGGAAGATTTTGTTACAAGCACACACATAATTGATTAGAGTAATGATTTGCATGATAAGGTATCTAAGTTGGCTACTTTGGTTGCAAAGCTATAGGTTGTCAGCGTTAAGAGTTGATTATCTCCTTATAATATCTTAGTTTTTTTCTTATCCACTAATTTTTTTATAACATCACAATCTCTCCTTAAAATTAGACATAATAATACTTTTATTGTTCTCACTATTTTGCATACCCACATATATTTTGACCTCGCAATGATTTAGCCAATACATAACGTTTTTGTCCAAAACTCACTTAAGTCATCTTAGAAATTCCTTTTGTCTCCTAGGTTGTTTATCTTGTTCTTGTACACTAGTTATCTAATCTTAGCCATCTCTCACTAGGGTGGAGACTAGCTTCTATGAGGAGGATATGATATGGTGTATTTCCTTTAATTTTGAGATCATATGTTATGAAATGCTTTTGGATTTGCTATATCATTCTCCAAAATTCCCTAGACATGTTGCAACCTCGCATCCATATAAGGTAACATGAGTGACGATAGTCTTAAAGAGGAGTTTCTTCTTATCCCGAATATAAATGCCTACTGATTTACAACTATTTTCAAGTCCATAATAAGCTTCCCTTCCTTCATTAAGCATTTTATCAATGCTGCAGTTTCAATTAAGCTTGTGATGAAGATTCATTCCAAGATATTTGTATGACACCACTTCCTACAAGTTGTTATCATTTATGAAATTAGCATAATTGAACTTTTGAGATCTTATTATCATAACTTTTGTTTTGTTAGTGTTAACATTCATACTCATACTAGAGAAAAAAATCCTTAAAAAATTTGTGTGCTTGTTGAGATCATAGGGAATCCTTTCCGTAAGAACAATATTATAAACATAAAGAAAAATGATGGCGACTGGAACAACCAAAGTCATGCCGAGACAACCTGTATGTTCCAAACAACCCTCTATCTTGTCAATGAATACATAAAAATGGTAGATGATAGGGAACAACATTGCTTGCTTAATTCCTTTTAGCTAGCCCTTAGAGTTCATAAACTATGCAATAATCTTCTCATACAACAACTCAAAAGGGACTTTTAGCTATTTTAACTTATTTCAAAGATTAATTCTAGACACAATGTAAAAGTTTTTTCTAAAGTCAACAAAACAAGACAACAATATTATTTTTATTATATTATGACACTCTTGAACAATGATCCTAAGTATAACAAGATATTCCATAGTTGAATAATAACTGCTACATGACCTATAACTTTATAAATCAATTTTCTAAAATTTCACAATCTACTAGACCTGAATATTTTTCTTTACTTGATTGTTATATTTTTACTTAAATAAATTATAATTAAAACACCCATTAATTGTTTAATGTGTTTAGATATTCTTTAATACAATAATATTACGCACAGAATTTCAATAAAACATCAATCGGTCGTATAATTATGTGATCAATTAATTTCATTGTATTCATGTTTCATTGCATTTTCACATGTCATTTGGACTTAGTTTTTTTAATATGTTAAATGTTTTATATTTTGGATATTTTTTAAAGATGATTTTGGAATAAAATGAATTTAAATAATTAAAAATAATAATTTTAAGAAATATTTTATCTTTAAATTAGGTTAGTAGAGGAAGCATGTGAAATGAACACCATGGACTTTGCTCAAATTTCACGCTCCCTCCCCTAAGAGAAGTTTGACACACTCCCTCCCTCAAGAGAAGTTTGAATCTATTAGGTGAATAAGTGTCAAACACCTCAAAAATCATAAAAAGAAAATGTACACATTTAACTAGAATGCTTCATACAATTTTAGCAAGCAATATTATTTGTGAGTTTCATTATGATGCTTATGTAAGCTATATGATTTCGTTGCCTACTTCAAGTTTCGCCAGTTGCGGTAATGGCAGAGTTCTAACTGTTGCATACAACCACGCTTGAAGGTGATGTTTTAAAATACTTGCTTTGGTTTTTGTTATGCTTTACTAGAGCCTTAATAGCCTCAATGTGTAACAAACTTAAATTATAACAAGAAACAATATATATATATTAATTATTAATATTAATATATATTGATATTAATAATTAATAATTAATAAATGGTTATTACTAAACTATTCTAAAATGACGCATCCTTTCATGGATGGTATCCAAGTGCCTTTACAATTAATATATATATGGCACTCACCTTGTAATTTTATATCATCATTTTCATCTTTAATATCTATTTAATATTTCCAATATGGAATTATTTTCCACTGGTTGATTATTCAACTGAGTAATCATTGTGGGTTAAAATGCGAATCATGTGGGTTTAGAAGTATTTGTCTGCTTCAAGTGGTATCAGAGCAAGAATGAGAGGGAAAAATAAAGAATAAAAAAAAACATAAGTTTAAAAACATGTTCAAGTTTCTTGAATTTAGGTCTTTGACCTCACAATGGCTTTTAGCCATCCATATTCAGAGTTTCTCTGGTAAAAATTGGTTTTTGACCAAAAATTGGCCTTTGGCCATTTGAATTTCATTGAAGAAGTATTAATTCCACTCCAAATATGAAGTAAGAACGAGAGGGAAAAATGAAGAATAAAAAAAAAAGAAAAAAAAAAGAAAGAGAATTATCAACAAAAGAAATAAAAGGGGAAATGTTAAAAAAACATAAAGTTAAAAAAACATGTTCAAGGTTTCCTTGAATTTAGGTCCTTGACCACACAATGGCTTTTAGCCATCCATATTCAGAGTTTCTCTGGTTAAAATTGGTTTTTGACCAAAAATTGGCCTTTGGCCATTTGAATTTCATTGAAGAAGTATTAATTCCACTCCAAATATGAAGTAAGAACGAGAGGGAAAAATGAAGAATAAAAAAAAAAGAAAAAAAAAAGAAAGAGAATTATCAACAAAAGAAATAAAAGGGGAAATGTTAAAAAAACATAAAGTTAAAAAAACATGTTCAAGGTTTCCTTGAATTTAGGTCCTTGACCACACAATGGCTTTTAGCCATCCATATTCAGAGTTTCTCTGGTTAAAATTGGTTTTTGACCAAAAATTGGCCTTTGGCCTTTGAATTTCATTGAACAAGTATTAATTCCACTCCAATATGAAGCAAGAACGAGAGGGAAAAGTGAAGAATTAAAAAGAAAAAAATATAAAAAATTATCAACAAAAGGGGAAAAGTTAAAAAACAAAGTGAAATAGCCCATGGTTTTACGAAATAACCCATCGTTTCACTTACAATATTTAATTTATAAACTAGTTTTATAAAATATGCTTTGAGGACAAAGCATCATGAACGGAAAGGTAATGCAACAAACTTAAATTATAACAAGAAACAATATATATATATATATATATAATATAAATATTAATTATTAATATTAATATATATTGATATTAATAATTAATAATTAATAAATGGTTATTAGTAAACTATTCTAAAATGACGCATCCTTTCATGGATGGTATCCAAGTGCCTTTACAATTAATATATATATGGCACTCACCTTGTAATTTTATATCATCATTTTCATCTTTAATATCTATTTAATATTTCCAATATGGAATTATTTTCCACTGGTTGATTATTCAACTGAGTAATCATTGTGGGTTAAAATGCGAATCATGTGGGTTTAGAAGTCTTTGTCTGCTTCACAATGCTTGGGAGGTTTGGGAGACTAAACCATAGTATAGATCCCACCTTGCCAATGTAATAAGGGTTGTAAGGCTACATGACTTATCATAGCGCAATGTAATAAGGTAATATTTAAGAGGACCTTGGTCCTAAGGCGTGAAGAGTGTAAAGTTTGAACGATGGACATTTGATATGGTTTCATGCCATGGTTTGCAAGGTTACTAAAATAGTTGTTTGGTTTATATGGAAATGATTTATACGTTATGTTATATGGGTTCTTACCATAGTTTTAAAGGTTTGATCCAATTATTAAAAGGCCATCATTAGATCTAGTCGAGAGTTTAATGTTTCGTACCCTAGTTGACTTGGGACTTAAAAGTGTTGTCCTCGTCGTGAGTTGAAATCACAACCAGGACTTCCACGTTAGCTTCGAGTTATTATATCAGTCGTCCACTTGTATGGTTCTCTGTCCAAACCCTGCATTTTCTATTTATTTGGTCTATGGGAGAGAGAGTCGAGCTCTACTATGTTCATGGCGACTTGTTGGGTTTCCCGGTGTAAACGTCGCTACAGTATTTGATGGCATTGTAGCTGGTTTCTTTATAACGTATTCTTGTGTTTGTTGATGGCTTCCATAGCCATATGCAACTCATTGCTTCGCTTTCAAGAAACTTAGCCCTCAACTCCAGTTCATCGTTGCCCTTCACCAGGTAAATAAAAATGATTGATAAGCTACCAGAATTTATTTGAAGGTTGATTTTAATGGTTTTCTGTAACTGACAATGCAATTTTTTGTTTGTGCAGGCATATGAGGAATAAGGGTCTTCCCGGAGGAACCGATCCCTGGCCCTCTCTGCAACTTGCACAAGGTAACAACTCTTAATGTTTTTAACTTGTTTACAGTGTTATTTTTTCAATGGTGTTTTGACTGCCACTTAAATGTGTTTCATAGGTTGGGAGCACTAGAGAGGAACATGACAAGGTAACATCCTCACATTCCCATGTATTATAACTCCCAAGTAAACAATCCCAAAACCCTTGCTCTGATTTTCTTTCTATAATTCCAAGAATTTCATCCACCATCGCTAAAATATGTTGTGGTTTGATGCAGGTACTAAAATCCTGAGTGAAAGGAGAGGAGAGGAGGAAAACCACTCCAGCTCTGTGCACGATAAGTTTTAAAATTGTTTTAAACCCCTAGGGTTTAAACTCTGATTTACAGAGGGATTTACGACCTCTATGCTTTGCATCATTTTTATGTGCATTAGGGTTTGTTTTAGTACTTGTGTTAGTACTATGGGTTCCATCATGGATGGACTTACCACCACTTCGCTTACTCTATAATTAGAAGTTGTTTAGGGTTTAAAAAAATGGTGGAAGCCATCATGGATGGTCTTACAGCCACACCCTATAAGCGTACATCATTTTGATATTTGTTTAATCTATAAAGAATTGAAACAACCCTTAGGGTCTTTACATTTCTTGTTACGAGTTACTTTGTGGTTATACTTGTATACTCCTTTTTTTTAATAAATGGATTCCATCCTTTGATGGTCTTACTTCCATGAATATGTTTTGATAATATCTGCTTCCTAAAGACATCTAGGTTATGTTTACAAAAGAAAGTTTGTAGTATTAAAATATTGTTAACCCATGTCATGGTTAGAGTTTCTATACAGATCTTGTTAGCTGATATGTAATTGATTTGTAAAAAGATTACTTGTGCTTATATTTTGCGTAAAAAATGGTAGCCATTAAAATGGGCCCTATGACCATAATCCTTTAACCTTGTTATTGTTTAATAAATATGACCCATAGGGTCTTGCAATTTTTGTGGAGTATTTTAATATTGAAATTGTAGTTAAAATATGCATGTATTTGGTTTGGATTTGTTTTAGATATTCTTACTATATTTTATTAATACTTGGTTGGTATTGTAGGTTGGCTTAATAGGTCTATCCCTTTTTAAAAAATTTACCAAAATTCCCAATTTTCCAATTTTTTCACAATTTTGGCTCTTGACTTGTTTTAGTGTCTTGGTCTCCAAATCAGCCCAATTGCTCCCAAATATTCAGAGAAGGTGTATGAATGATATAATAACTTAATTATTATGTTCAGGAATGTATTATGTCCCTCCAATCTCTTTTGCAAGTCTGGACTAAATTCTGAACAAGATAGATGATTTTACTAGCAATTTTGGGCTCAAATCCACTTGGGGTAAGTGGTAGAAATGGCTTCTCAAATGTGCAGAAACCCACTCGAATTATTAAATTAAAGCAGGGGATGTGTATAATACATTGATATATACTTATATGCATGACCAATTGACCTCCCATGGTTGTTATCACTTATTTCAATCAGATATAAAAAAACTAGTTTTGGACCCTTGGGGAAATGAGGTGTAGTTTCACTAGTACAAGTGATCAATTTTGCCACGGAAAAACGTGGCAATATCCACAGAAAAGTGTGGATATTGCCACATCTAAGTGTTTTTTTTCCATGGAAACAATTCCGTCGCAATAGAGACGACCCCTAATTTGCGTCGCAAGAGCGACAATGTTCTATATTTCATTAGATGTCTAAACCGTCGCTATATCCACGCCTGGCCGTCTCTGTATCCACGCCTGGCCGTATCTGTATCCACGTCTGGTCGTCTCTGTATCCACGCCTTGTCTTCGTTGTATCCACGCCTTGCCGTCGTTGTATCCACGCCTTTCCGCCACTGTATCCACGCTCTGTATAAGGTTTTTTAAAAAATGCAAATCCAAGACGTCGCTATAGCCACGCCTTTCCGTCGCTATAGCCACGCCTTGCCGTCACTATATCCACGGTTGGTGAAATTTAAAAAAAAAAAAATTACTTGCAGCCGTCGCTTAAGCGACGGTTTTTGAAATTTAAAAAAAAAAAAATTACCTGGATTATCTGCAAAGACATATTTGAAGGTCAAATCTACATTGAGATGCTCTTAGATTTGAAAACATAACAACGCTGGAAATCTGAGAAATCTTAAGAACATATGCAAAGGAATTGTAGGTGAAATGGTGGACTAGCCATCTCAACAAAGAACGCCAATATTTGGCAACAAGATGGTCAATGCCCATTTGGATTCTCCCTCAAGAGTTGATAAACTTTGGTGCAAACACTACTCACATCGAAACATAATAGTAGTATTTCAATCATATGGAGAAATCCTCAAAAGATTGAAGAGCTCTTTAAAATTGTTCTGAAAGAGGGTGCCTGACAATAACACCCGTCTCCTCGTATGTATTTGGGAAAGAGCATGGAGTATGTTGGTGTCCTTGTTGTGTGGGAAATGCCCTTCATCTAAAACCAACAGTCCTGGTCCCTCAAGTAGAATTTGTTGGCAAGATTGTGTCATTTGATTTTTTGATTTTTCACAGACTATACTTAAGAACTGTGAATAACTTACAAGGAGAATACTCTTCTTTTCTTTCCATTCTCTCAACGTATGAAGCTGGTTGCATCTCAACGTTTCTTCCTTATTGGTTACATCATATAGGTTATAAATAGGGATCTCCTCCACTCCCCATTTTTTAAACTCTTTCATCCATGAACCCAAAATGCTTTTGGGTGCTACAATCAGTGGCCTTTCCTCTGGGTACTTAGTCAAAAAACTTTGAATAAAGCTAATCATAACGAATGTCTTCCCTGTTCCTGGTGCATGTGCCAAAATGAAGCCACCAAGTTCTTCAGCTATAAGGTTCTTTTGCAAAAAGTTAAATCCATCAACCTGGTGTGATTTCATGTGTTTTTTTAGACGGGGATGCAAAACAAGTTTCAGTACAGGGGTACTCTGCTCTGAGCTTTTGTAATTAAATGACTCAGCATTGTTGATCCCTAAAACACTCCCCAAGTCCCGATTAGGGGCATGCCTAGAATGTTTTGCTGCTTTCCTAGCTTGTACAAATGCAAACAAAATGTTTTAGACTATGTTTTACACAATTTATTCAATCAAATATGCATTTGCAAATGAGTATGCAATCGTGCATCAATATTTACATTAGTCCCAGACATGTAAATGAAGTAGACTCTAGAATTATATATATAAAGACTCTAGATTATGACGGTATATGAAGGAAACAACATCAAAAATGAAAATTATTAAAATGAAACACTAAAACTAAAGCAAAAAACACCACACTATACTAATAATCACATATGAGTTGACAGAGAGAAATTGTATACCATAATTACCGTGCACTGCCGATCCATCTGTCAACAAATACTTAACTTTACGTGGATCTGTTTCCCCAAGAGAAGGAGAGAGAGATGATGCTTCTGCCTGAAGCAAAAATTGATGTTGTTGCTGAGAAGACAAGAGCTAATACGAGATACGACATCTCTAGAAGATTTATTTCTCCTGTAATAAACAACCCAAAAAGGAGTGATGTCCAACGTTATTATGGAAATACAATACTCCTTTATACACCATTTCATGATAGGAAATGGGAGGATGGGAGGATTAAGAACATACATTACTTTTTCATAGCATTGCCAGATAATGGGTTATGGAGACTAATGGCAGAAGATGCCTATGGTCATGTGGGTGTTCCCTAATTCATAGGTGGGAAAATTCTAGGTGTTTTTTTGGTCCCTTTTTGCAGCCCTAAGGAGTAAGTATGGGTACTCCTGGTTTTCTTTCAAACCCTAGATGGCAGTCCTAGGCATACCTAAGCCTTCAAAATGCAACCTACACCATTATATCAACATTCCTCAGCATTATTTAGTGAAACCTAGGCATGAATGAGAATTTCTGCAATAAAATTGTCTTTAAATACTCAACGACGGTAGCCTCTATGAGATAAACAATGGAGTAGCAGTTTGCATCAAAACAACAGTATAATGAATCTAAAATAATCAATAAACAGCAAGTTTGTTTAACCTTGGTTTGTACACTTATTATCCGTAAAACAACCTTCAAAGGGGCATTTTGAGGCATATTTTCACACAACGGCCCTAAAAGTGGTAAAACACAGTCACCTACAACAAATATGGGAACTTCTTTGGGTGAATTTCATGAGGAACAACCATGGATCTTAAAAAATATGGAATGTCATGAGCATAATCAGTCACCTATAGCAGTCCTGGGCACACCTACATGGATAATGGGCACTTTTCAACCCCAAAACAGTCTCATACAACTATGAAGAAGCAAAAATCCAAAAAGATTGAGCATGTAACAGCCTCTAATAATCAATCTTGTGTGTGAACAGCAGTAGGAGAAGTGTGTGAACTTGTTATGAGGCGTGCCTTATCCATAGAACTTGAAGAACACCTAGTAAATCAAGTTCTGAAGGTAGAGGATGGGAGGTTTGCTTATATTGATGATGCTCTTGTTCTTGTAGCTCGCATTCTTATTATAAGGACATCCACAGGGTCCAGTTTGGGAGATGACTCCTTAAGACTCAATCTGCAAAGGCTACGCTGGTTTTATTGTTGAGA
This sequence comes from Pseudotsuga menziesii, assembly GCA_001517045.1. Classification (NCBI taxonomy): domain Eukaryota; kingdom Viridiplantae; phylum Streptophyta; class Pinopsida; order Pinales; family Pinaceae; genus Pseudotsuga; species Pseudotsuga menziesii. The sequence goes on from LPNX010833869.1 coordinate 526,638, forward strand.
AAGTGAAAGCTACATATTCAGGGTGCTTAAATATCCAAGAAGTTTGTGCAAGTCTTCCATCCCTGTTTTTGAAAGTAAATTTCTTTTTGGGAAGCAGTTGAGAATTCAAACTATCCAACCGCTCCTTTAGCTCTGCAATGGCGTTCTGTGCGCTGCATACCTCATATGAGGGAAAGAAATAAGAATTCACAGCCACTAACTTTTCAAGGTCATTGATATCTAAAGCTAGGGTTTCTAAGCCTGATTTCAGAAGGCTTTTATCTTGAGTGCTTGTTTCTTCGTGAATTTAGTCCATTCAGCTTTCGTGTAAGCTGCAAGTCTTGGCATGGCTTGTCATTTACCAGGGGACCCCCTCTAAGTCCAGAAAATGATTGTTTGGAGACTTGAGCAGACCTGTAGGAGCGTTTGGCCCACTTTTCTATAGCACATTTTGTAATAAATATTCACTAACAATCACAAGAAAAAGGATATGCATGCAAAATATAATGGAATATTATGCACATTATCAAGATTTAAAATGAACTCACCATAAAGGAAAGCAGTCCTGTCAAAATACTGCAACCAAAGTTTCAAGACCAGTCAGTCAATTACATCTATAACTGTATTCAATGGCTTCACATAACAGCAGGCAAGGAATATACAAACAAAATACCAAGACATAAAACATGCAAAGCTTCCTTCTATGTAAATACCTTGAGACTGACCACATTGGATTCCATGTTTCAGGATGATCTGAGACACATAAGACAACAAAGCATGAAATCCACATATATTAACGCTGAGTGATATAATGCATATCAACTCAAGAACTTGAAAAAATGCTTGTCAACTTATAGTCACTCATAGACATGCAGATTCTCTTGTGTGTTGCAAAGCGACCATTTGGAGTGATCATACTGCTATTTTATACATGTTTATACATGTTATATTCCATGCTATTTTAAATATTTTTAAATTCACACCTAAACAAGGTATAAGAATCATCTTTTGAAGTGTACAAATCATAAGCTTGGCTTTGGCGTACATCTAAAGACGATGTCCATGACAGGTAACCAACAAAAATTAGTGTATGGCAGTTGCCTGCTTCACTGTCAACCCAGACATATCCATACAAAGTGGCCACCAGAAATTGCCAAGAAATATCCAGTTAAGAGTTACCAACTGCCCAGTTAAGAGTACAACACCAAGATACCACTTTGAGTTACCAATGCCTTGTTCACAATTGCTGGTCTCCAACATATTTCCCTACTATAATACAAAAGATAAAGGTTGCTAGTAAAAATAACCAAAGCAGCACAAGCTGCCCATTATTGACACCAAAACAGTGTTCAGTTGAAATCTTTGAAATCAGCATATTTCTTTCATACCAAAAGAAATTAACAATAAAATCAAAGCCAATTG
>LPNX010833878.1:0-34161 GCA_001517045.1 Pseudotsuga menziesii
TGCACACACTTTCTCTGCATAAACCCTATATATTATGAAAGCTGATTCAATTACCTATCTTTTCTCTTTTTACTTCATCTTGAAATAAGTTAGGGAAGTACCCTTAATTGTCACCTAAAATCAGAGTTTTCCGTTTATTTCAGTATTATGTGGCATCTAAAGTGTCCTTAAAGGAGTCCATGATTGTGCATCAGCCCATGTAATGATTAAGATGATATATGCATGCTAGATCTGTGTGGATATGTTTTATTTATGTTGTGTATTTTTATGTTCATATATCCATGCTAGATGTTTGTGGGTAGATTTTATTTATGTTTTGCATTTTTATTTCTTCAGCACACATATTTTCATTGTTGTGAATTCGTAATTATGGTTATGGGGTGATATTTAGAAGATCTTAATTAATTAATTCCCCCTCCTATTGGTCGGATTGAGTAAATGAGATACTATAAAAACTAATTTATTTACTCAAAATATCTCTGGGAAACTACTAAACCAAAAACATAAATTACATATATTGTTACAAACAAGAGCAATGACCAATGATGCACTTTTTGAGATTGTGAATCCTTGCAGAAAATTGTATATTCTTCAACGGGGAGGAAACCTAAATAGAGTAATATCCATGGAAGAGGCTAAGGATATTAATATAGTAGAAAGGAAAGCAAGTGAATTTAGTTCCATGGTGAAGAGGACTTGATTCTGAATAGATATATAGTGCTATTCGTGAAGTATCACATAATGTAGAATAAACGATTTAGAGGAAAAATGATTATTTGAAGACATGATTGGTAATGCAAATACTACAACTAGGTATCTATTTTTAGCAAATATGACACTGCAATGGAAATCCTTATGCCACATCGAGCAGTAATTGGAAATAAAATAAAATAAATATCAATTTTTCTCTATCCCAAAACAATAAGAATACAGCATTTCATTATGTGTAGGAGGAAGCAAGAAGTAACTAGAAAAGGGAAGAAAACTTTGTGGGTGCACAAATTGGTGATCAAGGAATGTGTATCCTCCCAACAATCATGCATATTCTCCATGTATGTTAGAATCCAAAAATTTGCACATAATTTAATTACATACACGATATGTTTTTCACTAATTTTTAACTAAATCAAAAAAATATTTTAATAAATGGAAAATATATATAAATCATGTGCGATTTTAAAGACAAGACACAACATCAAATATCATTTACATATCAAAGCATAAGTTTTAATTTAAGATTCGCCACTTATTCAACACATTTTTTTCCGAGAAGAAAATTGACATTGCAAAAATAAGAGCAGACCATAATGAGCTCCAAAGTAAAACATGGCATTGGAAAATTCCTAAAAGACCATGGGAAGAAAAAACTTACCATATTTGTGACACAAAGAGGGTTGAAGACAAAAATTAATTTCTTATAGAATGTCTTGCATACACCCACATTAGAGCATAATTTCAAAACATTTGCTATAATACTAACCTTCCTAACCTTTTAACTAATCATAACTATCGTGATTTAGGAATGCTTCTCTAGTTAAAAAAAATTAGAATAAAAATACAATTTTAAATAAAACCAAGTGACTGATTTCCTTTTTAAGGTCTTATATACCAAAACTAGTCTCAATGCACATTAATAACTATCATCATCTAAAATATATCTTCTCTATTTTTCTCCATTTCATCTGTTTGATTTAGCCATGAGTAAGTCCATGCCTTCGATTTAACCATGACACACACACACACACACACACATAGAGATATCTATTTCATGTATTTAATTTATTTATGAGTAGCTACATATCTTTGAATTAATTATGAGTAGTTGTAGAAGGATCTTTCCCTAAATAGAGTATGCAATTGGGAGTACAAATAGTCAATTAGGAGGAGGGGAAACTATGACTAGAATCTTATGGATGAATGAATATGCCAAATAGTTCATATTTATTTTTTATGAAACACACACAAATTTATCTTTTTCCAGTCATTGTCACACGATCCCTTTATTTGTTGTGTCTTCATTTTTTTTAACATATGAGGAGAATCAACAACTAGGGAAAGGATCGTACTAATGTGACACATGGTTAATTCTCGTCTATTACTACTATACCCCTAGGTGGACTCAGACAACCCCCATGAATGGGAAAAGGGATATATGAGGTTTGAACTAAAGACTTCACAATGGGTTCCTTACCAATAGAATCTACTTCCACTTGGTCAACTCCACGAGGGTTTTTTTGTTGTGTCTTCTTTGAATTATGTTGTCCAAATTTAATGATTTATATATAAATATAAATATTAAAAGTATCCCATGGGGCATAAAATAGATGGTGGATGGGTGTATTGTTAAAGCACTCCTTGCGTAACCTCGTCGGTTCAAAACTTGAGTTGTTACTTTAAAAAATTAATTAAACTAAACCATGTATAACAGGGTGCAAAAATTAATACTTAAAAATATTGTAATGGATTTTTTTGTCTTTTCTCTGAGAGGAGCATAATATGGAATCGGAATTAAAACCTTAATTTACATGAAGCTTAAAACTAATTTTAAAAATGTTACAAGTTCCCTAAGTTGAATCCTTATGCTACACACTAATGTATTGTAAAATTTCTTACTAATGGCATTTTCATATTTTTAATGTCTTATAAATGTTCTAGATTATTTTTTTAACAAATTAGTTTCAACTTTAAATTTGATTTTTAAATTATATTTTTATATTAAATGCTATAGTAGTCAATTGGGTGTATCTTGTGTGGTTGGAAGGAATGATCGTAACTCTCCCCACCCAAAATCAATTCTCACAAGTGATATCATGAGTTCTTAAATGATCATATTGTTGTATTTTCCATGATCTCTGATGAGTCCAGTTTACCCTAGGTACAATACTCAAAATGAGGGGAGGTACTGGTGGGTTTCCCTAGGAAATGTATTCTGAGTAAAAATAAATAAAAGTTGCTGTAAGAGGTACATGTTATTATTAAAAATCATACTTTTATTAAGAAAATATACCAAATTATTTGGAGTTCTTGCAGGCATAGTTAGAATTTGAAATCCAATCCACTAGTCATATTTGATGCTTCGAACAATTATATTTATAGTTTGAAGTATTCTACTTCGTGTTTGTGACAAATATGATTTATTTCTATATTTGGTAGGAAATTTGGTTTAATTTTTATAACTATAATGTTCATTCTTATTTTATGTTTCCTTATATCCAAGACCAATAAAGTCAAGAATTAAGGGACGATTAAGAAAATAATCATGTGTAGAGAAAATATCCTGTAATAGGTTCCGATAAAAATATCAACAATGCCATACTTTGGCCCTATCAAAACAATATTGAAAAGATATGGTAGTTTGTTTTAATGATGCAAACATAAAAAATTTGAAGTGAAATTAACCAAAAACCCCCATAAAATGAAAGAGAAACAATGCTAAAAAACAACATTTGCAAGTCTAACTGATTCATAAAATACACCCTTTTAATGAGTCGAATCTTACCTTGAAATTAAGACTCCTTAAATTAAATACACCATGCCCATATTAATGTTTTACATGTCTGTCAAGTATACAATTGCTAACATATGTGGGGTCAATAGAGACAAATGTACATGTCAATGATCCTTACTTGTGTCCCTTGGGTATCAAGGCTTGATATGAGCCTTCTCAATTCCCTTTCCCTCTAAGAGAACAATTCTCAAGAAAGAGATATTTAGTAGCTTATATAAAAAGGATTATTCAAAGCTTACAAGTAATAGTTGAATTCATAGTTTTCCTTGATTCAACTTTGCAATAGCTAAAATATCAAGTCTCTACCCATTCTCTTCTAAATCCATGCAAGTTATTTTCTAATTAATTCTAATTCAAACATGAGCTATGTGTGGATAGAACAAAAAAAGACAGAAAGACCTTTTCCAACAACACTATTGGAATGTTTTATCGTTCACCTTAACATACAAAATTGATTTACTATAATCCAAAGGATAATATAAACTCACCATACAAGCAACTATATTCGAGAAAATGTGATGTGGTTGTGGATCTAAAAGGATAAATTTGGTTCAAAGAACATTATTCCACGTGACAGAGAAGTTGTCTATAATTGCTTAGCTACATTTGGTAGAAATGAAAAAAAAATAGTAAAATATTCAAGATGATTTAACCATAATAATTCACTGAATGAGTGCCTCTTTTTTTTAGGATTTTAAATTCTAATTGCTTCTTAGAACAAAATGATGTATTTCATAAGGTAATGATTAAAAACTCTATAACGAAGTTAGTTAAATATACTATCGAGCATGCACATCCATTGAAGAAAATACACATCCATTGGTATATATGTTAGCATATATCCCATTATGTACACCATGGAAAGGAACATATACTACAATTTGTTCGTCACCATATTAGAACATATAGAGTTAGATCACATGAACATGTACAAGGGTATTAAGAAAATCAGGCCCTAAAAAGGAAATACAAACGAGACCTTCTAAAATTCCTTCACGAGTGACATAAAGGAAAAATAAACAAAATCACCAGATGTTAATTGATGCACTAGGAGAAATTCATGGCAAGCCTATTATTTAGAAATAAAGGCATAGATGTAAAATACGAAGTACATATATACCATAAATTGATGGCGGCCTTTCACTATCGATGGTAGGCACAATTAATAACGTTTGTTTTTTTCTTTTCGATGATTCATGGTCTATGAAAAAACCATCAATTCCCATCCCAAAATATACCCAATTTTGGGTTAGATAATTCTTTGGTGGAACCTATACAGAAACGTGAAAATCAAATCTCGCTTCTTTGCAGTAAACTCTTGAGTCTCACCTACAATTTCAAGAGGGGAATAATATTCAACATGCAACATAGTAATAAATGCTGATGCGGTTGCATTGTAGATTGTTGGATCTCAAACAGATTGAGATCGAACAGCCCGTTGACAGTGCAGCCGCCAAAACATTTATTACTCTACTGCATGTAAAATATTTTTTGCCATTTCAAGAAGCCTTTTATAATTGAAAATGGGAAAGTTTGAGATTGACCTAGGTGGCTCACAGAAATTATAGAATAATCATATCTGAGAACCAACCGCACATTTGTTAAAGCAATTGCACACGTTGTGACTCGATGGAGAAGGTTAAACAACCAGTCGTATGAAATCAATATAGTGTAATATAAGAAAACAGCTTTATTCTATTTATTAACTTTCATTCTGAGATAATAATATTTAAAAATGTGAGTGAAATTATGCAAAATGTATATATATATATTGATATGATCTAATGAAAGCACTTTTTTCTCTTCCTAAAAACCTAAAATATCCAGATAGAAATTTTACAATTTTACCATGAATGAGAAGCGGCGAAATCCCTTTTAGTGTCACAACACGTTACTAAAATATCACATAAACTTGAAATACTTTCATATTTCCACCATGATCCAGATAAATTATCATGAAACTCAATTCTCTCATCAAATTCAGGGAAAGCATAGAGTGCAAGCAACAACCCATCCGCTTACGTTCTTGACAAAGAACACTATCAATCCTATCGCATAAGTTTAAGAAGATTATGATTGCGTACACATAAACATAAACTTTATTTGGTTTTTAATATCTATACAGCTAATTTGCATGGAAATACCTTAAACTTCTTTTCATTTTATTTATTTATGCTATTTCTTTTGTTTTCGAAAGAAAATATTTACAAAATAAACAAAACAAAAATGATAATGAAGAAAATAAAAGACTAGAGTGATACATAAAAATTTACCTAAACAAAATATAAAATATTAAAAGAAAATAAAAATAAAACCTTTGCTAAACAAAATATAAAATATTAAAAGAAAATAAAGAACATAGAGAGGTAAGGAAGATATACAAAGGAAGAAAAAGTAATTAAATCCACGGAAACTAACCACAACCCATTTTGAACATTAGAATACAATATTTACATGAAACCCATTTTGAACATTAGAATACAATATTTACATGAATGAAAAGATCAACACATTAGCGATAAATAGAGATACATTTACAAAACCTCAAATAAAAATACATATTTACTTTTTGTTTTTATGAAATTTATTTGGTGTTATTTAGGGTTATTTTAAATTTTTAAATAAAAAAGAATAAAAATAAAGAAAATAAGACTTCACATTTATACATAAATGATTACAACTGCATACTTGATAAAATAAACAAGTGGAATAAGCAACAAAGTTGCTTAGTACCTGCCTCCTAAGAAGAGATTGAAAATATATAGCAATAGGATAATTTTGCTATAAAAATATATGATAAAACAAATATAATTACAATTTGAAAGAAATTAAAACAAAAATGAATTAAAAAATGTCCATTTAAATAGGATATAGGTTATTGAGATGTAGCATAAAACAAGCATATTCAAGCTTCCTTACATACTTCTAGTAATATTCTTGACTTATGTTATAAAAATATGCAAGTTTCTTTATAGACTAGCATAAATAAGAAATAAGAAATAATAGCTTATAAGACTATAAATTAATATCATTGTTGTGAGAATAGTTTATTTATATTTTATTATAAATTTATAATGTGATACAAATATGCAAGTTTTTTCTATAGACTAGCATAAATAGGAAATCAATAGAATTCAAGGCTTCTTGAACACAGTCGCCATTTTATGATTTGACCTTTCAACATTTTTCTGTGATTCTAGTTCATATTTTTCCACCCAAATTCTACGCAAAACTTACAAGGTTGAAAATCTGTCTTCTTTTGAGGGAATGAGCTCTTCCAAGGATGGCATCGCTATGAATCGTAACTAATGGAATTAGCAGACATTGATCTGGTTCTCCCAGAGATATTGAAACAGTGACAACTTTATGGAATTGTTAGTTCCTCATCATCAAGCAAACACGGGAAGCGCATGGCACATACCAGTAGATTCCGTTACCTGAATTTGTTTGGATGTCAAAAAAAAAAATTGTCGCAGTGCCATGGTTTGGCACAACCAAATATGTAAGTTGCCATGTAAAATCGGGGAAAATGTTAATTATTGGCTAAGGAAACAGCTACCGACTAAATTTACCGACAAGAATGTAAAAGCTAAGACTCTTTAATTAATTGGATCTGAATAGGAATATGACATGTGTGCGTGGAATGCAAGAAATTGTTCTGTTGACCTACTTCTCTGGAACTTTCATGACACGGTATTTCGCTTTTGTGCACATTTTAGGGTTAACTAGCCAGCCAGAGAATGCTCTAAAGAAAGAGCCTGGCCTGCTAAGGTTCAAGAAGAAAAGAAACAATGACGCAACCGGCCAAATTAGGACACATGGGGTTTAATTGAGTACCTAATGAGTCAAATTATAACCCTTAGGGTTTCTAACAAAAACAGAATGCGGCCGTGCCAAGCAAGCAATTGTGTTTTCTTTAGGGTTTGTGCTGGTGGTCAACGACGTGTAAGAATGGAGGATTGAGATAAAATGATCCATCGTGGAGTTCCGGCCAGCAGTTTCGCTTCTACACGCCTCTTGCAAATTTAGCGAAATTTGCGTAATCAAATGTTTCACGGAGTTGGGACTGAAGATGATTTGGTGCGGAGTAAAGATTGGAATAGGAATTATGAATTATGATTGACAAAGTCTCCTGCGGCCCCACACTAGGACAAGCGATCCATGCAAATTTTTGGCTGGGAAGAGAGCTCCGGAGAATCACCTACTAATTTGCTTGGCTTGAAGAGGAATTTCTGTCGCGCTAATTCTGCTCTACTCACCGGTCGATGGTGATGCTTGGCTTTCCGTTCCTTTCCTTTGCATTGTACGCAAAACTGTGATAAGATTTAGTTTCGTCGCAATGCGGACCTAACAACCACTACTTCCCAAGCATTGTGGACTTTGTGGTTACAGTAAGTTGATGTGCAATCTGCGTTTGTCCTGGCGTTCCTACGTCTTGTTCTTGTGCACAATTGTCCTCTGCCATTCATATTGAGGCCAGGCAAGCAGATTCAGCCACAGTTTACGAGTTGGATATTTGTCTTCTTTGGTGTTCTGTCAAATTGATATTTATTAATGTAGTCCTGAATATCTTGAATCCCGAATGCTGACCGTTTCTTTTCCCTCAAGACTGGCTATGTCTAGCCGCACAGAGCATTGGTGCCTCCAGGTTATATAGAGTCTAGACACATATCTAGGGCTTGCCGTTCGAAGCCTATGAACCGCGTTTTAATGGAAAAGATGCTAATTCGAAGGACTAGAACGTTTTATTTCTATCTATTTGCAAGCATTCTGGTTTCGATCCAGCTGAGCATGACTGGCGTGGTGGCCGCTAGAATCATCCGGGACATGAAATTTAACTTTAAATTGAATAATTATGCGAGAGACGATCCTGGTTTCACCAAGATTCCCAGCGTTCTGCTAGACCGGCTGCATATATCACGCCGATCATCGACCCTGCCAGTTTTCCAAGAAGCTTCGGCATTTCGAAATGGTAAAGAATGCATCGTCTCGGCACCTTCGTCGTGGAGATTAGGCTATTCTCAACTTCAAGAAGAAGATGATGATGATACAGAGCTATGTGATAGCACAGCTGTGCATATAGCCATGACGCTAGACGCTGCTTATGTGAGAGGATTGGTCGCCAGAATTCTATCGATTCTCCAACATGCTGCTTGTCCCGAGTATGTAGTCTTCCATTTCATGGTGTCCGAGCGCCAACGTGATCTCAAGGCTACGGTTCAAGCAACTTTTCTATACTTGCGCTTCATATTATATCACTTTGATGAGAATATTGTGAAGAACAAGATATCGTATTCAATTAGGCAGGCTCTGGATCAGCCACTCAATTACGCTCGCACTTACTTGGCCGATATCTTGCCGTCATGCCTCGGGAGAATCATTTACCTCGAATCCGATTTAGTTGTTGTGGATGACATTGCCAAGCTAATGCACCCTCGTCTCATGGCCCGAGGTCTGAAAAAAACGAGAACAGCTGGCTCCGATGGTATCACTTGCTATAACAGATGGCAATGGGATATAATTTTTATTTTTTTAATTTTATTATTATGATGTCATTGTTGCCACATGTCAACTCAAATCCAGATACCAAATTCCAAAGTTTACATCATCTTCTATCCACCAATAAGTTGTTTACAAAATAGTTTTTTAACAAAATTAAAAAAAAATATTTTACAAATCCCTAAGTTATACTTTACAAAACAGATTTTAATTTTTTTGATAGAGAGCAACTAATACAAAGTCAAAAGAGTTTGACTTGCAATCGATTACAATATACCTGTTGAGGTAGGTATAAAAAAGATGAGAAGGAACATAATGAACTGGAAATAAAAGGATCACGAGAAACAAACACAAATATCTAATTAAAGCAATGTAGACGAGCTCATATATTAGTTGATTCAATCAATTAATACAGTTTCATATGAGGCATTTTTCAACTTGACAGACGTGTTATGAGTCTCTTGAATTTGTTGGTTGCCGCTTCGCCAAACAAACGAAGTCCAACATTATTCTAGATTAAACAAATATCAGCTCATCTAGGGGTGTTAAATATTACTTAAAATCATCAAATCTATTAAATTTAAAATACATAAATAAATAAAATAAAGATTAATTGCATATAAAATACATTTTTTATCCAAATCTATATTTACCATATATTTCATCACATAAACTATTTAGGATGTCATAGTTAAATTTGATCCATCTCTAAAAATGATAGACTAAGATGGCCAAATCCCCGAGTCTTTTGCCCATAACTCAACATAATAGTCAATGATATGGAAAATGCATAACATTACTAAAATACTCTTCCTTCTTACCCACCCGTTGAATGGAATCCTTTGACTTGTCCATTGTGTCATGGACAATACTCAGAAAATACTAGTGTTTTCTTTTATGAACACAATCTATGAGAATAATAAACTTGGTGACGAATTCCATTAATATATTTATCACTGGATACGTGATGTCCTCACAAAATATCCATATCAACTGGATTAGTGTTCCCATTTAGGTTATCATGTATTGTAATGCACTCATTACACCTTGCAAATGAGTTGATTTTAGAAATTTTATTTGGCCATATGGAAGACTTCCACTGCTTAATCCTTGAGACCATACCATGCAAGGCAAAACCACTCGATCCAACAAATCAATAGAGGAGAAAGAACCCAAAAAATTTCCACCAATAATATCTTTCTCATTTACATTTGTTACAAAACATATGGAAATGCAATCCTTGCATTTTGAACACTTAAGTAGAAACTTAAATTTTTGCATGATAAAAAAAGATCTATCAGCACTTATAATATTATGTTCTCCACTCATGGAAGTGGAAACTTGTATATCATTCACTTCATTATGTTGAAGAGAATATCGAATACAATTAACAATCTCAAATGTACATGTCATTGAATATAACCACCAACCACTTATAAAAATGTATCTCCACCTTTAAATGGATATGGCAATTGAAGATCTACATTTCAAATGTTTGTAATGTTTATAACGATACATCCATCATGAATGCCAATATTATGCAATATATTTATTTATGGAAAAGAGATTCCTTGAGGAACTTTTAATCCATTCAAAAGTAGGTCCAAACATAGTTGAGAACCCAAATCCATTTCAAAATCCATTTATGAAATACATAACAACATGGATATAATGAAACTACATATAATTGTAAAATATAAATAATTAATTTAAACATTGAATAATATTTCTCGCCATAGATGATCAATATCTATGTTATGTAGTACTTTACTATTTTTTTCTGATAATGGATAAGTGAAGAAAGAGCAAGGAGTACTTATTGAAGTGGTCAAAGAAATCCAAATCCATGATAGGAGGTACTCTCTCTCATATTTCCTTTGCTTTGTTTTTGTGGAAAGCAATCAATATTAGAAAGAGAAAATATTATTTTCTCGAAGGATCAATACATATATGGATTTTCATTGAAAATGTTAGATTTCACGAATGACTAATTCCCAATCATATAATTTATATGTCCTCAACAAACCGTAATATAGGTCTCTTTGAGGAAGGAGCGACTGTTCCTTCCTAAAAGGATAGGTTGGACCATAAATCTTGACAACATGTATACTAATAATATATTAGTAACATCCATATATATCAATGTGCTTCCATATTTGAATTATGAATTCTATTGGGTGATATTTGGAAAGGATGAGTTCTCTTTCATCATCCAACCCCATATTCCTCTAATGGGTGAAAACTCTCCCAATTATTGTTGTCTTCACTAAACTCATATGTGGTCTATTAAATTCCTAGTACTACAAAATATACCTACTTACGATATACTTTCCTAACCCCCAAAATAAAACCCCTTGAGGAAGGAGAAACTCTTCTCTCTCGGTCTAACACCGATAGTCCTTAAAGGGCAGGTGATCTTTTGACAATTGCTACCTCGACTAAACTCATATATGATCCACTAAATTTTGATTACTCCAAAATAGACCTGTTTGAGGAAAGCTAAAGAGTGGTTTCTCTTTCTACTTACCATCTACTTTTCCCACACCCAAAATAGAACCCCTTAAGGAGGAGTAACCGTTTCTTTCCCCGTCTAGCTGCCATATTCCTTGAAGGGGCAGAGGATCTTCCAATGATTACCTCCTTCACTAAAGACATATATGATCTACTAAATTCCTAGTACTCCAAAATATCTAGACCTATTTGGGGAAAGATCAACTTCTCTTTCTCCTTACCATATACTTTCCCATTTTGTCAACCCCATAAAATACGATGACACCATGAAGATAGCATTTATATCCTTTTAGAAGAGAATTTATTGGTGTTATGCCACTAAATATCCAGAAAAGAATCCTTCAAATTTCATATGCAAGCCACATTTAATTTTATGCCCTAAGGGAAGGGGAAGCTCCTGAGTGAAAGCAATTTCCCAACTATGCAAATCCTTAAATTCAAATTTGTAAATGATCATAAGTGGTTCAGACAAATCATGCAAGGTACCAATAGAGGACAAAATTAAGTAATATTCTCTATCTCTGTAATGTCCCCAACCCTCCGACCAGTGAAGAGGATGCTACCATAATACTACCTACCTGGGAAACTAGCCCCATGAACATACAATGATAAAAATGCATTGAACTAACATACATAGATGCATAAAAATGCAATTATATAGTAGAAGCAAAACCATTCATTCAAGCATTAATCATATTCACCATAATTCATTAAACAAATATATACAGTTGCAGGGATTAACACCCAAGAATACTTATCTTCGAATGAAGCTCCCCGCAACCAGCTACATCGCTGCAGCATTCCACCCAACCATAGGCCAGTGTGCTCCTTAATATCTCAGCAACACTGCCACCCCCGAGTTGGGCATGATTTCCACAAGGAATAAGGAAACTAAGCAGGCTCACACATAGATAAAGATATGTCAAAACTCAGTCAAGCCAACACGGTTGGGTTTATAAGACCAAGAGTACACAACAACAGATAACCAAGCCAACAATTTGGGTTTATCAAGTTATCAAGAGATGGAAGCACTGTATGCTAAGCTAGTGGGCTCACTGAAGAGCTAAGGATTCCTACACCAGAACTAGCTTGACTGCTAGGACATCCACACACACCCAACACAAGGAATCACTCCCTTCTCTGTTGCACAGTCCCTCAGGACATGACTTCCCTTCCAATGCTATTCAGGGGGTGTAGAGAAGAGAGTCAAACCTCTAGCTCTATCTATGAGGCTCCTGCAAAACACCAGGTTGTCAAGCAAGCTCCTTTCCACTCCTACACAGTCCAAATACCAATTGCATACAGAGAAATATACACCATTTCTGGGTAGAGGAAAACAATTCACCCACAAAATTAATTGCCAAGGAGGGTAAGAACAAACCACTAACCGTAGACCATATCCCAGGGATGTTTTAGCCCTAACGTGGCCAAAAACGAATACAATACACAATATTTACAATGTTGGGCATGAACAAAAATGTCTTGTAAGCTAAAATCAGAAATGGTAAGTGGGTAAAATAACCCAAGAGCCCAAAATTGATTTTCAGCTTGTAAAATGGTGGAGAAATGCAACAAAGATGTTGGGGAAGAAACCCAACCACAGATCATCACCCAAAATGAAATTCTCAGTCTGAGGAGAGTGAAGAACGAATGTCCACGTGAGGTAAAAACAAACATATAGCAAATCCAAAATCAAAATTCACACACAGCAAACTTCCATCCATTTGAGAGAGAGCCCAATGTGGATTTCTGATGATGGGGAAAACATCCAGGGCCCAAAATCATGAAGGAAGAACACACATCCAACAAAATCGTGGAGGTAAAACAACTCCTAATATTCCCTGCGTGAGGGAAATGAAGAACGTGGGTGTCTGGTAGAATGACATACATTTTTGGGCATTTTCCTTGCTAAGGAAGTGAAAACACGTTTTTCAAAAGCGAGTCCTCTACCTAATTCGAATTTCTTCCCATACTCTTCCCACTCCATGCAATAACTAACTCAACCACATTCTGGTAGAATTTAATGATTAGGGAAACGGACAAAATGGGTAGTTGAGGGTTTGATGGGATCTCCCTTTGACATTTAGCTTCTTCCCATTGGCCCAAAGGTTTCAATAATTTCCCTCCATATTCCTTAGGAAAATCATGCCTCTTTCATTATGGTTGCATTGACATAGCTGGTTGTGGGTACTTTAATTAAAATGCATAATTACATGATGCCAAAAATTATAATGTGTCGGCTAGCACGAAATACCATTGGCAATGATTTTAATTGCCGGAACATAAAACGTTAAATCAAAGGTGGGGATTTTTCCTTTATCTCCACACCATGATTAATTACAATATATACATCATATACATTTAATGCAAACGGGGTCAAAACCGAGGTGTTACAATATCTCGGTATTTTGTGCCAAATTATATCCATATCCATTGAGTTTAGTTAGAATTCGCACATTTTCTCCCTTGTCCTATTCCTTCTATCCTAATTCTATCTAAGACTACCCTATACCAATTCTCATAAAATCTCAAAATGATAAAGAAAAAAACTATTGTATGAGGATCGTCATCTCATACCCTTTCTCACAAATCTATTGTATCCAATGTATCATCATCCCAAGTGTCACCCTTTGTCAACCAATGGGCCAATTTATCTCCTCCGATCCCTATCTAACTAAAACCATTGCTCTACACCTAATAGGAAATGATCTTGGGAAATTGTTTGCCTCTAATTCCATGCATAAATTTTGGGAGTTAGAATTAGATGATAATATACTCCCTAATCCATTCCCTTTCCCTAAATTTGTACAACTATATTCAAGTAAATACAATATAGCCACATCAACTATTAACATTGGTCCTGGTCACGTTTTTTATTTTATCTAAACTTTCTCCATTTCCAGGACGTTAGGTACTACTCTTTTTGGGAATACTATATCCATATAAGATCAAGCATCTTATCAAGAAAAAATGGGCGTTGAAAATAAGGATAAATTGTGACCCCAACTTGTGTCCACTTGAAATCCACAGTTAATTCCCCTAGACCCACGGAAGTAAGAAAACTTGTTACCTTGGATTGAAGAAATTGTGTTAGAATTCACTTTTATATTGGGTATAGACTATTATGAGAGGGTTTATGAGGGAATGAGTGAAATGGTCAATGATTATAGCTATAAAGGAACAACTGAATTTAACTAAGCAAAATCCGTAGCAATAGGAATCTAGTCTCGACTAGTAGAGTTCATTGAAATTGAATTTTTCAGATATTATTCCTACTTGGTCTATCTACTCATATTTTATCAAGTTCAACATTTTTAAGACCCAAGTATTCATAGAAATGAAAATGGTGAACCTACCAGAATATATGACTAGACCCCCTGGGTAAACAAAAGGAAAGAAGAAGGGGTCACATGTACCCTCCTTGTGCCTCATTTCATGTATCGGTCCTTTACTTTGATTAGTGGAAGTGAGCTTGAACACATGCCTCTAGAAATCATACAACACTTACAACTTAGAGAGTTGGTTAAAAGAGAATAAATTGGTATTTAGCAGAGGATTATATTGTAATTAGATTTTATGGCATTGAAACTCCTTCGTGTATGTTTCCCAAGCCCATCTCCCCTAGGAATTTTATCCTGGAGTATGTAAGACAGATGGTAGAGGTGGATAACCTACATTTTTGTTAAGTCCAAGAAGAAAGGGAGATCTAGATTTCCCATAGCAATGGGTCGACGAGTGTATGCAATTATAATAAAAAAATACTTAAACAAATCATGAATAATATAAAATATCTTGATATGAATTTGGACACAAATTGTAATTATGATCCACATGTCTTAATTAGACAAGAAAAGGGAAGAAAAATATTGAATCTACATGATCATGAGCCTAAGCTAGAGCTCAAAAAATTAGCAAATAAGGATACGAATGCAGGAGTGTTGAACTAGAATGTTTTTGTTTGATGAATAAGCAGTTCAATGTTATTCTTGCATTCAATGTAATATATTCTATAAGGATAGGGTCCGTTGTTAGATGGATAGGATTAGTTTTATTTCGTAATAATTACCAATTTTCTATTAGTATCCTTGAACCCTGTGAGGAATTATTCCATGAAAGGATTGTTATAGAATTTCTTTTATTAGGCATTCAGATCCTTCCCATTCGGACCTGATACGTTTGCAGAATTTTTTATTAAGGATTGAGTGTAATGGTATGTGAAAGATAGGAAGATAGAGAAGAGTGGAAGTGTGTGTGAGCATGAATTGTATGACCGGTTGATTGAATGAAGAACAAAGTCTTACTCTGCATACATTTGATTATTTATTGTCTTTGTTTCAATAACTAGAAGTATAGTTTTTAATTCCCTATGCGTATGTATGAGATTATACTCTGATAGAAAATCAAAAGGTTATGAAATATGAGACGTCTACGTGGAGTGTTGTAGGAATGAAATTGATCATTCCACTGATCAATTCAATAGTGGATTATCAGAGTTAAAGAAATATAGATCAAATAGATATATGGTTGAGGATAAATTCTATACATAGTAGTTGCACTCGAGATAAACCTAAACTAATCGTCCATAAGACTGTGGATCTTGTGGTGGAGATTAGAGGTGGCTGAAGATCAATTACCAAGGTGAATTTCGTTGGTAAAAGAGCACAAAAGATAAAGGTAAATCGGGTTGCATAATTTGAAACCAATCATTGAGAAAAGGATTGAGATCAACGGACGAGATTGATGCTTGAAGAATATCTACGACGGTCAACGATTCTGCTGGGAAGAGTTGCATGGTCTTCACAAAACTCAATGGATGCAGAATTTCTATGAAATATGCTTCATTTTGTTTGAATTCCACCGTTGATTTGAAGGGACCCAGATCCGACATTCAACAATAATTTCATCGATTAAAATAAAAAGTTGATTAACAGCATTTAAGAGTGGATGCGCAAATTTTATCAAAAAGGATTAATTTCGTATTAGAGGTCCACCTAAGTGAGTTGGATGACAGATCGATGATATTTTTTGTGATGATTAGATCGTGTTTCGTGTTGATTGGACCCACAATCTCTTACCTGGAATCAACTTTGGTATCAGAGAAAGGAAAAATATGCCGCCAAGACAAGGACAAGTATGTGGAGTCAGACCTGCGAAATTGGAAAGAGGACACATCAAGGAACCATAAGGAAAATTTTCATACCTAGAGGACTCAAAATTCAAAGTTTATCTCCCTTACAAATAAACCCTAAAATAGTCTTCCAATTAGGGTTTGAAACAGGTGTTCTAGTCAAAACGTTCATATATGAGGAATCTGAGATCCAAATTGAGTGAGACTTGTTGCATCCAAAAGATGACGAAACAGGGTATCTGTGGTGAGAGTTTCAGCTACATAAACAAAATATTGTACACCTGTGATACATTACAAGTTTTCTCTTTTGTATAGGCAAGAAATAAGAAGAATTAGGAGAATTGCAATCTAGTTTTACTAGAGCATCCGAATTAGGTAAGACCTATGGAATTAGAAAGAGGAAACATAAAGAAACCACAAGTCAAATTTTCATACCTATAGGAGTTGAAATTTTAAATTTATCTCAATCCAAGTCATCCATAAAATAATCTTCCAATCAAGGTTTGAAAAAGGAGATCTATAGTTCAAGCAGTGGTAGATCACATAGAGCACTAGCAACTAGTCCCCAAAGACCGAAGATGTACAAAAGTTCGATGAAACAGTAGGTAGATGAACATCACAGCCAAAAGATTTTTGAAGAAGGAAAAATCATATGGGAACTTGAACAAATAATTGAAATAAGGACCAAACAACTACCAAATAAAGCTATTATTGAGTAACTCATTAATTGGAATAGTATACCTGCAACGGATTTGACATGGGAAGACGATTCCTCAATACAGATGAATTTATAACTACCTAAGCATTGAGGACACCACTTTTCTGAAGGGAAGGGGCATGTTAATCCCTAAATGTTAGGAATAGTTCCCCCTATATTGTGGCACTTTAATATGTATATGCTGGTATATCATATATTATTGATGTAGGCTCGGGTCTATTAGTGGGTCTATTAGTTATTATTGTACACCTTTGTATCCTATATATCAGAAGGATATATTTCCATTTGAGTAATCATTGTATATTATGATATCTTGTATGGTCAATACATTATGTAAGGAGGTTCCTCCCTCAAAGAGGATTGCTAATTATCTCTGTTATTCAATGTTAAGGCATGCATTACTCTCTTTTTGTCTATTTATGTTATTTGTATGCTATTTCTAGCACTTGGTTGCATAACAAGCTGCTAGTAGGTAGACCACTTTTACTGGCGGTCATTTTGTAACTTTCCTTGGGTTAGAATGAACTACAATGGCTCATGATAAGTTTTTATCAACATCTATTTTTCTAATATGTACTTCTTCCATTGGTAGCAAGATTAGATAATGCAATACATTTCCTTGTCATAGGTGGTCTTCTTGCAAACTATATTTGAAATCATGTCACTATGGTATGCCACTAGATGGCCATGTAGAGTGAGGAGTACACCAAAAACATACTCATACTCATAACATACCCATAATCATAACATGGGAGCTACTTTATCTTCTAAAATTATTATTGTTGTGTCTTGGACCAAACAAAATTATCCTTATATTCCCATTTGGTAACTTGGATAAGAGACCAAGAAATATTAAAGAATCCCAACATGAATCAACGATAGAATTTGGAAAGGTCTTGGAAGCTTTGACATTTGACGGGAGTTGTCGGGGTTGTACAACCATGAATGTCTTGTTAGAATAATCAACCCATAGTTAGCTACCTTAGACATTAATTAATCCATTTTTGTCTTATTTTCCTAGTTTCCAATATTCCACTCTATGCAAGTTGTCTTCCACATGTCTTAGAAGTCAAACTTGCTAAAACTGAGTCATGGAGCACTTGGGAAACCTACTGGAATCCATATTTAGTATATCTGCTTTATTCCAGATCCTCCCTAGCGCATGTCTACTTTTTCTGCTTTATTGCCTGCTTTATTGAGTTTTATGGCAAAAGGAAAAGTAAGACTAGGTGTAGTTGACTTGTTTTTTCCCTCATAATCCTCCATTATTTTCTCCTAATAAAAGCATGTATGAGTTGTCTTTCCATCACCTATTAGTTTTCCTACTTGACTTTGCCAATTCGTGATCTCCTAGGTAGATTTGGAAACTACTTTATGCACCTATGGGGGATTTGACTAGATTTAGTAAGCCTGCTTTTGACTATTTCGAATGGCATCCTTATGCATTCGAATATCTCATGTAATTATTTATTGTAGCATCCTATGACTTCATATGGTTGGATATTGTACACTTATTCAATATAGATTAGTGTTATGATCCAAATTCAGTCTCCTTTGTGTGTAAATTTGCATGTTTGATTAGTAATTTTGTGAGTGCAATTGATCTATCACCTGGGTTCAATTTCCACATGGATTGGATCTTGGACGGATCCACATGCACACCATTTTATTCCATGTTGTATCTAGATATTTAACCCTCTCCATGTCAAATGAGCACTTCTCTAGATTGTTGTATAATTTGTGTTGTCGTAACACCCAACGCAAAACCCGATGCAAAAGTGGATGCAAAAATGGATGCAATAACTGATGTAAAATTGGATACAAAAAAATATGCAAACGTGGATGCAAAAGTGGGTGTAAAATTAAGCGCAAAAATGGGTGGGAATTGGGATGCAAAAAAAGTGGATGCAAACGTGGATGCAATAGTAGATGCAAAAAAAGACGTAAACATGGATGCAAAATGGGATGCAAGAAGGGATGAAAATGTGGGTGCAAAAGTGGATGAAAAAATGGATGCAAAAGTGGATGCAAAAATAGGTGAAATAAAATGAGATGAAAAACTAGACTCAAAATAGGATGTAAACTTTGATGCAAAACTTGGCGCACAAAGGGATGCAAAAAAAGAAGCAGAACTGGATGCAAAAGTGGATGTAAAAAATAATGCAAAAGTGGATGAAAACAAAGGCGTAAAAATTGAGGAAAACATGGGCATAAAAGGGGGCACAACAAGAGTAGATGTACAATCTAGGTGCAAAATTAGGTGCAAAACTAGGCTCAAAACCTGTCGCAAAACCTGATGCAAAACCTGGCGCATAACTAGGTACAAAACCCGGTGCAAATTATGCTGCAATTTGCGCCAAATTTAGAAAAAGGACACAAAAAATGGCTAAAATAGCACCAACCCATGAAATTGCGCCATTCTGTCCAAAAAATGAAGAAAAATACACTGAAAGATGATCTAGACGCACAAAAGGATGCAAAAAGAGATGCTAAATCCAGTTTTTGTTGTAGTGATAGTAGTTGCACTCGAGATAAACCTAAACTAATCATCCATAAGAATGTGGATCTTGTGGTGGAGATTAAAAGTGGCTAAAGATCAACGACCAAGGTGAATTCCGCTGGTGAAAGAGCACAAAAGATAAAAGGTGAATCGGGCTGCAGAATTTGAAACCAATCATTGAGAAAATGATTGAGATCAACGGATGAGATTTATGCTTGAAGAAGATCTATGATGGTCAACGATTATGCTGGGTAGAGTTGCATGGTCTTCACAAAACTCAATAGATGCATAAATTCTATGAAATATGCTTCATTTTGTTTGAATTCCACCGTTGATTTGAAGGGACCTAGATTCGATGGTCAACAATAATTTCACTGATTCAACTAGAAATTTGATTAACAACAAAGAGTGGATTAGGAAATTTTATCAAAAAGGATTAATTTCGTATTATAGGTCCAGCTAAGTGAGTTGGATGACAGATCGACAACAGTTTTTGTGATGATTAGATCATGTTTTGTGTTGATTGGACCCACAATCTCTTACCTGGAATCAACTTTGGTATTAGAGAAAGGAAAAATATGCTGCCAAGACAAGCACAAGTACGTGGAGTTAGACCCGCGGAATTGGAAAGAGGACACATCAAGGAACCATAAGGAAAATTTTCATACCTAGAGGACTCAAAATTCAAATGTTATCTCACTTACAAGTCAACCCTAAAATAGTCTTCCAATTAGGGTTTGAAACAGGTGTTCTAGTAAAAAAGTTCATATATGAGGAATCCGAGATCCAAATTGAGTGAGACTTGTTGCATCCAAAAGATGACGAAACAGGTTATTTGTGGTAAGAGTTTTAGCTACATAAACAAAATATTGGACACCTGTGATACATTACAAGTTTTCTCTTTTGTATAGGCAAGAAATAAGAAGAGTTGGGAGAATTGCAATCTATTTTTACTAGAGCATCCAAATTAGGTAAGACCTATGGAATTAGACAGAGGAAACATAAAGAAACCACAAGTCGAATTTTCATACTTGGAGGAGTTGAAATTTTAAATTTATCTCAATCCAAGTCGTCCATAAAATAATCTTCCAATCAAGGTTTGAAGAAGGAAATCTATAGTTCAAGCAGTGGTAGATCACATAGAGCACTGACAACTAGTCCCCAAAGACCGAAGATGTCCAAAAGTGGGATGAAACAATAGGTAGATGAAAATCACAACCAAAAGAGTTTTGAAGAAGGAAAAATCATATGGGAACTTGAACAAATAATTGAAATAAGGACCAAACAACTACGAAATAAAGCTATTATTGAGTACCTCATTAACTGGAATAGTATACCTGCTACGGATTTGACATGGGAAGATGATTCCTCAATACAGATGAATTTATAACTACCTAAGCGTTGAGGAAACCACTTTTCTTAAGGGGAGGGGCATGTTAAGCCCTAAGTGTTAGTCATAGTTCTCCCTATATTGTGGCACTTTAATATGTATATGGTGGTATATCATATATGGTTGATGTAGGCTCAGGTCTATTAGTAGGTCTATTAGTTATTATCCTACACCTTTGTATCCTATATATCAGAAGGATATATTTTCATTTGAGTAATAATTATATATTATGATATCTTGTCTACTCAATACATTGTGTAAGGAGCTTCGTCCCTCTAAGAGGATTTCTAATTATCTCTGTTATTCAATGTTAAGGCGTGCATTACTCTCTTTTTGTCTATTTATGTTATTTGTATGTTATTTCTAGCACTTGATTGCATAACATGCTGCTAGTAGGTAGACCACTTTTACTGGTGGTCATTTTGTAACTTTCCTTGGGTTAGAATGAACTACAGGGGCTTATGATCAGTTTTTATGAAAATCTATTTTTCTAATATGTAATGCTTCCATTGGTAGCAAGATTAGATAATGCAATACATCTCCTTGTCATAGGTGGCGTGCTTACATACTATATTTGAAATCATGTCACTATGGTATGCCACTAGATGGCTATGCAAAGTGAGGACTACACCAAAAACATAATCATAATCATGTGTCTAAATGTCAAAGGGTTGATGCATAATTGGTAAGGTGAGGATGAGCATCAAACATGAGAGATACTTTAGCTTCTAAAATGCTTATTGTTGTGTATTGGACTAAACAAAATTATCCTTATATTCCCATTTGGTAACTTGGATAAGAGACCAAAAATATTAAAGAAGCCCAACATGAATCAATGATAGAATTTGGCAAGGTCTTGGAAGCTTCGACATTTGATGGGAGTTGTCGGGGTTGTACAACCATGAATGGCTTGGATCTTGGATGGATCCACATGCACACCATGTTCTTCCATGTTGTATCTAGATATTGAACCCTCTCCATGTCAAATGAGCACTTCTCTAGATTGTTGTATAATTTGTGTTGTCGTAGGGTGTAGGGGACCTTGTGAATATGCTAAAAATGTTTTTCCCATGTTACGTTGTAGATGGGGATATTATAAATATACAACCACAAAATAACTATTAAATATACAGAGAATATCATCCATCATCTTCATAAAGGTTGTTGATGCATTAGTTAAGCTGAAAGGAATGACTAGCCACTCAAAAAGTCCTTACCGAGATTTGAAGGAATCCTTCTAGACATAGGTTGGCTCAATTGGTAGTTGACAATAGCTAGAACTGAGATCAATCTTACTGAAATATTTGGCATCCTTGAGCTGGTATAGAAGGTCATCGATCCAAGGAATGGGATCCCGAGTTCGTACTATAATTTTATTTAGAGCTCGATAATTAATAAAAAGTCACCATGTCCCATATTTCTTATGCACCAACACAACTGAACTCCCATAAGGTGACAAGATGGGTATAACATTCCCTTTCTAGATGAATTATTCAATCTAACATTGGAATTTTTCATTTTAGATGAGGTAATGCCTATATACTGGCTCGTCTGGTAAAGGAACCCCAAGTGTCAAATCAATGGAATGCTTGACCTTATAATGTACTAGCAACCCAAGAAGTGTGGTAAACATGTCTTCATATGATTCCACGATATTGGCCACCTGTTTCTGTTGTATAGAGGGATCCTGCATAGAGGTGGTGGATGTTGTTGTGATCTTTCATTCACCTTCAGAATGAACATGAATAGGACACATTTCCCTTTTTGGGAGGTTACCTTCTTGCATTTCTTAGCTATGATGAGGGGTGGTATAATAGTGGAAATTTTCTTTGGTATCATGTCAAGTTTCTTTCCCAAAATAATAATGACACTACAAGGTATAGGATCATACAAAACATGATTTTTCCACATATAATATGGTTCTCCTAAAATAACATCACAAACTTCAAGCGAGGAAACATCGCACATTACCTCGACTTTGAATGCCTTGATGTCGTAGGATAGGAAACATTGTTGAATAATGATGATGTCTCATCCTTGGCTCAGTTAACCGATGGTGTATGGTTGGGGGTGTGGAATAATCAACAACTTCAATATTTTGATGACCTCAATCTATATGAGGTTATTTTGGTTATCACAGTCAACATGTAGTGGGTTCCCTTGCATCAATAATTGTGAATGGAAGTGGAGCTCCCCTTCCTTTGGATCCTCCAACTCTTATAGTTTGATCTTTGTGATTGTGATGATGGTAGTAGATTCCATATCAATAATATGCTTTCCCTTTTCTTTCTCTAAATCAAATTCTAAGTCAGAGTGTGACTCTGGGGAAGGGAAAATTTTAAGGATTCATACTTATTTAAAAAACCGTATAAACCTTAGCGAATCTTATTAAATATTAAAATATCAAGTACAAAATATTTGGTGATACTTTTCTAAAAACATATCAAATTCTAAGGATCTTATATAGTTTATATAAGAATATGGCAATTTTTAGAGTGAAAATTTGTTACCGCATAAAAATTGGGAGAAATGGGGCTTTAAAAAATGCAAATTGGGGATTTTTTTTTTTTTAAACATGGAAAAGTAACACATGGGATAAATTCCTCCCCTAAAATATTTCTTTCTCTGGGGCTTCATCTCATCCAACAATGATTATTTTGAGCGACCATCATCAGTGTTGTGTCAAGGGCTTTTATGGAACTCACATTGCTTGTCATGTCCTTCTTCAATTTATCATTACCCTTCATTGGTATCATATATTGTAGATTTAGATTTAGTTGAATATATTTATTATTTCTAATTATTGATACGGATGAACTATAAAAAGAATTTAGCTTTTTTTTCTGATATAAGTTCATTCCTTTAATCTCACATGTTATAAATGGATTAAGTTCTCTAGAATCATAAAGAATATTTGTGAATATTGAAAGGACTTGTAGATAGGATTAGTTATTGTTGTCCAGGGTAACTCGTGCTAAGTGGAAACAAGAGTTGGTCGATAATAGTTTTATTTGTCGATATTAGTTTATTTTATAAACATTGTTTTTCTTTGATATTGAAGGTTAAAACATATCAAATACAAAATTCATTTCCTGTGAGTGGTATTGTTCAATGCATGTTCAATGCCAACATTGTATTCAAGTAGCATAGTATCTCTAGTTGATAACTAAGTGAATTTTCTAAATCACTCATAATCAATCACCAAGTTCTGTTACTGCAATGAGAGTAATACCATTACTATTGTCATCATAGTTTGTACATACAATATTATCCTTATGCTTAATATGATTGATGTATTTAGAGATTTTTGAATATTTTTAACAACTTCCATTACTTCATTGAACTTAAGGTTAATCTAAAAAACATTTATATTGTGACTATGAATGTTTTCAAAACAAAGCTATCTAGTAATTTGTGTTTGTTATTAAAAAATATTGTGATAAAGTAAAAATATTAGATGTTAGGATATCTAATTTCCACTAACATTTAATATAACTCTCTTATCGATGTTGAATCAAGAATGTTATGCTATTTTATCCCTAATTACTAATAACAATC
The DNA here is from genome assembly GCA_001517045.1 of Pseudotsuga menziesii. Classification (NCBI taxonomy): domain Eukaryota; kingdom Viridiplantae; phylum Streptophyta; class Pinopsida; order Pinales; family Pinaceae; genus Pseudotsuga; species Pseudotsuga menziesii. The sequence continues at coordinate 24,813 of LPNX010833878.1, forward strand.
TTTATTTTCTAATAACCGTCATTTTTTAAAAGAATACGAGAATTGTGGTTGATGTAACCCTATTTCTAAGAATTCAAAAAGATGTCCTCCCCTTTGAAGTTAGTGTTCAATACTTCAGAAATAATTGCATTTCACTATAATCCAAATTATTTGGTTTTTTTCATAAGACTTCCTTAATTATTACATTTAAAACTATTAATTTTATTTTTTACAAAATAGTATTTATATTATTACACTTAAATCCATTATTATGTCATTTTTAATAACAAAATATTACCTTAAGCATAAGTCAAAATGTCATATTTGTTGATTATGTTGTATAGAAATTTTTACTCCATCCCCATCTTTGGGATTTAAATCACTTCTAAAACATGTTGCATAGACTCATTTATATTATTTTCATTACTAATTTAAAAATTAAATTTAGTTACAATTTTGAAAACTCTTATTATCACATGTAAACTTCTTGCCCATGTGCATTTGGATGAAAGGTGGAAATATATTCTCTTCATAATGACTAAAGGACACTATAAAATCCATTCCCTTATAATCTTTTAGTGATGATTTGGAGTGTATTGTAAGTGGTTTTCACTATCTTCTTTATCATATAGACTTTATTTATAAAGAAGAATGTTGGTACATTTTATAACTTAAAGAAAATCCATTCCCTTATAATCTTTTAGTGATAATTTGGAGTGTATTGTAAGTGGTTTTCACTATCTTCTTTATCATATAGACTTTATTTATAAAGAAGAATGTTGGTACATTTTATAACTTAAAGGTATAGGAGTTGTGTAACTTTAAGGATATGTGTGACATTTTTATGCAAAAACACCTATATACCTAAATTGATAAATTCATTTTAAAATATAGATTTATTATACTTAAAAATAAATCAAATATAAGTTTAAAATACATCTTTATATATTAAAAGAAGTATATATTTAAAATTACTTTAAAATGAATTTAAACTTAAAACTTATATTAATATTAATTATATCATCAAATAAGACCAATGCCATCTTCAATCAATCCACATTTATTATCTCCAAAAACAAAAACATTGTCATCTTTCTTACCAATTAANTTAAACTTATATTAATATTAATTATATCATCAAATAAGACCAATGCCATCTTCAATCAATCCACATTTATTATCTCCAAAAACAAAAACATTGTCATCTTTCTTACCAATTAATTTATATTTTTCTCACTTAATCCAATCATTTTAAACTAAATTACCATAACTTAGAATTTTAATTTTCATAATATACAATTATAATTTTCATAATATAGAATCATAATTTTCTTTCAGTACTTAATATTATTAAATTACCATGATTTATAAATATTTTAATACTATAATGGAGGAAATTCTAGTATTTCTTTAATGTGTAATGTGTATTAGTGANTTCTCATAATATACAATTATAATTTTCATAATATAGAATCATAATTTTCATTCAGTACTTAATATTATTAAATTACCATGATTTATAAATATTTTAATACTATAATGGAGGAAATTCTAGTATTTCTTTAATGTGTAATGTGTATTAGTGATTGTACTTTTTATATTTTCAATATATATAGGTAAATTCTCATTTGTAAAATCTAAAATCTTAACTTTTATAATCACTTATTCATTTCAATAATTAAAAGGTAAATAAAAAGTATATATATATATTGTTGAGAACCATTTATAGTCTTGCTTTTTCACCACTTCCTCTATGTTAATATTAACATAAATTTCACGTTACTACTTTATGGAACCTTTGTGATTTCAGACATTATTCCACGGAATACATTTTCATGCTCCTCTGTACAAAATAATTTGCAAAAGATAACGTCACAACAGTGAATCAACAAAGCCAGGAATTCATATATATGTGAGACTCATTAAGTAAGCTCTATATGAATGCGCAATTCATATATTAGTTAAAAACTTTGAAAACTCTTATTATTGCATGGAAACCTAGCTCATGTGTATTTGGATGAAAGGTGAAAATATATTCTTTTCATACTCACTAAAGGATACTATAAAATTCATTCCCTTAATAATATTTTAATGATGATGTGTAGTGCATTGTCAGTAGTTTATACTATCGTGTTTATCATATAGACTTTGTTTAAATCATAAAAAGAAGTTGGGTGCATTTTATAACTTAGATGTGTAGGAGTTGTGTAGCTTTAAGGATACATGTGACATTTTTATACCAAAACACCTATATACATAAATTGATAAATCCATTTTAAAATATAGATTTATTATACATAAAAATAAATCAAATATAAATTTAAAATACATATTTATATATTAAAAGAAATCTATATTTAAAATCACTTTAAAATGAATTTAAACTTAAAATTATATTCATATTAATTATACCAATGCCATCTCTATCCATCAACATTTATTATCTCTAAAGCCAAAACATTGTCATCTTTTTTTTATGAATTAATTTATAATTTTCTCACTTAATCCAATCATTTTAAAATAAATTACCATAACATAGAATTGTAATTTTCATTCACTACTTAATATTATTAAATTACCATGATTTATGGATATTCTAATACTATAATGGAAAAAAAGAAATTCTAATATTTCCTTAATATGTAAATAAGTGATTGTACTTTTTAATATATATATATGCAAAATCTAAAATCTTAACTTTTATAATCACTTATTCATTTCAATAATTAAAGGGTAAATACAAAAAATTATATTGATGAAAATCATTTATATTCTTGTTTATTCATCACTTCTTTAATTACGTCTATAGGCGTTTATATTTGATATTTTGGGAGTTGGACTTGCAAGATTCACCATATTCTGACATTTGTACAGTCGGGATTTATTTGATCGTTGTCTGATCTTTTAAATTCATTTAGAGGTTTGTTTAAGATCAGTTAAATGTTGTTATCGAAATTGCGTCCAGGTGTGGCTGATCGTGGAAGAATCTGTTTCTGCCTTCAGCAATAAATCATGCGGGCTTCTCTGATATGCAAAAATGCACTCGTAACCATTTCAGTTTCATTAACCGTTTTTGCATCCATCTTAAATCGGAGATTTTGTTGAAAGTTTTCTCTCGTATGAATTTGTTCTAGGATGAAGCTGAAACAAACGGAAGTGAACTACGAGCTTCTGAAGAGGTGCAGTGAGTCACTTGCCAAGGAGAACAAAAAATTGCACAAAGAGCTGGAAAATCTAAGAGCGATGAAGTTGTCGCCTCCTCTAAGCCCTCCAGGAACACTTACCATATGCCCCTCATGTGAAAGAGTTTCAGTCGCATTTCAATTTGGCGAAAGCTCAGTCTATGTTTAAATGCGGCGCTTTTGGGCCATGAATTTTCTGGTAGAGATTCAAGTTTTTTTTTGCACAATCAACAGCTTAGTAGTATCCTATAATAACACAGCTATACTTCGTTGACATTGTGAACAATTTTAGGGTTTTATTACGAGTTCACTTTGTGAAACATTTTGGGGGTTTCGCTAATTTCTATATTTATATTTTGTCAACATGAATTGGCTACGTGTTCGCTAATTTGGGAATAAAATCATGTTTATCTGATCCATCTATTTTTGTCTTTTTATTATATTTATTACATTATTTTCCCATTTTTCCTGTATTTTGTACCATTATTGGTATGTTTATATTCATTAAAATGTTTTAATATATGTTTATATTCATTAAAATGTTTTAATAAACATTATTGGGTAAATACTTTTACTAAAAAATTTTAATAATCTTTATTGGGTAAAGATTCACAAGAGTTCGACACAACAGAGGTTCATTTATCAATCGCAATAAAACCGCGTCAGTTTATACTCTCAAGTTCAGTGCTGTATGCTTTGTAATTTCTTACATAAATATGGATGGAAGGAGTACTTCTAAACTTTCGTTTGATGCATTAATGCCCATTTGATGACATCATTAACGTGAAAGTTTCATCCAGTCTTGACATTGCTTGAGCTTTGCATCCGACATTAATGGAAGAGCACGCCATTCTATATAAATACTTTTATTAAAAAAATTTAATAAACATTATTGGGTAAATACTTTTATTAAAATGTTTTAATAACCTTTATTGGGTAAAGATTCACAACAGTTCGACACAACAGAGGTTCATTTATCAATCGCAATAAAACCGTGACAGTTTATGCTCTCAAGTTCAGTTCTGTATGCTTTGTGTCCTCATCCTCAGAGCTTCAATAAAACCGGACTCTCTTTCTCCTCCAGATCATTTAAATCTCCAATAGAACATCACTTGAAGCTTAGAAAAACATTTCTTCACCAACATACTGAATCGATGACTTAGAATTACAGGTTTGTAACACCTTCTAACACAGTAGTATGGAATTATAAATAATACCTAAAATTGCTCTTCACTGAAAAAGGCTAGTTGATAATTACGTGCATGAAAAAACCATGACAATATTTACTTTGTCCTCTACATGCCCTATTGAATTTCCGGTGACAATATTTGGCGTATTCAATTTGTTTGTTTGGGAGATATATATCTTGAGAAAACTATACAGAATCCAAGATATATCGAACAAGGAAAACAAAAAAAAAACCATTCTAGCTACGTTCGTTCTTGGTGAATATTTGATTATATAAGTTGGAATTCTTGATTCATATTAATACTTAGATTTGGAAGTATTAACCACATCCCCAATATTATAATTATTATTACTATAATTATATAGAGATTTAACAATAAGTGATGATTGATATTGTAAATGGGCTTAACATTAATATATATTATATATATAAATATAAATTATTTTTGTATTAATAAATATTATATATTTTAATCATATGTAAATATAAAACATAATTAATAATCTATATAGTATTGTTATAGTTGCTTTTACAACACTTGGTAGATCAGGTTTTTGTGCTTTTGTGCCCTTCCATGTCCCTGTGCACACTCTTTGGACCCTCCTTGCTCGAATTATGTCACTTTGATTATCCAAGGAATCACTTAAAAACAGGTGTTTATTTTCATTAGGTTGCTCTACTGTAGCCAAGTCCGGAAATGTGCGCAAAAGAAAAAATATTTGGAGTTTTCCTCAATGAGTCCCGAATAGCTTGATGCCCGTCCCTTCATTGCCTATTGAAGGGCTATATATTGAGCGGATTGGATGCATTAGAGGAGGAGAAAATTAGAGAGAAAGGAAAATATATTGTTGCCTCATTTGATTATGTTTGAGTATGCATCCCTTTATTTTTTTAGCACACATTGTTGCTCTTCCCAAGCTTGACATTGCCTTTGTAAGCTTGCCATTGAGATGGAGGATTGAAGTGGTGGAGGCCCACTTGGAGGACTCGGTTCCTCTGTTTCGATGAAGTGCCAATAGAGTTTGTCATTGTTATCTTTGCTCAGTATTAATAGAAATATCCATTTTTCATCCATTACATGTGTATGAGTATGAATATTTTGATCAATGGATGTAGTTATATCATGTTGAATTTATATATGCTAGAGTAGGCCCAGCACTTTGACATATATCATGGTTGTCTTGTTTGTTTTTGCTGAGGGTGAATTGTTAGTACAAGCATGTTGGAAAAACTCAATGCAGATGTACTACAACTGTATGGGATAAAGTATGTTCTGTATCCCTTAGTGTTAGCAGCATTTGTTTCTTATGTAGATTGAAGTGGATTGATTTTTGGTTTCATTATGTTTGTTGTGGTCTACCCCAAGCCATAGGAATTTTATCTTCATAACATAATTGTCAACTCCACTCGGGAGCATTCCTTGTTTTTCATTGGGGTTTGGGTGCGCAATGTTCTTGAATTGGTCTCTGTTTACCTGTGTTTATTTGTCGGGTCCAGAATAATGTTTGTACATTAGTGTCGGGTCCAGAAGAATGTTTGTACATTAGTGTTGTGTTCGACTAATGTTTTTTCTTGTCATCCTTCTCTCTTTTTGTTTTGGTATAGTGCATTAGATCTTTTCTGTATTAGTGTATTGCTTGGCTTGTGTTTAATACTTGCTACGAAGTCTCGGATTTTTAGAGTCTTTTATTGCATTTACATATCATTTACTTCGAAGATACAAAAATATTTTGTTTTTGCGTATTTATACATGATGCATGTGCATGGATTAGTACTTGGATTTAGGTTTTGCTTAATTGAACACTAGTTAGACTTTCGTATATAGGGAAATATGAGTTGTCATTTGAAGGAAAATTTATGCATTTCATATAGTGGCATACCCTTTTCTCATTCAACACGAATTGCACTTGGAATCATTTTTTAGGTGTGCATATTTACTTTATTACCGAGACACAACATCACTAGTTGCACAACCATTTTCTTTGCATAATCACACCCTTAAAATCATTAGTTAATTTAAAATCAATTACACTTTTCATTTTATAATGGTGCATCAACAAGATTAGCTTTTAGAGTATTCAAATCGATTTTTGTGAGTAAATTTCTCCAAGACTACTAAACAAATATCACATTACGACGTTAAGCCATGGTTTGTTACAGTGGGCGTTTAATAAGCGTTATGTCACATTGTGACGTTTATCATGAGTTATGTTACAATAGCGACATTCGTCAAGGGTTATGTCACATTGTGATATTTGTGAAGGGTTATGTCGCATTGTGATGTTTATCAAGGTTTACGTTTCACTATGACGTTATCAAGGGTTATATCACATTACGACATTAAGCCATGGTTTGTTACAATGGGTGTTTAATAAGCGTTATGTCGCATTGTGACGTTTATCACAGGTTATGTTACTTTAGCGACATTCATCAAGGGTTATGTCACATTGTGATATTTGTCAAGGGTTATGTCACATTGTCATATTTGTCAAGGGTTATGTCGCATTGTGATGTTTATCAATGTTGACGTTTCAGTGTGATGTTATCGAGGGTTTTATCGCATTATGATTAAGCCATTAATAATGTGATAGTGGGCGTTTAATAGGTATTATTTCTCATTGTGACATTTATCACTAGTTATGTTACATTAGCGACATTCATCAAGGGTTATGTCAAATTGTGATATTTATCAAGGGTTATGTCACATTGTGATGTTTATCAAGGTTTGCGTTTCACTGTGATGTTATCGAGGTTATATCACATTACAATGTTAAGCCATGGTTTGTTACAGTGGGCGTTTAATAAGCGTTATGTCGCCTTGTGACGTTTATCACGGGTTATGTTACATTAGCGACATTCATCAAGGGTTATGTCACATTGTGATATTTGTCAAGAGTTATGTCGCATTGTGATGTTTATCAAGGTTTACGTTTCACTATGACGTTATCGAGGGTTATATCACATTACGATGTTGAGCCATGGTTTGTTACAGTGGGTGTTTAATAAGAGTTATGTCGCATTGTGACGTTTATCACAGGTTATGTTACATTAGCGACATTCATCAAGGGTTATGTCACATTGTGATATTTTTCAAGGGTTATGTCACATTGTCATATTTGTCAAGGGTTATGTCGCATTGTGATGTTTATCAATGTTGACGTTTCAGTGTGATGTTATTGAGTGTTATATCGCATTACGATTAAGCCATGGTTTGTTACAGTTGGCGTTTAATAAGATTTATGTCGCATTGTGACGTTTATCACGGGTTATGTTACATTAGTGACATTCATCAAAGGTTATGCACATTGTGATATTTGTGAAGGGTTATGTCGCATTGTGATGTTTATCAAGGTTTAAGTTTCATTATGACGTTATCGATGGTTATATCACATTACGACGTTCAGCCATGGTTTGTTACAGTGGGCGTTTAATAAGCGTTATGTCGCATTGTGATGTTTATCAAAAGTTATGTTACATTAGCGACATTCATTAAAGGTTATGTCACATTGTGATATTTGTCAAGGGTTATGTCACATTGTCATATTTGTCAAGGGTTATGTCACATTGTGATGTTTATCAATGTTGACGTTTCAGTGTGATGTTATCGAGGGTTATATCGCATTACAATGTTAAGCCATGGTTTGTTACAATGTTTGGTTGGTATATGTCAACACAACCAAGGATGTGACACATTAATAATGTCATAGTGGGCGTTTAATAAGAGTTAAGTCACATTGTGACGTTTATCATGGGTTATGTTACAATACCGACATTCATCAAGGGTTATGTCATGTTCTCATATTTGTGAAGGGTTATGTAACATTGTGATAATGCCAAAGATTGGACACATTAATAATGTGTTTTTCGATGTTTAGAAAATTTCTTGTTGCATTATCAATTATGGCTATGTGATTCACCAAAGTAAACCATGGTTAAGTATGACCAATGAACCACACCCATAACAACAACACTATTTTATTATTACTTTAATTATAATATTTTAATTAAATACCATATTCATATTATAATATAATATAATTAATAATATTATAAGTATTTGATTAATATATAACATTTAAATTCAATGACATTATTTTAATTAATTATTATTATATTATTAATTAATTAATATACTTTTATGAATGCTATTTTATTTAACGAGACTATTTTTTTAATAAATTGTATATTATAAATATTTAATTAATATTATAAATAATAATATTTAAAACATCGTAATTAATTATAATAATTTTAAAAATTATTCATAATTAATTATTATAATAAATTTATTTTTTATTCTTTTTATTAACACGTTAATTGTGAATATCACTATATATATATATATATATATATATACAGATACATTAGAATATAATATTATAATTGTATTATATTATTTATAATTAATTATGTTTTTTTATAAGTTCAATTAATATTATATATATTAATAATACTTAATAAATTTGATTAATAAAAAGGTTTAGATTTTAGATTTTTACAACTAAATATATTGCTCATCCTTAACAACTATTAAATAATAACTAAATTAAATAATTATAATAAATTCTTTTTGAAATTGTTTTATAGTTTATATTTTGATAGTATTATTTAAAAAATTTTATTTAGAGTTTATATTTTTATTTTAAAACATAAATACATTTTTTTGCTATTTTATATCTTAAATGTTTTTTTCGAATAATCATCATTCAATTGACCATAATGTTCCTCAAATCAAATATTAACCATGAATTAAAAATAATTAAATACTCACCATTCAACTTATCCCAATCTATAAAGTAATCTAATAATTATGTCTCATATGCATTATGATATAACCCGAAGTGTTATATTTGTCGAGGGTTATGTCACATTGGGACAATGCCCAAGATGTTACACATTAGTAATGTGTCTTAGGATGTTTAATTATTATAATAAATTTATTTTTTATTCCTTTTATTAACAAGTTAATAGTCAATATCACTATATAACATCAAAATAT